>CM065729.1:50834527-50841715 GCA_033310375.1 Conus canariensis
AAACCGATTCTCTTCTGTGGAGGATGTACTGTTTGTCCCCAAACGGCTTTATTTCGATCTCTTTCCGACTGTTGTCCTCTGGCATAAGACTTACATGTAAAGGGCCAGAGTTCAATGCTTTTCTGAAACTTTTTTGACGGTCAAAAAATGTAAATGGGCTTAAGAATTCAAATTTTATGTCCCATTCTAAATATGGTTCTAAGTGCCATTTGTTGTCAGTTTTTCGAACTATTTTATATTCATACTGACCCGCATTATTTGCTTCTACATTGCGTAGTTGTTCTAGTTTAGGAAACCTTTTGTTGTCGTCAACCTCTTTGCGCTTATAATAACCATCTTTAGTGTACTCAAAACCATATAAAGTGCCTATCTCACCGTTTTGTTCAAAGTCCTCAACGTCTGCAAGGTCTTTTAATTCTAAAGTTACACACCTCTCAGGCGCTAATGTAACCCCCGAATCGTCTGGTCCACGTGACATTTTTTAAAACAACGTATTATTTTATTTCTAAAACAATGTGCAGGTTATCACATTTCACGACTTTCCCTGTTTTATCTGTGATCTTTATATTAAATGATCTGACCCTCCCACAAGCTAATCTTTTAAACTGTAAATTAGGGAATTGTATAATTTCATAATCGCAATATGCAGCTTTCCCTGATGGAAGAGCTCTTAAAACAGTTGAGGGCCTTCCATCATATAAGTTTTCATCAGTGCTCAGCTCGTCCAAATGAACATAGAGTAATGAATGTAATGCAAGATCGAGCGGGTTTTCTCCCTCATAAGTAGTTTTGTCTGATGTAACTCTAAAACCATGATTGTCAGTTGCAAAGCCTAACATTTTAGCTAGCTCTACATCAAAAAGGTAATGGTCTACTTCTTCTTCAGGTTTGAATGTCAACATTATTTTCAAATTTGCATTGTTAAGTTTGAGAGTAATGTCGAAGTTACTCATTGCTTCTTTTAGCGAGCAAAACCCGTAATAACCATCAGGTATGGTTAACTGGCTAACTAAGTTTCCTCTATTATCAAATTTTTTAATCTTATTATTCTCCTTGGATTCAGTTATATTAAACCATACGACTTTGTAAAAAATTTCATGGAGTGCGACCCTTTGGGTTCCGCAGTTATTATCAATAGCATATTCTAAAAACGAAGGACTGTCTTGAGTTGTTATTGTTACAAACATTTTTAAAACAAATTTAAAAATGAGTGCATTCAAATATACTAATGCAAAATATTCTGTTGGACCGCACTACAGTCCTAAAGATATAACAACTGATACCCTCGACATTTCTGTGACTCAGACTGACGCCTTTCAAGTAAAGGTTAGTACTCCATTGGATCGTTATCTTAACCCTCCTATCAAAAACGACTACATCCCGAAAGTGTGGTTCAGTCATCCGATGCAGTTTTATCAGAACCAGTTAAACTTTGCTGTGTTTTGTGCATCAACTGGGTGTGGAGTGTCGTATGCTGATCATTTAAATCATCCTGATCCTTTGGTGAGGTCAGTGTATAGATTTCATTTTTATTACACCTTCAGACGTATTTTATCTGAACTGCAAGCGCCATTACCAAATGACAAAACGTTTAATCCATTCAGCAACAGAATAGATTACAAGGCTTTTGAAAGGATCTGTAACGAATTTGATATTGACCCAAAGACAGACTTTAGACAAAAGTTGGATCTTAATCATGGTTTAGGCACTCTTTATTATTGGGGCGTGCATAGAAAGTATAACTATGATTGGAATCCTCCTTACACATCTTTCTCTTCAGGCACAACTGTTCACCTCGGGTCCATAGAGCAAGAGCATAAAACAGCATGGACAACATTTATTTTGGATACTTCTAAGGGCCTAACAAAAGCGGGAATAGAACGAATAAACGACTCTATTCGTACTTATGTTTGGTGTTTGCTAGGTTCGCAAGCACAAACGAGATCAAACATAATTGATCCTTCTACTGGCTTTGACGCCCAAAAACAGTATTTAGCAAATTTAGAGGATTCTATTAATTCTGCAATTGATTTGCCTTCAAGTATTAAAAGGTACCAAAATGTTTTGCAATACGCAAGATCGAAAGTAGACTTTGCTGTCGGCACTGGTTTATACATGCTGCCTTCTGACCTCAGACTTCAGATAGGAACAATAATAAACTATAATAATGAAATCCTTGTGGCTGGCAATGAAGAGAAGGTCGGAAAAAACGACATAAATTCTAAGCCAGCAATAGCAATAAAAAAAGAAGTCCCAATCCCCGTGGCCCCCTCAAAACCCCATCCAATCCCCAAGGCCCAAAGCCCAAAGGCCATTGAAGACGCGGACTTTGTTCGTGATGACCATGAATATGAAAAGACGGCACTTGTTATTGGATTAACTGCCCTAGGATTACTTGGTCTTTATCTTACTATAAAGTAACCCAACTATTAAGACAACTAATGCCCATAAGTGCTCAGCCATAAAGCCAACTACTTTACTTGCGGCAGACAAAAGCCAGCTAACGATCCCTCCTATTATACCAGGCAAAGAATCTATTGCCTTACTGGCTAATTTTTTTAGTAAGTTTGCAAGGTGATCGAGTTGTTTTTTTATCCATGATTTATCAGGTGGAGGAGATGGTGGTCCTGGTGGCACTGCTCCCCCACCACCACCGCCTGTAATAGCCAACACCAGTGTACTTATTGCAAATCCTAAGGCTGTTATAACACTTGCTAATGTGACACCTTGCTCTCTAAACAGTGTTCTTATTCGTTCTGCTAGTGTTGTGTCTTCATATAAAATTCTTTGGATAGTTTCTCTTATTCTGCTCACTTGAGTTCGTAATTGTTTCGGTTAGTAGACAACACTTCTAGTCTTGCTGATCTCTCTTGTTCAAGATCTTTTAGTCTTTGTGTTATTCTTTCTTTAACACCAGGTCCTAAGTTGTGGTCATCAGCCTCAACTAGTTTTTCTTTTTCTCTTTTTATATGCTCATCTAGTTCACCCAGTTTTGCTAAATTGTTTGTTAATTCGCCTCTGATGCTTCTCAAAGCATGATCAAGGGCCGTTATTTCTCTCATAGGTAGCGGCGGATCGTGCATAGTTTTTAATACTGTTTCTTCTGAAAAACTGGTTTCTGCTTGTATTATTTCGTCTGCTGTTGGGCTTAAATCTTTAAGTTCCATGTTTTGTATTTGGTTTTCTGTTGGGAGTTCTTGTAGTGTGTTTTGAAGTTTAGCAACTGCCTCACTGTCTAATCTTCGCGGTTTAGCAATGCCAAGGCGATTTTGATCGCTCACACTGAGCCTTTGTCTAATTGTAGTCTTTGCTAAAAACTTTGATGGGTCTGGTTTAGATGTAAGCTGAACAAGTTCACCTTTATCATTTTTAAAAAACAAGTGATCATTTTTTGTTTCAAAATCATTAGGGTCTATAAATTCGGGAGGTTCTTGGCCTAAACTTTGGTACAATGATCTGACCTTACTTTCTGTTAATTCATGTCGCAATGAGCGCGATGGTTGTGTCAAAGGAGTCATTTCACTCATGTCGTCTCCAGGATCAAAAACATCATAATCTTCAATGCCTGCCATGTTTTTAAATAATTAACTTTTTATTTTGTTTTATAAAAAAATGTCACAAGCATATGGCTCGATTCTTGACCCGCATAGAAGACTGAAAGAGCCCTTTGGCGTGAAGGGAAATAAACAGAATATTATTGTTCCAAATAATCCATCTACTATTGATTCAGATCAAATTCTTACTGTTAAATTTCCAGACCTAGGAGCAGATGAAGTGATTGTGCCGGGATCTGCACGGACTTACTTTCAAAATAGAACTCGAATCAGCAACAGACGAAAACAGGACAGTAGTCCAGAATCTGGGACGGGCAATCGTTAAGAAAATTTCTATAAAACTTGAGGGGCAAGAAATATTTTCTTTACACAATGCAGACATATTTCTAATCTATTGTGATCTATGGCTAACCGATAATGAAAGGGCCGATCTTGCGTTTCAAGGAATCGAAAATAACGAAGCACTAAAACACAGAATAGACGCCGAAGACGCTAAAGCCGGCAACAAGTATGAAGCTGTAAGTTTTGCTTATGGAAATCGCTTTTCTATACCCTTAGATTTTGAGTTGTTAAAAGCGCATGCGCCATACTTTCAAGGAGCATTAAAAGACAGATTGTCATATGAACTAACTTTTAATGAATATAAACGTGTCATTAAATCTACAGACTCTAACGCAAAGTACAGCATTTTCGACATCTCGTTAGAGTTTGACATTGTTAGCAACCCTAACTTAGCAAGGCTGATTGAGCAACAATATCAGTCAAAATTAGCAATATTTACGAAAGAGTGATTCATCATACTAAATATCCTAAAAGCAGGGCAGACACAATATGGAACTTTAGTTTTAGTGCCACAGCAAGATCCCTTAAAGGTATTTTATTGCTGTGTGAAGATGAAGAACCATTCAAAAGACAAAGTGAAAAGTTTATCAATCCTAAAATAACGAAAGTACAATGTTCAATTGAGGGTAGTCCTAACCAAGTCTACGGTAGCGGGCTTAAACCTTATCATCATTTTGATGAAATAAGAAAATTGTTTGGAGGCGGGAGGTGTAGAAATCCAACAGTAGACCTTGTGTCTAAAGATCTACACCTTCACAGTGTTAGACTTGATGAATATTTAACAACGAAATACGGTTTATGGATTGACCTAAGGTCAACAGAAGATAATCAGTTGCATGGGAGTGGGAGAACAGTTAAAGACGTAATAAACATTCAAATTGATAAAGAAAAAGAGAGTGATAAACCACTTAATGTACATTTGTTTTTAATATATGATGCGCAGCTGAATATTCAAGATAACAGATTAAAAGATATCCAATACTAAATTATTTTTATTTTAAAAAAGCATGTCTGTTACGACTTATCCAAAAGTGCCCAAAGAAGAGAACTCTGTTGCTGTAGACATAAAAACTTTCAGATTAACAAACATAACACAAATGCAAACCCAACTAGAGCAGGACCTTTCAAAATACAGTAAAACCAAACGAAGGTATTCTGCTGTCTTTAATGCTGTTACATATGTTAATACTGGAGCATCGGCGGTTAGTGCTTTAACAGCAGGAACAAGTGTAGGTCTCTTAGCAACAGGCGTAGGTGCACCGGTAGCTATACCTCTAGGTGGTTTGTCTTTAACTCTTGGCCTGTGTTCATTGGCTGTAAGTGCTGTCAGCAAAAAAATAAAAGCTAAACTCCAAAAGCACACAGCTATAGTTCAACTAATAACAGCTAAACTTAGTTCCTTCAAACTGACAGTAAATAAAGCACTTGCCGACTCAAACATCACGGATGAAGAATTTAGTCGCCTACAGGCTGATTTTGAGGACTACAAAAGACAAAAGTTTGATCTTCAAAGAAAGGCAAGGGCAACTTTTTCTCAACAACCAGACACCGACCAGATAAAAAAGGAATGTTTAAAAAAAGTAAACGAAACATTAAACTCTGTTCTAAACAGCTCACATTAACAACCCCAAAGGGCGTTTATACTTTAGTTTATGAGTCCAAGCACAAAAAGACCGTTGATATTGATTCTGATTAAGTATTTTTTTTTTTAATTTAAATAAATATTTTGAGTTAGAAAAGAAACTCAACATGGATAAGATATATGAAGGTTCAGATGAATTGTTTGAAGCAATGCTCGAGGAAGAGCGTTTGTCAAGAGCACTAAATGAGATTGATTTAGAAGTTATTAATCCAAAAAACGTGCGGGAAAGCGTTGTACACGCTATTTCTCAAGTTCCAAGTAAACTAACAATAAACCCTCCAGTTAAAGTAAGGTTAGTTGTTTTAATCGACTATATAACAATAAATGAAGAAAATCTAGAAGTCTGGGTCTCAACTAAACAGCAGACTATTCTTTCCTCTAATGACTTAACACCTGGTTGGGCAGACCAGCTGCTTACACAGTTTGATGTGGCCGCTGAAGAAGCCAAAATGAGAGGCTCTGGCTGGTCAGAGGGTAAAGTCTTAGAGATCAGATTAAAACAGGCTAAGTATGAGCCGATTGTTGGCAAGGCTTACATTCCACTACCTCCATCATTAGTTGCAAAACGAGCAGTTCTAAACATAAAGAATTCAGACAACAAATGTTTTATGTGGTGCGTTCTTGCTAGGCTGCATGTATTCCGCAAAAACGCAGAGAGAGTGTCTAACTATGAACCTTACATCAATGATCTTAACTTTAGAGGAATATCCTTTCCTGTTAGTGTAAATCAGATTGATCAGTTTGAAGAACAAAACAAACCAATAACTGTTAATATCTACATATGGGATGAGGAAACAAATCTACAGCCGATTAAAGTGTCCAAGAACAGTCCAACGATTGGCGAACCAGACAAAAATCATGTTGACTTACTACTGATGTTTTCACCAACAGGGCTACCACATTACACATTGATACGCACAATGAGTAGATTACTAGTGCATACTACAAAACAACATAGCAAACAAGAATTCTGTAGAAAATGTTTAACAAGAATTCCATCTGTTAAAGCAGCAAGCGAACATGTAAAACATTGTATTAGCCCAGTTGACTGTGATACAGAACTAATTACGCCCGGAGAAGGCAGTAAAGTTAGTTTTAAGAACTGGAAACGGTTGCAAACTAGTCCATATGTTGTTTACGCAGACTTCGAATCACTCATTGTTCCTTATGAAGGACCAACCCCACAGAAACTTCCTAAAACAGTCTTAATGAGTAATCATCAGATTTGCTCATTTGCCTTCATCATTGTTAGGTCGGATGGCGCCCATTCAAAGCCAGAATTATACAGAGGACCAAATGCTGCAAAATACTTCTTAAAACGCATGCAGCAAGTGCGTAATGCCTGTTCTAATAATCTAAACTTATCTGAAATCATAATGACGCCTGAAGACCAACAACAGTATGACTCAGCCACTCACTGTTGGATTTGTGGGGCGGCCTTGGTTGCCACCGCAGAGAATCCAACAGTAAGAGACCATGATCACATTAGTGGAAAGTTTAGAGGAGCAGCACATTTAAAAAATGCAATCTTCAACTAAAGTTTGAACCCAAAAACATGGAAGCTCCCATTTCTTTCAAAAATTTCGGGTTACGACTCTCAATTATAATGGGAAGCAAATAACCAGCGACTTCAGGGTGTATGCATTGCAC
>CM065729.1:50849315-50869315 GCA_033310375.1 Conus canariensis
AACCTTACTTGCCTGATTGACGATTCTGGCGAGCTTTGCTCGAGCTTTCTCTGAAAGATTTCCAAACCAGACAGTAATGTTGAATGACATTAGACTTTGTATTAAACTTACATATATCTTTTCTAGTACATGTTGACTGACATTAAAACTACATAATTTTCTCAACAGAAACAACCTTTAATTTGCTTATTTGAAGATACTGGCAGTATGTTGACTAAAAGACAGCTTATGGTCAATGTGTATACCAAGACATTTTAAACAGTCAACAGTTTCTATTGTCTGTCCATTTATCACATCTGGTTGAAATGTACTATTTGATGTCGAAAAGTTTAATACAAGTTCTTTGGTCTTACCACAATTAAGTTGCAAGAAGCTGGAAGAGCACCAATCCTGTAGTTCTAAGATGTGACTGAAGTATGCTTGCTCATTTACAGAGCCTACTTTAAACGAAAGACTTACAAGAGCCATATCATCAGCTTACTGAAATAGGTTCAGAAGTGCAACCTGGATTTTCATTCCATTTGTATAAATTGAAAATAACAAAGGAGATAGAACACATCCTTGAGGAGCACCTGTGTTTAAGACAATTTCCTCTGACAAACAACCAGTGGTTGTCAAACGCTCTTTCGTGCTTGTCATAGTTCGTTCGTTTGGTTGCAAAATTCTCGTGCTTGTCACAGTTTGCTCGTTTGTTTTCAAAGTAAAGTTATTTGGTGAAATTGTTTGTGGGAGAGTCTAGCCCACGCCCCTCCTCCTGCCATGTCCCTGGCTGGGTTGAAATCGAGGTGCCTTTGCCAGAGTCTGTGGCTTGCGTGTTGGCTGAAAAGTGAGCCGCAAGGAGGACCGGATGCTCTTCAGCTCCAAGGCTTCTTAGGTCAGCAAAACCTTCTGCCTGCGGCGCCTCTCCCAACAAACCCTGATGTGCAAATTCGAACTGACGCAGGTGCCGCAGCCTTTCTGGCTCACCGTGTGATTGACACGGTCGTTGTCCCTGTCCTGGACTAGTCTCAGCGGTGTGATGGGGGTGACACACACGTGAGGTGTGAAAGTCGTGATGACTGTGCCTGTCTACTGGTCTCAGGTCTTCTTCGCTCGAGTCCAAGTTGTGAAGCCCTTTCATGGAGTTATCTTGCTGCGTCATCTTCGTCATGGAATCATCGTCTGGTGGAAGGGCCTGAACACAGCTCAGGAAGTTTTCACTGAGTATGATAGATTCCTGGCGCTCCAGGGATGTGATGGCATTTGGGGACGGTGGATTCTGTGGACATTGTTGAACTGTGTTGGTGCTGATTTCCTGGAAGTTAAGAGAGGGCGGTGGTGTGAGGCTAGTCTCTCTTAAACCGTCCATGATCTTTCGCAGTTCTCCGTCCGATGAGTTTGTTGTTGTCGTGTCACCAATGCCTGGATCGGAAGACAGGGACTGGAAAACAGTTTCTATATGACTGGCATGTGACCTCTCTGGCGGATTTTGTGCGACTTCTTGACTTGCTTTCTGTATGGGGTTAGGCGGTCTGGAAGAGGTCGCTGTCCTCTCCGCCACTGATTGTGATCCTGACTGAACAGTCTCAGCTGGTACTTTGTTATCAGTCGTACAATGACAGGTGGCCAAGGGTGTATCGTTACCTGGAGGACTGGGAACAGGAGAAGAGACCTCTTTCACCTGATGTGATACCCCTCCTGCTATTGACTGTTCAAGCCCTTTCTTGTATCCATTTGCACCACGAGCTTTGTCCAACATTCTCTTTATCTTATTCTCTTTGTTTCGGCCCTTGATGTCGCCATTTTCCGTCACAGTCAGTCCAACTAACCCATTGATTGTAGCCTTTCCTCGTATCTTGGTCTGCTTCTCAATGTCCAGAGGGACCACTGTATCACGCCGTCTTCTCTCTTCATGATCAAGTCTGTCTTCCAGTCCAGTGGCCAGACCATACTTATTCATGGAGTCTGAGAAGAAACTTTCGCTCCGAAAAAACATTATGATGCTGGAGTTTTCGGCTATGTCGTCAAAAACACCTATCTTCGGCTTGCCAAGGTCGTACAAGTCAGCAAAAATCTCAACCGTGATCTGCAGTCCAATCTTCTGACACAGAGTTTGGAGTGAGTCACGTACGGTCGTTGCCATATCGTACTCGTCTTCACTGTGAAGAATCACAATGTCCCATTTGTCCGCATTCTGTGTTTCTACCTCCTTAGCTTCCATAGCAAAGGGCAGGGGGTGGATGAGATTTAAAAAGAAATGAAACTGTATTAATACACACGTTTTATTTGATCTGCGTTCTTTGAGTTGAAGAATAAAAATCAAACTGTAGTCATTCACACATTTTATTTGATCTTTATTCTTTGAGCAGGAGCTTCCTGTCAGCAGTAAACCTGAGACGAAAATGGTTTCCGTGACCGAACTTCAGTGAAATCGATGGCGTTCACCATTTCCTGAATCTCATCTGTCACAGAATGCACTGCAGCCTAAATCAGATGTTTCATGCTCTGTAAAAGAAATTTCTTACAATGTGAAACGTACCAAATAACGCAATAATTCAAAACTACTGAAGGCCAATGGAAGCTGGGTGGAACTATTCAGAGATCAGCTACCAACAGAAACCTCGTAAAAACTGAATATATGTTGAGGACAGAAGTGAGCAGACACTTAAAATCCAACGTCTAAATCCAAATCCAAGTCAGTTTTTAAAAAAATAAAAGATCGTCTCTGAAATCACTTTTATCATGACCCACGAACCAATCAGATCGAATGAGTCTATTTCTTGTTTGAAAAAAAAAAAGTTCCAATTCGGGCTGATGTCAACAACAGCTAGATTTCAGCAGTTCAGTAAGAAACCAGAAATGTTGTTCACTTGAGATGGTAGGTGTATTGGTGGAAGGTGGACGGGGGTATTGGGGGAAGGGGGAGGTGGGGGCAGAAAGAGAGAGAGAGAGAGAGAGAGAGAGAGAGAGAGAGAGAGAGAGAGAGAGAGAGAGAGGAGTTGGGGTGAAAGGATGCGTGTGTGTGTGTGTGCGCGTGTGTGTATATGTGTGCATGTGTGTGTGTGTGTGTGTGTGTGTGTGTGTGTGTGTGTGTGTGTGTGTGTGTGTGTGTGTGTGCACGCCTGTGAAAATGGATTAAAGATTAATAGTTTCGGCTGATGCAGAATTTAAACGATGGTTTAAATGATGTTGTTTGATTCACTAGAAAGGACAAAAAAACAAAGCATCATGTTTTTCCGATCGTTACTGCATACTGGTCCCGACCAGACAGGGGGGGGGGGGGGGGGGAAGAGGGGGGGGATGGGAGGGAGGTATCACAGTAGCGATGGACGCTGCACCAGTTATCTCCACCTCTTGAAGACTGTGGCCAAGAACCAGGGATGCGACCAAGCCCTTCCAGGTCCACTCAACGACGTTGTACACTAGTTCGTCAGCTTTGCACAATGTCAGCACACACGTTCACCGGCAGGATCGTCGAGTAAACTCGACACAATACACACACTGTCACCAGCTGGTTGACTGTCGCTCGCTAATCACATTTCCTCGCTGCCAGAAAAACTGATCAGTTCCCAAACGACTCCATGCAGAACTCAGTCTGCTGGGACAGAACGTGTGCTTAAAGAGCCGAAGGCTAAGTGGACGTTAAATTTCACCACCCAGCAGCAG
This sequence comes from Conus canariensis, assembly GCA_033310375.1. Taxonomy (NCBI): domain Eukaryota; kingdom Metazoa; phylum Mollusca; class Gastropoda; order Neogastropoda; family Conidae; genus Conus; species Conus canariensis. The sequence goes on from CM065729.1 coordinate 50,852,961, forward strand.
TCAGGTAGGTTTTCAGTCTGGTTGCCCGCACAAAGGTTCCAGTATTTGTCCATGCACTGGAGAGAGCCAGGTCAGATGCGTAGCTTGATTATGTTGGTGACGTTGGCTTGAAGAGGGTCAGGGAGTCACTGAGCAGTTATGGTCACGTCTGCAGGGGTCTATGTATGTGATGCCGTGAGATACCGGATTCAAACCAGGCCACTGGTCAATACTGAAGTGACTCCATGGCAGTGCAGTGTCTCCTCTGGTGGGTTGCCTCATGACGACCTGAAGAGGACTGCTCCCTGTGTACTGTCAACGCTGAGGCGAAAATTGGACGGACACAGCTGTGCTTACAGTTGGGGAAGCCGAAATGAGCAGGCACAGAGAATGCATAGAGGGTGGGTCAGAAAACAAACAAAACAATGAACAACAAAGGTCATCCAGTCTGTCACCTAGATGTTCGCTCGGTTCTCTTCGTCTCGAAACACGTAGAGAAGTGTGCAGGGTTGTTCTCAGGAGGCACAGGAGCCGCGTTGTACCTAACTCTTCAGGCATTAAACTAGGTAAGAATTATCACTTTTATTGTTTTTAGTCAGGTGGTTCAAATCGTGTCCATTGCCTCAAGCTCGGCGGTGGTGTGATCTCCGATGGTCTCTGGCCACAATGAAGTGATGGCAGTGGTGGTCCTGGTCGTTTGCGGTGCTGCCCTTTCATTGGGGAATGCCAAAGATGGTGGCTACTGTGAGGAGACTGATGCTGAGGGAGTTCTGGCGAAGGCGGGGGCGTGTTTGTGTAATCCTACCGGACTTGGGGACCAGTTCAGATAGCACGCCCTTCCTGGTTGATCACTCCACTGACGTCGAAGAGTCTGTCAGTAGCCATCTACACCACGTTGATCACTCCACTGACGCCAAGGAGTCTATCAGTAGCCATCTGCACCATGCTGATCACTCCGCTGACGTGAAGGAATCTGACAGTAGCCATCTGCACCACGTTGATTACTCCATTGATGTCAAGAAGTGTATCAGTAGCCATCTGCACAGAGAGGTTAGACGTGCTAGTCTTCCTGTAACTCTCCCTACGTACACCAGAGATTTTCTAGTGTGGCTCGACTAGTCTCAGCTGAGTCCTTTCTGGGGGAAATACGCAGCCAACAGCTTGCTGTCTGAAACATGGGAAAACAGAAAGAAAACCAAGTCATTAAGGAGAGCGCAGACTTCTCCCTAGGTTTAATCAGCCTCTACTTCAAATTCCACCCCATTGCGACAAGTTGACATCCGTCATCATCCAGCCTCTTCCTCTCTCTCTCTCTCTCTCTCTCTCTCTCTCTCTCCGAATGAGTTTTTATGCATTTTTACAAAACATCGATCTCCACCCCCACCCCTCCTCCTCTTTTACTTCACTCCCTCCCCCCTGTGTGTCAGTCTGACTTTGTCCCAAGCCAACATGATGCCATCATCTCATGTGCCACCTGCATGTGAACAGGCCAACAATGCCACAGAAGATATCAGGGCTGACACGTGATATACGTGAAACGCAGTTGGATACACGTTGACAACACTCCCCATTTCCTTCTCCACACAATCTCCCGCCACACCTTAAGTCTTTGCGACACACTCTTACCCACTCCTGACTGGTCGTTACGCATGGATTACAAATTTTACAATGTTTTATTTTACCAACAACAATTTTTACTGTGTCTGTGTCAGTCACTCCTCATTACTCAACTTCCACGGCACTCACTCAGAGCCAGAACTGAGTATCTCTGAACTAACATCTGTATAGAGACATATGGTTGTGGCTCTGATATACTCGCCCAGAACGTCAGAAGAGTAGTAGAAGTCATCACTTTCTCTCGCACGTGTGACTCACGTGGTGGGCCACATTACTTCACACCTCGGTGTTAAACGCTGAAAACCTCCGAGATCCGAGGGGCTGTTGTGTTTGATACACACTGCATCATCTCACACTGTACCTGAGGAAAAGCCCCCATACTTCTCTATTCACACAGGAGTTCTCAAACTTTCTCCCATTTTTACCTTCAATTGGCTATTATGTTCCCTTGACAAGCTGTCACTCAGATAGACACTAGAAACACGGTGTGTGGCTTGATCCTCATAAAGAGACAGAACTAGCTTCAATGTTCAGAATGGAAATGGCCCATTACAGAGTGTAAAATTCAGGACCTGGTATAGGCCAGACAGGAGAGCGTTTATCTCCCCCAAACTTCTGAGATTCAATGTCAAGTTTCACCGATTGACCCAGAAGAAGAGAAAATGGTATCTAGTAAGTAAGTCTTGAGCCTATGCATTGTTTGTATTTGTGCCTTATAGTTTAACAGGATAACTATATGCCCGTGCTTGGTAAAATCTGTTAGAATGATTAATGAACACTGTTGATTGCGTTTATGCCTTATGTTTTAACAGGATAACTTCGTGTCCATGTTTGGTCAAATATGTTAGTATGATTAATGATCACTGTTAATCATCTAAATGCTTTCTAGTTGAAGACTGTAATTAACGCTCATGTTGTCTTAATTGTCTTAATATAGTTACTTACATCACCTGAGCATCTGACAACAAAAGTGTTATTACTAGTATTACTACCATCATCATCATCATCATCATCAACCTTATTATTTTTATTGTTATCATTAGTAGTAGTAGTAGTAGTACTAGTGACGTCACAGCATGTGCTGAGTCAGCTCAAACTATGGCAACATTTTGTTTTACGATGGAACACTGAGTAAGGGGAATTTGCTGATTTTCATCAAAGCCATCTACTCAATGAAAACGAAACGAGAAACATGGAAATGAAAAGGATAAGTAAATATATCTGAAATCCAGAGAGGTATAATACTACGAGACAAAATGCTAGAAAAAGGCCACACTCCACAATTATGATTTTGCACTAAAACACTGTATAATCCATGTAAGCGTTTTGAGGCCCATATCCTCCCAGCCGTTAGTTCTTTACCGCTTAGCCAAACTGGCTGATTTTTCTCTTCTTTGGGATTTTATTTTTTGATTTGTTTTTCATTCGTAAGTTGTGAGGATGATATCAAAGCATCATCAACAATGATATTTTTCATGGGTACTATTCTTTAAAACAGCAAAAACAGCAGCAACAACAACAATAACAACAGCAACAGCGACAACAACAACATTAACAACACAACAACGACGCCTGTTGCATAATAACGCCACTGCTAATGAATGAATTGCACGCTTTCAATTTAATTCAATTCAATCAAATTTATTGTCCATCGGAAATTGTTCTTCTGCTCTACATCATTTCACAAGTACATAAGACATTGCAATGAGACATTATAAATCGTTACATAAAAGCCTGTGTTAGTACATGTATATGTATTTGTATATACATCAACACTCACACACCCCTCCCCACCTCCCACACACACACCTGCATACATACACGCACCCCCCCCCCCCCACACACACACACACACATACACACACACACAAGCATACACACATGAAATAAACATTAAATCCATTGGACATAAAACATTACATAGATTATAAAAACAATACATAAAAACACAAACTCACCCGCACCAATGCCCAAACACTAAAACACACACACATGCGTACCCCCCTCCACTCCCCCCCCCCCACACACACACACACACGCACACACACACACACACACACACACACACACACACACACACACACAGAGTCAAAGTCACAGTAAAAGCATAATATTGCAGACCGAATTGTTCATGTCTGAGAGACAAGGGTCATGGAAGTCAATCACAGGCTTTAGAGTTTAAAATGCTAATGGCACTTGCTATAAAGGACTTCTTGAAGACATTCTTCTGTGCTCTGGGCATTCTGCAGCGTCTTCCTGATGGAAGTTTTCAAAGTAGCAGTGGAGTGGAGTGGGTGTGAGGGATCAGAAGTAATATTCACAGATTTCCTGATTACAGAAACAGTACAGACTTCTCTGAGAGCAGATTGCTTTTTCCCTATAACCTTACTTGCCTGATTGACGATTCTGGCGAGCTTTGCTCGAGCTTTCTCTGAAAGATTTCCAAACCAGACAGTAATGTTGAATGACACTAGACTTTGTATTAAACTTACATATGTCTTTTCTAGTACATGTTGATTGACAATAAAACTACATAATTTTCTCAACAGAAACAACCTTTGATTTGCTTTTTTGGAGATACTGTCAGTATGTTGACTTAAAGACAGCTTATGGTCAGTGTGTATACCAAGACATTTGAAACAGTCAGCAGTTTCTATTGTCTGTCCATTTATCACTGTTACGGATGGTGTGCGGTGCGTGTTTTGTTGTCTGACTCGCGCTCTCAAAAGTTTGGATGCGTGTACGACTTTTCCTCTACACACACCCACACCATACGAACATGGATAGCCAGGCAACACACGAGTTAGATTTTCTTTTTTTATATGCTGCCTGAACCATCAATATGAATAGTTACAAAATCAGTACATGCTACTACATAGTATACAGATCAATTCACGTCAATTAAGACATCAATACATAAGACACTTCAATTATCAGATATCAGCGTATCATATTACGCATCTTGATATAACTCACAAATCTCGCCGGCGCCGTCCACAGTGTCTCACATATACAGTCAACGCACTCGGTTCCACAGTACCCAAGCCACAGTCTACAGCACTAAAATAAGACGAAGAAGGATAACCAAGTTACCCACACGGTAAACACAGCCGTTCACAAACACAAGCGATGAAGAAGAAACAGGGTCTCAACACAGCAAGCACAAAATATTACGTCGAACTATCAGAAGAAGAACCGCAGATTCACAAGGCACAGTAAAACATATAAGAAGAACTGCAGATTCACAAGGCACAGTAATCCACAGAAGAAGAACTGCAGATTCACAAGGCACAGTAAACCATAGAAGAACTGCAGATTCACAAAGCACAGCAATCAATATTGAATCCCCGACGAACACGATTTCAACAAAGTCCCATAGCACACAATAAACTTCGACGTATTGTTGATCTAAAACAAAATTTAGCTTCTCCGTGTATTGATATTACAATGTTCACATCAATAAACTCAGCCCACCGACACACATGAGGTGGTACAATTAGAGCACATAAATATTCTTGCAGGAGTTTTAAGTCACTCTCGGCGACACAGCATTCACAACATTTTTATAACAAATAAATTTCCTGGTACATATTTCGCTGGTACCGTCATCAGAAGTATCGCACATACACAGTGAACATCGACGCACTACTGACTTGAAAGTCAGCCTCTCCAATAGTATCACTACGGAGAAAACGACGATTAAAACAAATTAAAGTAAGCTGGACACCTAAGCCTCGGCCATTAGTTCTTGCTCTCTCCTCTCGTCAAGAATTATCATTTTTGTCATGTAGTTACCTAATTTTACCTTGACGTCATAATACTTACTTTTTTTTTTTTTGACGTTGACGTCACAATCACAACTGGTTGAAATGTACTATCTGATGTTGAAAAGTTTAATACAAGTTCTTTGGTCTTACCACAATTAAGTTGCAAGAAGCTGGAAGCGCACCAATCCTGTAGTTCTAAGATGTGACTGAAGCCTGTCAGTCTGCTTATAGGAAGAATCATAGCACTGATACTGCTGTATTGAGCGTACTGGACTGTTTACTGTGCAAATCCGACAGTAAACTTGTTTCTCTCGTAGCCTTGCTTGATCTGAGTGCTGCCTTTGATACGCTAGATCACACTACTTTACTTGAAAGGCTTAGGGTCACTTTTGGTGTTGATGGGATAGTTCTCCAGTGGTTCGAATCGTACATCAGAGATAGGTCGCAGGCGGTGGTTGTGGGTGGTGTAAGGTCTACTTTGTCACCTCTTTTGTATGGAGTACCACAGGGGTCAGTATTGGGCCCAGTGTTGTTTACATTGTACTCACAGCCCTTGTCAGATGTTATCTCGGACCATGATTGTGATTTTCACAAGTATGCTGATGACACTGAGCTTTCTAAGAGTGGCACACCTGATGAGTTTGTTTCTGTTCAATCTGGGGTGTCTCGGTGTATCAGCAGTGTGCAGGAATGGATGACAAGTAATAAGCTTAAATTAAATTGTGAAAAGACTGAAGTCATGCCCGTTGGAACCTCCTCCTGCCTCAAACTCGTTGAGTCAGAGTCAATGGTTGTTGATGGTACTGAATTGCCTTTCAGTAACTCTGTCAAATACCTTGGTGTTACCATTGATCAGTGTCTGACCATGCAGAATCAAATATCTGTAGTCTGTCGCTCATCCTTTTTAGAGCTGAGACGTATTGCTTCCATCCGACGCTTTATATCCAGGGAAGTAGCTGTCAGGCTAGTCTGTGCCACGGTGATGTCAAGATTGGACTACTGCAACTCTGTTTATGCTGGGCTTCCCGCAGAACAGATTGCTCGGCTGCAGCGAGTCCAAAATAGCGCTGCACGACTTGTTTTGAAGAGGAGGAGGTGTGAGCACATCACTCCCATGCTGATCGAACTGCACTGGCTTCCCATACAGTATCGGTGGCAATTTAAACTGGCAGTTCTTGCTTTCCGCCACTTCAATGAATCTCTTCCTCACTATCTCTCTTCTTCTCTCTGCACCTACCAAAGCTCTCGTACCCTCCGCTCTTCTTCACAAAAACTTTTGAAAATCCCTAAGCGTTCTCTGAAATCTGTTGGCGAAAGAGCCTTCAGTTTTAGAGCACCTTCTATTTGGAACTCCCTCCCTGAAGACCTTCGTAATCAGCCTACTCTTTCTTCTTTTAAATCTCAGCTCAAAACTTACCTCTTCAAAAAAGCCTATTCTCTTCTGTAGATGACTAGATCTCTCTTAAATTCCTCCACAACTAGTTCGGTGAGACAGTTTATGCATGTAGGTGCGTCTGCCATTGTGTATTTTCTTTTTGCTGTGTGCATGAATATTGTATGAATAAGTGCAAATGGTGGATGTAAGCGCATTGAGTTGTACAACAAGAAATGCGCTATATAAGTATTATACATTATTATTATTATTATTAAGTATGCTTGCTCATTTATAGAGCCTTCTTTAAACAAAAGACTTACAAGAGTAATATCATCAGCTTATTCAAATAGGTTCAGAAGTGCACCCTAGATTTTCATTCCATTTGTGTAAATCGAAAATAACAAAGGAGATAGAACACATCCTTGAGGAGCACCTGTGTTTAAGACAATTTCCTCTGACAAACAACCAGTGATTGTCAAACACTCCTTCGTGCTTGTCACAGTTCGTTCGTTTGTTTGCAAAGTTCTTGTGCCTGTCGCAGTTTGCTCGTTTGTTTTCAAAGTAAAGTTATTTGGAGAAATTGTTTGTAGGAGAGTCTAACCCACGCCCCTCCTCCTGCCATGTCCCTGGCTGGGTTGAAATCGAGGTGCCTTTGCCAGAGTCTGTGGTTTCCGTGTTGGCTGAAAAGTGAGCCACAAGGAGGCGCGGATGCTCTTCAGCTCCAAGGCTCCTTAGGTCAGGAAAACCTTCTGCCTGCGGCGCCTCTCCCAGCAAACCCTGCTGTGCAAATTCATATTGATGCCGGTCCCGCAGCCTTTCTGGTTCACCGTGTGATTGACGCGGTCGTCGTCCCTGTCCTGGACTAGTCTCTAATGTTGAATGACATTAGACTTTGTATTAAACTTGCATATATCTTTTCTAGTACATGTTGACTGACATTAAAACTACGTAATTTTCTCAACAGAAACAACCTTTGATTTGCTTTTTTGAAGATACTGTCAATATGTTGACTAAAAGACAGCTTATGTCAACGTGTATACCAAGGTATTTGAAACAGTCAACAGTTTCTATCGTCTGTCCAATTATCACAACTGGTTAAAATGAACTATCTGATGTTAAAAAGTTTAATACAAGTTCTTTGGTCTTACCACAATTAAGTTGCAAGAAGCTGGAAGAACACCAGTCCTGTAGTTCTCAGATGTGACTGAAGTATGTTTGCTCATTTATAGAGAAGTCTTTAAACAAAAGACTTACAAGAGCCATATCATCAGCATATCTAAATAGGTTCAGAAGTGCACCTGGTTGAAATCGTGATGCCTTTGCCAGAGTCTGCGGCTTCAGTGTTGGCTGAAAAGTGAGCCACAAGGAGGCCCTGATGCTCTTCAACTCCAAGGCTCCTTAGGTCAGGAAAACCTTCTGTCTGCGGCGCCTCTCCCAGCAAACCCTGATGTGCAAATTCGTACTGATGCCGGTCCCGCAGCCTTTCTGGTTCACCGTGTGACTGACGCGGTCGTCGTCCCTGTCCTGGACTAGTCTCAGCGGTGTGATGGGGGTGACACACACGTGAGGTGTGAAAGTCGTGATGACTGTGCCTGTCTACTGGTCTCAGGTCTTCTTCGCTCGAGTCCAAGTTGTGAAGCCCTTTCATGGAGTTATCTTGCTGCGTCATCTTCGTCATGGAATCATCGTCTGGTGCAAGGGCCTGAACACAGCTCAGAAAGTTTTCACTGAGTATACTAGATTCCTGGCGCTCCAGGGATGTGATGGCATTTGGGGACAGTGTGATTCTTTGCACATTGCTGAACTGTGTTGGTGCTGATTTCCTGGAGGTTAAGAGAGGGCGGTGGTGTGAGGCTAGTCTCTCTTAAACCGTCCATGATCTTTCGCAGTTCTCCGTCAGATGAGTTTGTTGTTGTCGTGTCACCAATGCCTGGATCGGAAGACAGCGATGGGAAAACAGTTTCTATATGACTGGCATGTGACCTCTCCGGCGGATCTTGTGCGACTTCTTGACTTGTTTTCTGTATGGGGTTCATGGACTGTTGACGTTCATGTTGTTCATGTGACAAAATGAACATTGGGAAATTCGCAGGAGTAGTTTTAGGTCGAGCACCCATTTGGTTCCAGTACTGTTTGAGACTATTCTGGGAGTGTTCCCGTTGTGACCATTCGCTTTGAGGGCTCCGACAGGAATCAGGCGCCGCCTGCTGCCGGAACAGCGGTGCATGTTCGCTGGATCGGATCCTATGCTGCTCTGTCGTCACAGGCCTGCAACCAATCGGCGGAGAGCACGTGACTATAGACGCGTTGTCAGGTATCACGGAACTGGGGAGGTCAGATAAGCGTTGTTCCATTTTCAAAATATCTTTCGTCTTTTCTCTTGGAGCCACACTGGCTCCTGAAAAGCCGGTATTAGTTGAATATGTGAACAAAGTTCGATTCTTTTCTGTTGTTGAGTTTAAGGGGTTAGGCGGTCTGGAAGATGTCGCTGTCCTCTCCGCCACTGATTGTGATCCTGACTGAACAGTCTCAGCTGGTACTTTGTTATCAGTCGTACAATGACAGGTGGCCAAGGGTGTATCGTTACCTGGAGGACTGGGAACAGGAGAAGAGACCTCTTTCACCTGACGTGATACCCCTCCTGCTATTGACTGTTCAAGCCCTTTCTTGTATCCATTTGCACCACGAGCTTCGTCCAACAATTTCCTTAGCTTCGTCTCTTTGTTTCGGTCCTTGATGTCGCCCTCGTTCGTCACAGTCAGTCCACCTAACGCATTGATTGAAGCCTTTCCTCGTATCTTGGTCTTCTTCTCAATGTCCAGAGGGACCGTTGTCCAGTGTCGTCTTCTCTCTTCATGATCAAGTCTGTCTTCCAGTCCAGCGGCCAGACCATACTTATCCACGGAGTCTGAGAAGAAACTTTCGCTCCGAAAAAACATCACGATGCTGGAGTTTTCGGTTATGTCGTCAAAAATACTTGTCTTCAACTTGCCAAGGTCGTACAAGTCAGCAAAAATCTCAACCGTGATCTGCCGTCCAATCTTCTGACACAGAGTTTGGAGTGAGTCACGTACGGTCGTTGCCAGACCGTACTCGTCTTCACTGTGAAGAATCACAATGCCCCATTTGTCCGCGTTCTGTGTTTCTACCTCCTTGGCTTCCATAGCAAAGGGCAGGGGGTGGATGAGATTTAAAAAGAAATGAAACTGTATTAATACACACGTTTTATTTGATCTGTGTTCTTTGAATTGAAAAACAAAAATCAAACTGTAGTCATTCACACGTTTTATTTGATCTTTATTCTTTGAGCAGGAGCTTCCTGTCAGCAGTAAACCTGAGACGAAAACGGTTTCCGTGACCGAACTTCAGTGAAATCGATGGCGTTCACCATTTCCTGAACCTCATCTGTCACAGAATGCACTGCAGACTAAATCAGATGTTTCATGCTCTGTAAAAGAAATTTCGTACAATGTGAAACGTACCAAATAACGCAATAATTCAAAACTACTAAAGGCCAATGGTAGCTGGGTGGAACTATTCAGAGATCAGCTACCAACAGAAACCTTATAAGAACTGAATATATGTTGAGGACAGAAGTGAGCAGACACTTAAAATCCAACGTCTAAATCCAAATCCAAGTCAGTTTTTTTTAATTAAAAGATCGTCTCTGAAATCACTTTTATAATGACCCAGGAACTAATTAGATCGAATAAGAGTCTATTTCTTGTTTGAAAAAAAAGTTCCAGTTCGGGCTGATGTCAACAACAGCTAGATTTCAGCAGTTCAGTAAGAAACCAGAAATGCTGTTCACTTGAGATGGTGGGTGTATTGGTGGAAGGTAGACGGTGGGGGGGGGGAGGTGGGGGCAGAAAGGAGAGAGGAGGAGAGAGAGAGAGAGAGAGAGAGAGAGAGAGAGAGAGAGAGAGAGAGGAGTTGGAGTGAAAAGGTATGTGTGTGTGTGTGTGTGTGTGTGTGTGTGTGTGTGTGTGTGTGTGTGTGTGTGTGTGTGCTTGTGTGTGCTTGCGCGCACGCGCGTGTGTGTGTGTTTGCGCGCGCGCGCGTGTGTGTGTGTGCACGCGCAGATGTGCGCGCGCGCACCGGTGTGTGCGCGTGCACGCGTGTGAAAATGGATTAAAGATCAATAGCTTGGACTGATGCAGAATTTAAACGATGGTTCAAACGACGTTTGATTCACTGGAAAGGACAGAAAAAACAAAGCGTCATGTTTTTCCGATAGTTACTGCATACTGGTCCCGACCAGACAGGGGGGGGGTGGGGGGGGGAGGGGTGGATGGGAGAGAGGTATCACTGTAGTGATGAACACTGCACCAGTTATCTCCACCTCTTGAAGACTGTGGCCAAGAACCAGGGATGCGACCAAGCCCTTCCAGGTCCACTCAACGACGTTGTACACTAGTTCGTCAGCTATGCACAACGTCAGCACACATGTTCACCGGCAGGATCGTCGAGTGAACTATACCAATACACACACTGTCACCAGCTGGTTGACTCGCTCGCTAATCACATTTCCTCGCTGCCAGAAAAACTGTCTGATCAGTTCCCAAACGACTCCATGCAGAATTCAGTCTGGTGGGACAGAACGTGTGCTTACAGAGCCGAAGGCTAAGTGGACGTTAAATTTCACCACCCAGCAGCAGTCAGGTAGGTCTCCAGCCTGCTTGCCCGCACGAAGGTTCCAGTATTTGGCCATGCACTGGAGAGAGCCAGGTCAGATACTGTGGCTTGATGATGTTGGTGACGTTGGCTTAAAGAGGGTCAGGGAGTCACTGAGCAATTACTGTCACGTCTGCAAGGGTGTTTGTGTAATCCTACCGGACTTGGGGACCAGTTCAGATAGCACGCCCTTCCTGGTTGATCACTCCGCTGACGTCGAAGAGTCTGTCAGTAGCCATCTACACCACGTTGATCACTCCGCTGACGTCAAGGAGTCTATCAGTAGCCATCTGCACCATGCTGATCATTTTGCTGACGTGAAGGAATCTGACAGTAGCCATCTGCACAACGTTGCTCACTCCGCTGACATCAAGACGTCTATCAGTAGCCATCTGCACAGAGAGGTTAGACGTGCTAGTCTTCTTGTAACCCTCCCTATGTACACAAGAGATTTTCTAGTGTGGCTCGACTAGTCTCAGCTGAGTCCTTTCTTGGAGAAATAATCAGCCAACAGCTTGCTGTCTGAAACATGGGAAAACAGAAAAAAAACCCAAGTCATTAAGGAGAGCGCAGACTTTTCCCCCCTTGCAATGAAGGTTACATTTCCATTCAATACACATGTTACGTCAACAATACACACATTATTCAATATATTTACATACAATGTTTAACTAGAGCTGTCAAGATCGTACAAAAGTGTCATAATTCTCTATTACAGTTTAAACTTATTACTCTATATTCATTATTATTAATGAAATATTGAAAAGCCGCAAGGGTATATACCACTTACAATATATAAACAGAGGCTATGAAAAGAAAAGAGAAAACTAAACAAGGGAGGGAACCAATAGCTCCCACACCACACCCCTGAAAGGGTGGGTGCATGGTGCCTGGGGCAGGTTGGGATTGGGGGAGAAAAAAAAGACAAACAAAACAGAGTCACGCATACAAGTATTGTTTACTCGAATTTCATGGCTTATATGTCAATTAATTACAGGAGCATTGGTGTCTTTTGGCTTTTAAAATGTGTTTTCAGCATTAACATTTTACAGGGTGTCATGTCAACAATGAAAGATTGTTATAGTGTTTCGCATAAAGCAAAGTAGGGTAGCCAATTTAAAAAAACAACATGATAACGCATTTCTGTCATACGTACATGCCTTTCCATGTTGTATCTAAGCTTAAGTTCAATTTTAAAAGCTGCCAATCTGGGTTTAACACTATAATTTCTACAAGTGTAAACAAAGTATTTCGCCCACAATAAAATGAGATCAAAATGTTGGTCTGTTTTTGTGTGTTTCCATCAGTTCCAAATAAACCAGCTCAACATTAAATGTCAATCTGATACTATTTTCACACTTTGTTTTCATGTAGTTTTCTAATTCTTTCCAAAATTCTTGTGAAGTAATGCAGTACCACAAATAATGATGTATACTATCTCTCTCAGTTTGACAAAAATTGCATCTATCACTATCCCTCAAACCCATTCTGTTTAGTATGATATTGGATACAAGAATTCTATGACAAATTTTCAAATGAAACCACCTAAATTTTATTTCTTTTATTATTCTCGCAATTTTCAATACAGTTTCCCAATCTACTACGTTATGTAGCTTTAGTTCCCATTTCACAAAAGACTCAATATCAAGTACAAATAACTTATCTAGAAGTATTTTATAGTAAATCTTAGCTCCTTTATTGACACTTGTTATAATTTTCAATAACTTGCAATTTTCATTCTTGCAGTTATTTTCAAATTTTATATTTCTTTTCCTTGCATATTCTTTTACTGCACGGACACATCCAAAATAGTGTAGAGGATTTAAATGACTTCCCATCTTTGTTGCAAAAGCTTCATAACTTAGAAAGTTGCCATTTTTTTCAATCATAACCCCTACACAGAATATACCTTTCTCTGTCCATAGTTTGTAAAAAATGAGAATGGTTAATTTTAAACTTATCATTATAAAAGACAAGTACTGAAGTAATCTCTTCGCTGTTGTCTAAATCTACATGAATGCTCAGACTGTCATACGACTTAAATACGTTTTTCCAAAATTTGTTGCATTTACTGTATAAAAATCTCTTTGATCCAAAATATTTTATATCATTAACTTCTGGACATTGAGTTACTAAAATAGTCTTTGACTTTGAATCATTATTCATTAATTTTCTTATCCAGGACAACTTCAGTGCTTGCATAAAAGCATAGATATTTGGTAGTCATATGCCCCCATTTTCAATATCATGTACTGCATATTTTCGTTTCATCTTGTCAGGCTTTCCATCCCACACAAAATCAAAACACATGCTTTGTAATTGTTTTATGACATCCTCAGTAGGGTTTGGAAGCAACAACCACAAGTATACCAGCTTGACAAAATAAGAGAATTCAGAACTGCAACTTTACCTAATAGTGTGCACATCCGTTTGGACCAAGTTTTGAACCACCTTTTCACTTCCAAAAACCTGTCTGATATATTCAGCTCTATTAATTTTGAAAGATCATTTGTAAACCATATTCCAAGAATTCTGAATTTTGTTGGATTCCACATCATGTGTTTTTCTACTAGGTACATTATTTTCGAGTCCTTCTTTTGTCCTAACCATACATTGCAAGTTTTTTCGAAATTTAATTTTAACCCCGAAATATTTTCAAATTCTGTTAATGAATTGAAGAGTTTTTCATAAGATTAAAAAAAAAATCTCCTTTTAGAGTGAAAGACGTATCGTCTGCAAACTGGTTTATCTTGAACTCTGTTTCTGATATTTTTATTCCCTTAATTTCCTCATCATTTCTGATTTTGCATGCTAATAACTCTACACATAATACAAATAGATATGGTGATAGAGGTTCCCCTTGACGGCACCCTCTTTTTACTGGAAAAGCTTCAGACATTTTGCCATTAACAATTACGTGTGTTTTAATATTTGTATAAAAAGTACAAATCCATTTACAAATATCCTCACCAAAACCAAAGCATTTCATTACTTTTACCAAGTAATTCCAGTTAACTGAATCAAAAGCCTTTTCAAAGTCTATCGAAACTAGTAGTCCTGGTATCTTTTTATAATCCAAATAGTATATCATATCATACAATGTTCTCAGGTTATCCCCAATATACCTCCCAGATATGAATCCCGTCTGATCTTCGTGTATTAGCTTTGGCAAGACTGTTTTGATTCTGTTAGCTGTACATGTTGATCCTACTTTGTAAGTTACATTTAACAATGAAACTGGCCTCCAATTGTTGATGAATTCCCTAGGTTTGTCTCCTTTGGGTAAACATACTATTATGCCCTCCCTTAGTGTTCTTGACATTTCCCCTTTACAAAAACCCTCGTTTAAAGAACGAGTAACAAAATCTCATATTTGTCTCCAGAAAAATTTGAAAAAGTTCGCCGTAAATCCATCTGTGCCGGGACTTTTATCATTCTGCATCTTCTTTAATGCTTCTGTTACTTCTTCTTTTGTTATAAATCCCTCTAAGTTGTCAGATTCAGATTTGTTTAATTTGGGTATTGTTTCTGTAAACTTATCCATATTGATATTTTGTGATTCACGTTCTTTATAAAGTTCTTGGAAAAAAAAGTGTTAGTTTCTTCTAACATTTCATTGGTTTCTGATAAAACATGGCCGTCGTCCTTCACAAGTTTTAACATCTGCTTACTCACATAATGTCTGTTTTCAAGAGAACAAAAATACTTATTTATTTTCTCTCCTTGCAATGCCCACCTTACTTTTGATCTCAACAGAATTCCTTCCATTTTAGATTTCCTAATTTCTGTCAACTGGGTTTTCCTTTCCTTTAGGGCTGTTCTGTCTGCTTGGTTCAGATGCAGATTGTTCTCAAGAGACTGTATTTCATGCTCTAAGGTTTGTTCAACCCTTTTCAGGTCTTTATTCTTATTTATACTATATGCAATTGTTTTGGCCCTAATTTCCATCAATAGCGTATCAAGAAATAGATGGTGTGATATTACAAACTGCACCTGATCATTTGGTATATGTTTTATGTTTTCTCTCTCATATGGCACAGCTGCATATTGACTTTTAACATTCTCTATTGTATCCTTTATGGACTGTACATATGTGTAATCTTTCAGTAATGTTGAATTAAATTTCCAAAGACGTTTTATTTTTTCTACTTCTTCAAAAGTAAATTCAACTACAATCAGCGAATGGTCACTGCGGTATCCAGAAAGAATATCAGAGCTACTTACGTGTCCAGTTAATCTTTCTGAAATTTAGAAAGAGAGGGGGTTAGTTACCGCCAAGGACATTGACAAACAAAGCACAGAACAAGACACGATGCATTTCGACCTCTTGGGTCTTCTTCAGGCAAAAAAAAAAAAAAAACCCAGATCACATTTGACATTTAGGACAGTTTGTACTGTCCTAAATGTCAAATGTGATCTGTTTTTTTTTTGCCTGAAGAAGACCCCCCAAGAGGTCGAAATGCATCGTGTCTTGTCCTGTGCTTTGTTTGTCAATGTCCTTGGCGGTAACTAACCCCCTCTCTTTCTAAATTTTGCTTCGTTCTCCGCCATCAGTCGCTCCATTTTGAAACTTTAATCTTTCTGAAGCAATTAGATAGTCTAGGCAGCTTTGCTGGAGAGGATTTGATCTTCGCCAAGTGTATCTGAGAACTTCTGGGTTAAACTACCTCCATATATCTACTAGTTCAAATTTAGACATCATTTCAATTACTTCCTCCCTGGCTTTGGCGTTGTTAATATTTTCATAGTTATCATAATCTAAAGCTGGGTTAAGAACCAAATTCCAGTCACCAGCAATAATAATATTTGATTACCAAGTTCCTCTATTTTTATTTTGTATATCCTGAAAAAATAAAGCTGGATCGTCTCCATTCGGGCCATAAATATTCACTAATGTTAACTGTCTTCCCAGCGAATTCAAAACGACAATAACATAGTTTCCT
>CM065729.1:50874315-50949315 GCA_033310375.1 Conus canariensis
GACAGTGAGGGTTCACCTGCCTCTGCGTACAGGCTGTACACAGGGGTGGTGCGGAATGCTCCAAGACAGAGACGAAGCCCTTGATGGTGAATAGGGTCCAAAAGTTATAGATAAGACGGTCTTGCAGAGCCGTACACAGCACAACCATAGTCCAATTTGGAACGGACCAAGGCTCTGTAGAGGTGCAGCAGAGTTTTCTTATCAGGGCCCCAGTCAGTGTGTGCTACGACCCGCAGAATATTCAGAGCTTTCTGGCAAGACGTTTTGAGATTTTTAATGTGGCTGAGAAAGTTGAGTTTTGGGTCAAAAATAACTCCTAAGAATCTGGCCTCTTTGACAGCTGGAATGGGAGATTTCCCTATTTGAATTACAGGATCTGCAAAAAAACTGACGAAAATTATGGAAGTGAATGCACTGTGTCTTCGTAGGAGAAAAAGTGAAGCCGTTTTCATCCGCCCACTGATGAATTTTATCCACACAAAGCTGGAGCCTGCGCTGGACACTCGGGTACAGGCTTCCAGTTGCGTAGACAGCAAAATCATCCACAAACAATGAGCAGTCTGAACCCTGTTGAACTGACTTGACAATGTTGTTGATCTTGATGCTAAAGAGGGCAGGAGACAGTATGCTTCCTTGTGGAACACCCAACTCCTGCTCATGAACATCAGAGAGAGTGGTGCCAACCCGGACCTGAAACTGTCGTTCTGCCACAAAATTTTGAATAAAAAGTGGAAGATGACCCCGAAAACCAAGATCCTGGAGATCGTGAAGTATCCCAGACCTCCAGGTGGTATCGTAGGCCTTCTTCAAGTCGAAGAAAATAGCCACTGCATGCTGTTTGTTCAGAAAGGCGTTCTGAAGCGTAGATTCCAGACGGATGGTCAACTGTAGTCCGATGTTT
The DNA here is from genome assembly GCA_033310375.1 of Conus canariensis. NCBI lineage: Eukaryota > Metazoa > Mollusca > Gastropoda > Neogastropoda > Conidae > Conus > Conus canariensis. The sequence continues at coordinate 50,875,217 of CM065729.1, forward strand.
GCGGAAACCACACTGTTCTTTCGCCAAAAGGCCGTCGGTTTCGAGTTTCCACATGAGTCTAGCATTGACCATTTTCTCCATCAATTTACAGACACAGCTGGTCAAAGCTATCGGACGGAAGTTTGATGAGTTAAAAAGATCTTTTCCAGGTTTGGGAATAGGAATGATGAGGGCTTTTCGCCAAGAAGGTGGAAAGAATCCAGTAGTCTATGCATGGTTGTATACATGTAGCAGAATGTGCAGACCTTTTTGCGGAAGATGTTTCAAAAGTTTATAATGGATTTCATCTATACCCGGAGAGGAATCGCTGCAGGAAAGTAAGGCGGATTTCAATTCGTTTAAAGTGAAAGGAAGATTGTAGTCTTCCATCACACCCAATGTGTATAGAAATACATGAATCAAATCAATTGAACACAGAGACAGAAATCATACACCATCTAAGATCCAAAAACGCAGATCTGCTGCACAGCAACATGAAAATAATCAGTTCAGTTGAGAGAGAGAGAGATAGAGAGAGACAGAGAGAGAGAGGGTGGGAGAGAGGGAGGGGTGGAAAAGGGAGACAGAGGGGGGAGAGAGAGGGAGGGAGAGAGAGAGGGAGGGAGGGAAAGAGAGGGGAGAGAGAGAGAGAGAGAGAGAGAGAGAGGAGGAGAGAGAGAGAGAGAGAGAATTTAACATTAATTTGATATCACACCCAATGTGTCCAGAATACATGAATCAAAACAATTGAACACTGAGACAGAGATCATACACCATTTAAGCTCAAATTAGGCAGATCTGCTGCACAACCACACAAACTTAATCATGAATCAGTTCAGTTGGGAGAAGAGAGAGAGAGAGAGAGAGAGAGGAGAGAGAGAGAGAGAGAGAGAGAGAGAACGTAAAAAAATTTAAAGCTCACCCTATGTGTACAAAATATATGAATCAGGACAATTGAACACTGAGACAGAGACAAAGATCATACACCATTTAAACTCAAATAGACAGGTCTGCTGCATAGCCACATGTAATTGAGTAGCTCAGTTAAGAGAGAGAGAGAGAGAGAGAGAGAGAGAGAGAGAGAGAGAGAGAGAGAGAGAGAGAGAGAGAGAGAGTTAAATATGCAGGTGGAGAATGCATGCATTATTTTTGTATAGTGCTTTTTTTTTCAAAGCACTTTTTTACAGCACTTTTTTTCTACAATACTTACAGAACAAGATATTTCATTTTAATTATTTGCTTGTATATTTGGTAAATTCTGTGTGTGTGTGTGTGTGTGTGTGTGTGTGTGTGTGTGTGTGTGTGTGTGTGTGTGTGTGTATGATTGAGTGTGTGAGAGCGCAGACTTCTCCCTAGGTTTAATCAGCCTCTACTTCAAATTCCACCCCATTGCGACAAGTTGACATCCGTCATCATCCAGCCTCTTCCTCTTTCCCTCCACTCTCTCTCTCTCTCTCTCTCCGAATTAGTTTTTATGCATTTTTACAAAACATCAATCCCCACCCCTACCCCCCCTCCTCCTCTTTTACCTCACTCCCTCCCCCATGTGTGTCTGTCTGACTTTGTCCCAAGCCAACACGATGCCAAGACTGTCTTGTATCATCTCATGTGCCACCTGCATGTGAACAGGCCAACAATGCCACTGAAGATATCAGGGCTGACACGTGATATACGTGAAACGCGGTTCTATACACGTTGACAACACTCCCCATTTCCTTCTCCACACAATCTCCCGCGTCACACATTAAGTCTCTGTGACACACTCTTACCCACTCCTGACTGGTCGCTACGCATGGATTACAAATTTTACAATGTTTTATTTTACCAACAACAATTTTTACTGTGTCTGTGTCAGTCACTCCTCATTACTCAACTTCCGCACTCACTCAGAGCCAGAGCCATGCATCTCTGAACTAACATATGTATAGAGACACATGGTTGTGGCTCTGACATACTCGCCCAGAACGTCAGAAGAGTAGTAGAAGTCATCACTTTCTCTCGCACGTGTGACTCACGTGGTGGGCCACATTACTTCACACCTCAGTGTTAAACGCTGAAAACCTCCGAGATCCGAGGGGCTGTTGTGTTTGATACACACTGCATCATCTCACACTGTACCTGAGGAAAAGCCCCCATACTTCTCTATTCACACAGGAGTTCTCAAACTTTCTCCCATTCTTACCTTTAAATGGCTATTATGTTCCCTTGACAAGCTGTCACTCAGATAGACACTAGAAACACGTGTGTAGCTTGATTCTCATAAAGAGACAGAACTAGCTTCAATGTTCAGAATGGAAATGGCCCATTACAGAGTGTAAAATTCAGGACCTGGTATACGCCAGACAGGAGAGCGTTTATCTCCCCAAAACTTCTGAGATTCAATGTCAAGTTTCACCGATTGACCCAGAAGAAGAGAAAATAGTATCTAGTTAGTAAGTCTTGAGCCTATGCATTGTTTGTAATTGTGCCTTATAGTTTAACAGGATAACTATATGCCTGTGCTTGGTAAAATCTGTTAGAATGATTAATGAACACTGTTGATTGTGTTTATGCCTTATATTTTAACAGGATAACTTCGTGTCCATGTTTGGTAAAATATGTTAGAATGATTAATGATCACTGTTAATCGTCTAAATGCTTTCTAGTTGAAGACTGTAATTAATGCTCATATTGTCGTAATTGTATTAATATAGTTACTTACATCACCTGAGCATCTGACAACGAAAGAGTTATTACTAGTATTACTATCATCATCATCATCATCATTATTATCGTCATCATCAACCTTATTATTATTATCATCGTTATTATTATCATTATCATTGTTATTATCATCATCATTATTATTTTTTTTTTACAAAATAAGAATGATAATAAACTCAGCAGCAGCACTACCATCGTTACGATAATAATGATAATGATGATTCTTAAATAAATGTTAGCGAACCGCCCAGAGAACGTGGACAAACGAGTCACAAGACGAAACACAACTAGTTTCGACCTCTTAGGTCTTCATCAGGTGAGACATTAACGAATAAAACAATGAAAATTCACTTAGCTTTGATCGCTTCAGATCACTTGGTAGGGTTCAGCGCAAGGAAGAAGGCGCCTTCTTCCTTGCGCTGAACCCTACCAAGTGATCTGAAGCGATCAAAGCTAAGTGAATTTTCATTGTTTTATTCGTTAATGTCTCACCTGATAAAGACCTAAGAGGTCGAAACTAGTTGTGTTTCGTCTTGTGACTCGTTTGTCCACGTTCTCTGGGCGGTTCGCTAACATTTATTTAAGATTTGTTTAGATTTCCGCCTGCAGTCCTCTCGCTTTGCAACTAGATAATGATGATGTTAAAAGAACAGGGATGAGCTTTGACTCGCAATGCAGAGGGGACAGCACTGCAAGATGAGGGGTGACAGCGTATGATGGCAGCCAGCGAAACCTGCCAGGGGAACAGAATCCAGTGTCTCGCTTATCTAGAGTCGACTTTCCCACCCTGGCTAAGACACCACGGACTTGGTGTGGCAGTGTTACCTCTCCCCTAGTATATAACATGCCGCAACGCTTACGAGCTTCATAGGCCGATAATAGTTGTTTTCCCAGGGAAATGGCTATTATCCTTCAGGAAAATGGGGTTCAGCTGATATCTTTGAGGATCACAACTGTTTTCCTTTGAATAACGGCTGTTTTTTTTCCCCCCCGATTCCCAGATTGATCACAAGTGTTCTCCCTATTTCCCCAAGAAAGTACACCTGTTATCCGTGCTGTCCCTAGCAATCATAATTGTTTTCCCTATTTTCGCGTGGAAAACAGTTCGTCTTTAAGGAAAGCAATAGAAATAGGGAAAAGTCACATGGTTCTCGGGATCATAACTAGTTTTTGTCTATTTTACCCGCCCCATTTGCGTTTGTCATGGTAAGCAGCAATCATCGCCGTTTCCCCTGTCGTTGACGACGTTTCGCTCGGGATGACAACAAGGATGACAGTTCGTTTCCCCCAAAGAAAACAGAGAAAGCAAATGTGATTCTCAGCGGAAAACAGGCAGAACGGTTCATTATCCTCAGGAAAACCGGGATAACAGTTGTGATCCTTGTGAGAAAACAGAGTGAATCCCAGGGAAAACAATTCATTATCCTCAGGAAAACCGGGATAACAGTTGTGATCCCTAGGGGGACAAAAAGAGTTATCCCTGTTGTACAATAACTGTTTGCCCTCCTTTCGCTGTTATCCTCGAGGATCAGAACTATCTTCCTGAGAAAAGTAACTATTATCGCCTTTAGACGCTAGTATGCACACATACCTTTTCTGTGATACCCAGTCTCACTGACAGGGGGAGAAACTCAAGGATCCAGCCATCCTCCCAAAGGCATCAGCGAGGTGCAGCTTAGGAATAGGCCCGTAACATATCTTCTGCTTCCCTGGTCAGTGAACTGCTGTTCAGTGACCTGTGAAACAGAACAATTCACCTGGGACAATTCATTCACCTGGGATCCATCATTCACAGTGAGGGATTCAAACCAGAAATCCTTTCCAGGGCAGCCAAGACAACCACAACACTGTCCAGATTAAAACCTGTGTGGAAGGACATGAACATCTCCATAGAACACAGCATCAGGTGAGACACAGACCCATGATGAGCGGACCTGGAAAGATCAATACCAGGCATGGATATGAGACGTTACCGCAAGATACTAAACATGACATACACTGATTACACCACAAGTCAACAAGTGTGTCAAACCATTACGCAGCACATACGACCATACGAAGATGTACTGACATCAGTGAAACGAAACTACTTTGGTATGGCCATATAACAAGATCCAATGGGAATAGTTGAAGGAGGGAGACGAGCAGGAAGATCTAAAAAAACAAAAACCAACCAACCAACCAAACAACAACAACAACGATGGACTGACAGCACCACGGAGCGGCCAAGGAAGACATTTGCAGAGACTCAGACCTCCACACAGAAAAAAAAAAAAAAAAAAAAAACCCACCCCAAAACTGGGGCAACCTGGGAACTGTTCGTCAGTGTGGTGCCCCACTGACTCTCCAAGGCGTTAAGGGAGAAGAAGAAAACATATCCTGCTTTGTCTCCCGTATCCCCTCTCAGTGACTACCAGTGCAACACACAACAAAGACAATCGTGCCAAATACACTACAAAGGGAAGTTATTGGGTGAGATTTTCAACGCGAGGCTTCTGTCCAAAACCCAACCAGATAAATTCCCTTTAACAGACAGTTTGTTTCTGTGAAATATTATGGTCGAATTGGCTTCAAACAATGAATGTGCTAATCTGTGGGTTTATTTGGCATTCTTATAGAACGCTAAGACGCTGTCTAACTGTAGGCTACTTCATTCTGATCCTTGACAGAAAACACTCTGGGGAGAAATCATATTTCGAGGCGAGTAAGCGGTAGCGCTTCTTGTGCCGAATGATTCTAGCATGCCACACCGGTTTCCACATCATTAATTAACAGTCACACCCTAGTTCATCCTGTTGCAGTTGTATTATCATTACTATTATTATCATCATCATCATCATTTATCGTCATTTTCATTTAATTATCATTAGTATCATTATAACTATAGTAATCATTTTTTCATGTTATTATCATTATTGCAGATTAACGACGTTATCGGCCAATCAGAAAATCAATACTTATTAGGTCCGGAGATACTTCCGAAGTGAACGGTCGGCTTGGAAACAAAACTATAATAATGATATCTGAATTGTCTCTCGTGTATTTTTCTAGGTATGTATGTTAACACGACATGGTGTCAGAAGAAGGATTATCATCTTAGAGAAGACGGAACATCAGCAAAAGCCAGAAAGCTGACACTAACTGTAGGAACGAAAGATCGTTCTGTAGTGAAAAGACCAGTTACTGACGTCATGGCTGACTGGCCGAGATCCGCAACAAGTCAAGTAAAACAGCACACTGCTAGTGTACCAGCCCCTGCCAAACTTGGCCGTGCAAAGTAGTACCTTACCAATTAAGTGGCGAAAATTTAAGCGCCAATGGGAAAATTACTGAGTTGCTGCAAGACTGAACAAAGAAGATGTCCAATTTCAAACTGCAGTTTTCCTGGCAGCGACTGGAGAGGACGCACTTGATATCTGTGATGGTTTCAAGTTTGGCAGTCACCCTGATAGCAAGAATTTAGAAAAGATCATTGAAAATTTTGAAGATTTCTGTACTGGTGAAATACACGAAGCATATGAAGCTTAAAAATTTCATACAAGAAGACAGGAAGCCTCAGAATCAATTGAAGCCCTGCTCAATTGAAGCATACATTTCTGCTCTTCGTCAGCTAGCCAAACATTGCACCTTTGGGCAACTTGAAGACAGAATGATTAGAGATGATATTCTGAGAGAGAAAATGTTAGAAGTCAAAAAGCTTGACTTAGCCAAATGCTTGTCCATAGGTAGAGCTTATGAGACTTTCCAGAAAATGGAAATTTACACATGGAAGAAAGGACTGCCCAGCGAAAGATGCAAAATGTCACAAACGTTTTTGCAGAGGTCACTGTGCAGCCATGTGTTGGTCTAAAAAACATGCACAAAATTTTAAGGAAGAACAAGAAGAAATAGTACTTGGCTCCATCGAAGTATGCAAAGACAAAGCTGATGTTAATACAGTTAAAGAAGATCTTTGGCATGTCACTGTACAAGTCAATGGAACGTCAGTCAAATTTCGAGTGTACACAGGAACTGATGTCTGTTGTTCCAAGACTATATTTCCAGAAAAATTCTTCTGTAATCATGAGCACCAATAAGAAACTGTTAAGCCCAGGAAAAGCAAAGATCAAGGTTACTGGAAAGTATACCGCCTCTGTCAAAACTGAAAAGGCAGAGAGAGAACAAGACCTGTACATAGGACATTGAAAATCTTCATGAACCACTTCTTGGTAGACCAACAACAGAGGCACTTCACCTTATAGAAAGAATGAACTGTACACAACAGGCAGTAAGTCCAGTCTCAGAATTTCCAAATGTAGTCAAAGGACTGGGGAGAATGGAGAATGTGTATGAATTCAGACTGAGAGAAAATGCCCAGCCATTCTCTATTGCAACACCAAGACGTTTGCCGCTACCTATGAAGACGAAAGTAAAGGAAGAATTGGCAAGACTGGAGAAGGAAGATATCATAAGGACCAGTAACAACCCTAACTGACTGGTACATGGTGTGCCCCAGTAGTGGCGGTTCCAAAAGCCAGCGGGAAAGTGAGACTCTGTGTCGACCTCACTAAACAGAACGAGAATGTTCGACGTGAGAACTTCCCTCTTCCTACATCAGATCAACTTCTTGCTGAATTGGCAGAAGCAAAGGTATTCACCAAACCGGATTGCAATAATGGGTTCCGCCAGATTCCACTTGATGAAGAATCACAAGAATTAACAACGTTTATCACGCCTTTCGGAAGGTTCTGTACCAAACGACTTCCATATGGGATCAATTCCGGGCCGGAAATTTTCCACAGTGAAATGACACATTTACTCACTGAAATTCGAGTCATCACTGATATTGATGATGTTCTCATCAGTGGTAAAACTCAGCAGGAACTTGATGTGAGACTGCGAGCTGTTTTAAAGCGAATACAAGACACAAACTTCACCCGAAATGAAAAGTGTGTCTTTTCCACTGATGAAGTGAAATTTCTGGGTCATATAATTTCATCTAAAGGCATTTGAGTGGATCCAAGTAAGGTGGAAGCAATCAGCAATCTCCCCAAACCACAAAATAATTCAGAATTAAAAATATTTCTGGGCAAGGTCAACCATGTTGGGAAATTTATCCCAAATCTTGCAGATACTTCCAAACCTCTCCGAGACCTACCCAAGAATGAGAACGAATGGACTTGGAGTCACCAGCAAGAGCAAGCATTTGAGAAACTCATGAAAAAAATTGAGTTCTGCACCAGATTTGGCGCGCTACAATCCAGACAAAGAAATAAAAGTATCTGTGGATGCATCATCCTATGGTCTCAGAGGAGTCTTTCTCCAGAAAGGACAGAACTGGGAGTCAGTTTTTTTTCTTTAATACGCTCAGGTGGCGAAAGAGGCTTTGGCAGTCACCTGGTGTTGTGAGAAGTTTGCAGATTTATTGATTGGACTCAAGATGTTCCTGCTGGCCCTGCTCAAGAAAAAAACACTTGGATTAGTTAACTCCAAGAATTCAACGTTTCTGGATAAGAACGATGCGTTTCTCTTATGATATAGAGTACACACTCGGAAAGAGTACTGTAACAGCTGATGCACTGTCTCAGGCTCCTGGGAATGTTCCTGCTCAACAGAATCACCAGATGGGGGTCGAGACTAACATGTTCATCAGCTATTTAGTTGAGAGTCTTCTTGTCATCAATCAACTCAGAGAGAAATTTGCACCAACCAACTCAAAGAAAACACCAACCAACTCAAAGACAAAGTCTGCAGTCAAGTTATTAATTTCTGCAAAACTGGTTCATGGCCTGAGACAGCAAGACGGGATGAACAGTTGAAGCAATACTGGTGTATTTGTCATGATCTCTCAACCCAGGACGGATTTTTACTGTTTCAGGGTCGCACTGTTGTTCCGACAGAACTACAGGAATAAATTTTGCAACTGCTTCGTGAAGGTCATCTAGGTATAGTGAAATGCAGGGCACCGACAAGAAACAGTATCTAGTCGCCAGACCTGTCAAAACAATTGGAACAGAAACTCACCTAATGTGGCATCTGTGAAAGGGAACGACCACATCATCTTGAACCTCTTAAACAAGCAAGACACCTGACTATCCATGGCAAAAAGTGGGCATGGACCTTTTTTAATTCAACGGTCACAAATACACATACCTGCTACTTGTAGATTATTTATCCATATGGACTGAAATAGCCCACTTGTCATAAACGACACCAACATCTGTAATTGCTCATTGCAAAGCCATTTTGTGAAGACAAGGCATTCCTGAAATCGCTATCTCAGATAATTAACCACAGTTCGGTTCTAGAGATTTCAACAAATTTGCAGAGATATACGGTTTATCACATTTGACTAGTAGCCCTCTTTACCCCCAAGGAAACGGAGAAGCAGAGCGTGCTGTCAAAACAGTGAAGAGTTTGCTCAAGAAGGCAAAAGATCCTGATATAGCTCTCCTCAATGACAGAGCAACACCTTTACAACATTGACAGAGCCCATGGGTAGAAGGCTGAGAACGAAAATTCCAGCTATGCCTTCATACTATGTTCCTGTCAACACAAATCTAAAGCACCTCCAGCGAGTGGATGCTTATATCAAGCAGCAACAAAAGAAGAATGTCGATCGTCGCCACGAAACCAAATCGTTACCAAGGCTAAAGACAGGAGATAAGGTAAGGGTGAAGACTCAAAGAGATGAAGAAGCAATCATCGTTGGTTCTCCATCACCATCATCCTATACAGTTCAAACACGAATGGGAAGACAGAGAAGAAATCGATGTCACCTGCGTCGACGAAGCAACCAGCCGCTCTCAGGACCAAAGGCTGTCCCTTACCAGACATCAACACTTCCAGGATTGACAATTCAAGGGCAACAGTACGTGAACCAGAAGCGCAGTTCGATGTTCCACAAGAAGGTCAGCTGACGACCAATCCATCGTCTGAAGAACAGTCTCAGTCTGGCACACGCACGAAATCCGGATGACATGTGAAACCTCGAAAACTACTCGACCTTTGATTGCATCAAAACTTGTTGTTCTGAACACGCAAAACCGAAAGTTAAAATTCAGATAAGGAACTGTTGTTTCCCGTAACTGTGTCATGTCATTTGGACTCGTGTTCAATTGCTTCGATTTGTATTTCAATGTAGGTTTTATTGCAAATTCAAAGAGAATGATTGCTATTGTTAACAGTACTTCAAAATCCTGAAAAACGTGTTCCAAGTTGAATAATGATATTATTATCGGCCAATCAGAAAACAGATACACATTGTTTCCGATATGAACAGCCGGCTTTGAAACAAAACAACATTATTAATATTAATGTCTGGATTGTCTCTCATTTAGTTTTCTTTTATTGTGCATGTTAACACAATTATCATTATTGTTATTATCATCATCAGTTATTACTATTATTATTATTATCATTATCATTATTTATTGTTATTATTATTATTATCATTATTATTAAAAGTCAATGAATAAAGAAGGGGGAACTTCAGAGGAAATATAAACAAGAGAAAATCTGATCACTCTTGACGCATGTAAATACGGTTTCCGGGAAAACTCGAAAGTGTATTTATAGTTTCAATGACTCGACTCTCTCTCTCTCTGTCTCTAACATGTGCGGATGTGGGTGTGGGTGGGTTAGTGCGTGTGTGTATGCGCTCTGGCATGCGCGTACGCTGTTAGGTACAATGCTTTATTGCCGAGAGCTGGGAGATTGTATCATCATTGTATTCATGATCATCCACACTTTCGACTGACCTGTATTTAGACTGGTCAGATTACTCAATGTGTGCTTCCGGCGGCTAGTCAACGCGTTGTGATACTGTTTAAAGCATACACATCCAGTTTCTCCACAAAGAAAGCTCACCTGATCGGCCAAGACAATTCAGTTTCCCCCACGGCCAATGTGACGAGTAGATTAGGTACACATTATATTTGGGAACTCTGATAACACAACCGGAAGACTCTCCAACTCAGCAAGGCAGTAAGTACTCTTAACTCTGACCCCTGACCCTAACCAAACCCGAAACTAATCAAACTTAAGGCCGATGCACAGTGTCCAACATGGGTGAATCACAAGTTTCATGCATCCATTACAAAACCAGACGAACCTGTGTGCTGAATTCTGAGACTTGATCAGTGATGGAACTTTTTTTCGTTTAAAACCCACTTCGGCTTCGGAGAGTATGGTGGTGGGTGGATGAAAAGTTCGGAAGAAAATCCATTCTAATTCTCTTCTACTGATTGGTTTCCTTATTCCTTATAAGGTATATTATCATTATCATTGTTGTTATCGTTATTATTATTACTATTGTGGTTGTTGTTATTATTATTATTATTGACACAAGCGCCAGAAATAGTAACATCCTCTGATTAGCCTTGTCCGTGGATGAAGCGATCGGGATTCTTACTCTCGGGTTGGATAAAGACCAAAACTGAACAACAAACGGTAGGCTATGGGCCACCTATAATAAGCCAGTGAATGATAACAAAAGAAATCTCGAATCAATTGAAAAAAAGAAAACGCCGGAAAACACAACGCTGACGAACAAACAAACTGCTACAAACAACAACGACGACGACGACAACATAGGGTGGGCGTGGGGGTGGGGGTGGAAGTGGAGAAGAAGACGCTCGGTTTGAGGGACTCGTGTGCAGTGTTGAACAAAACCAAATCTATTGCAGACTGCAGGATAAATATGATTCACGAATCGGGATCCGTAATATAATTATGATCGACATACCAGAAAAGAGGAACAGGTATCATCTGAGGGCATTTTGTGGGAAAATCCGTTTTCCATATTTGGCATGACAGTTGGGAAGGAAAACTGATCGGTAGCCTGGAAACTGTGGTTACACGCCATAATTAGGTATATGCACCAACACGTTCTTTCAATAATTAACGTATGCGTTTTGCAATCTGAGCCACAGCGTGAATCCTTAAATGAAGCAATCATTTTGTTTGATTTAAAGGATCCCCCATGGATCATAAATCAATATCTATTAATACATGAACCAACTCGGCCTGACGTTAGAGTTCAGATCTTATGACTCTTAACCCTCTGCCTCTGGTTAATGTCTGTCCCACAGTCTGTCTCTCTGTCTTATTTCAACAACTGTTTATGAAAACATACACATATAAAACACTGAAAAACAAAATCAACAAATCTTTTACATTTCTGTGTCATACTGTCCTTAATAACCAGGATAACAAACTATTCAAAAACAGTTAACAACAGGTCTTCAATGCATTGAAACAAGACTGAAAATAAATAACATTTCAAACTTTCAGAAATAAACTCTCTCTGACTCTCTCTTTGAGTGAGGTGGTAACTCAGTACATAGAAATCACAATGGTCAACAGCAAATGTTTGCAAGCATACTCGCACAAAACACTGGAAAAAAAAACTTGAGTGGGTATCCACACACACACACACAGACACACACACACGCACAGATATACACGGACACAGACACAGACACAGACACACACACATACACACTCACTCACACTGTTTTCTGTGGCTATTGTTACAGTTTATTGACCAACAGGAACCATTTTGAGCTGCTGCTCTATCATACTGTGAATTGCATGCTGTACACTTCTCACAATATGGCTCCCAGCTGCTGCTGCATGTGGCAGGCAGCTGACGCCCCACCCTGACTGCCACTCCTTTCCTTTCAGTTCAGTGGCTGTGTCCCATCACATTTGCATTCAAATGGAGCAGAAAATAAAATCTGTCAAACCAGAGAGAGAAATACTGACAAAAAAGATGTAATAAAAGTAGTTTTATAGCAAATTCAGCCTGTGTGTGTGAGTGTGTGTGTGTGTGTGTGTGTGTGTGTGTGTGGGGAGAGAGAGAGAGAGAGAGAGAGAGAGAGAGAGAGAGAGAGAGGCTACACATGCACAAAAATGATCATATGTTTGTGTGGCAGTATGTCAAGTGTTGACGTACAGTGTGTTTGTGTGTGTGTGTGTGCGTGCGCACGTGTGTGCATGCATGTGTGTGTGTGTGTGTGTGTTTTTAGAACATTTGATTGCATCTGTAGTGGTATAGATTTACGTGTTTTTACTTACTTACATCAACGGGTGATGTGTTGATGGTACACCATGAAAAGCACACAATTTGGTATGCATCTTAGATTTATGGAGACCCTAGCTTTGTAGTAGCAGGCTTTTGATGCCCTTGGGTATGCAGATGTGGATGGATGGATGGAGAGAATGAGGTTGCATTTGTCATGCCTTCCACATGCTGTGATGAAGGGAAGGGAGACAGGGATGAAGAGTGGTGGCATGTTATTTCGTCCATTTGTTGGCTGAATTGTGTGCAAATCTTTTTTTTTTTTTTTCACCTTTTTAACTCGTCTTTGTTTTCTCAATCTTATATTACTACTTTTTTTAGGGGGTGTAACATATCATTTTCACTTACTCACTTCTTTTTGTAGTAGTAGTAAAAATCACAATTATTATTATTATTGATCAATAATAATTGTCATTTTCTGAACAGCCATTCCCCACAAATCACACACACACACACACATGTATGCCCACATACACAGGTGTACACACAAATATGTACGAACACATGTGCATGTGCATGTATGCAAAAGCATGGTCACACTAGTCCACAGATCACACACATATACACACAGTGCATACACTGGTACACACTTGGACCCACACACTCATGAACACACCCATACATAATTATGCATGCACATACACACTAACAGACAAATATATCTATGATAGTGGTGCAGACAACGTTAGGTATATACCTCAAGTCTGACTGTGCATTGAGTTAACGCACATGTCAAGCATCTGCTAAATCATGCCGGTATAACCCTGATCTTAAATCCTTTCATCTTGGTTATTGATTTATCCATCAGCTGTGATCCTGTGCAATGTGATCTTGTAGCTTAGCAGACGTCGTGTAACACATATAGGCCAGCCTGAATACAGCAGTGACACTTCCTTGATGAATCTTCGAGTCCAAATAATACCATTTTAAAGTGTAAAAGCACTTCTTTTAAATGTAATTCACCTGTCAGCTTTTGCTGGGAATGTAAAATAAGGAACAGCTTCAAAAACAAGCCAATTTTTAAAACCAGGATTTTCATTAACTTGATGGGTTTCGACATGCAAATTAGACATGTTTCTTCATAAATGATGGTTGTCCTGATCAGTTGCGAGGAGATGACTTACTGACGTGTTTCTGTTATACACTATCATGACTACCAGAAGAAAAAAAAAGTTCCATATATATTGTAGACAGGAACTCGTCTCTTTTGGTTGCACTTTCACAGTCACTCAATTGACACACAGAAGGTGGTTAAACACACACACCATTCATGTAAGAGTAGACAGACAGTTTTACTATATGAAATATATCATATGTGAATGTATGCAACTTTGTTCTTGCTATATTGAAGTGAAAATTGATTGAGGTGATGCAGCCATTGCTTCATTATGCAAATTGGCTGGCTCATCTACATACCTGCAAGAAAACAAAATAAAAAACATGGAACAGTCATTCATTCGATTGATTTTGTGATAGTTTTCAAGATTTAAATGTGCGAAGTAGCCGACATTTTCATCGCTTGGTCATGCTTTCAATCCTTGGCAAGTGTCTGTACAACTGACACTGGAATGGTAGATTTGCAGACAAGATTTAGGGAGCAGGGGTAGCATTACCTTTGTAACTCAAAATTATCTTTGGTAACAGTTGCTGTCTGTTTGTGTGTGTCTCCCTCTTTTGTTTTTTTTTACTGTGGATCTGGATGAAATTGAATGAGTGTATGCAAAATTCTAGAAAATTTTCATTACTCTGCCATGACTCGTGGGCTTTTTTAAAATTTATTTTTTTTTATGTGACAAAGCCAAAATGCCTTTTTTTTTTTAGACGAAGAAACTGGCGTTGTATTAATAGTAAATGTAATCTTTCATTTTATCATTGTCTTAATATTTGCTTGCTTGCATACTTTCTGTCTATCAGATGACTGTCATTTTAATGTTCTCAGTGTACAATTCTTCAAGGATTTGATGATATGCTAGTTACGATAAATTTTTGACATCTGCAAAATCGTACATTTGGCCCAAACTTACAAAAACGCACAGCAACTCTTTGTTCTCCCAGTTTTCAACACTTTTGGGGGTACTCTTCAAATTTTCAGCCACATGGCCTTTTTCAAGAGAAAAAAACAAAAACAATACAACTACGTAATGTCCATCTTTGGCAACTGGACAGTGCTTTGCTCTGTCCAGTTGCCAAAGATGGACATTGCGTAGTTGTATTGTTTTTGTTTTTTACTCTTGAAAAAGGCCACGTGGCTGAAAATTTGAAGAGTGGAATTGTGATCTTGTGTACTGTTTTCTTCCCTTTGGAGGATTATTGCTTTGGTTTTAAATCTAGCAGTTTCTCATTATTTTTATTCAAAAGTAGGCTCTCCGCTTCAATAGAACGATAATTTTTCTTGATTTTATTTCAATAATTTAGTTATCAAATGAGACTTCTTTATTCATCATATGAAACCCTTTTAGTCATCACATGAGACGCTGTCACATGAGATTTTTTTATATTCACAGTTGTCACATGAGACATTTTTTAGTCATCACAAGAGATAGATTTTGTCATATGAGACTTCTTTTACCATCACATGACACTTGCTGGAGGACTTGCTGTGGCAGCTCACAGGAGACTTGCATTAGTTGTCATATAAGACTCGCTTTAGTTGTCACATGAGACTTGCTTTAGTTTTGGTTTGCACACAGAGATTGTGGGTGCCACATCTCCTGAGCAATCAGTCCAGTGACTGGAAAGAAAAAGCTGGACTAATTCATCTACCCAGATTAACTCGTTGACTGACATGGAGCTATTGCCCATTGCAATACAATTCACCTGAGCAGAAACTCAATTTCCATTTCAGCCCACTGCAGCGAGTCCACAAAAGAGTAAACATAAAACTGGCTGCTCGGCCAAGTATTCAAAAAGAGCAGAGACATGAACCAATTGTTTTCACTATTTTGCATTCAACAATTCCCCAGTATGCAGAGAGAGCAGACAGCAGAGACATGAACCAGTTATTTTCACTATTTTGCATTCAACAATTCCCCTGATTGAAGGAGTAGCTTGCACCATTCCCCCTCCCCATCCCTTCCCTCACATGAGTGTTCACATGGATGTCCACTTATCAATCCCTCTCCTGTGATGCCAAATTTGACATAAATGTTTACCTACCTCATCAAGCTACTGTCAATGTATTTGGCCGACACCCCAAACTGTTACAACTGCACACTTCGAGCGAGAGAGCTTTAGGAGAGCTGTGCTTAGACAACAATTGGTTTATAGCCCACATCTGACCATGGCTGACACCGACATGAAGGGAAGAGGTTCTTGATTCTTAACAAGATCCAATCATTCAGCAGTTGAGTGTCACTGGTCATACATAAATGTAGTCAATTCAATCAGCTATGTGACCGAAATGTTTTGAAACACTCGTTCCTTCAGTCTGTTGAGTTCTCTGAAAGACATATGTAGCGTGCCTATGATACACATTTGTGCGCCTGTGATACATGTTAGGATGCTTGTGATACTAAAACAGTTCTGTTAATTTAGCAGAGGAGGCAGCTGAGGGTTGAACCAATTTGTATCCATGGTCTGGATGGCGATATCTTATTACTGAATATAATACCTCAGTTGCTGAGGAATGGTATGGGGAAAAAAAACCCTCTTTGGATTATATGGGCCACCATGGAATGACACATTAGGCTGCCACTCCCATCTTGATATTACAACCCAGCCAGATGCACTGAAATTCTCTGGCAATTTTTTTTGTCTTGTGGCAGGTTTTGTGATAAATAATTGATACAACAAAGATGAGCATGTGTGTATGAGTATGTGAGCTGATGTGTACTTGCCTCCATGTACTTATTATTTATTCCAGGCATGCATGTGCCGATGTATGTGCTTGTATGAATGAATGTATATGAGTGCACATACACTAAATCCTATACACAGCAACCTTGTCAATTGCCTTCATCTGTCCCTTTTCCATCAAAGACCTCAGTGTTTGGTTGGTTTGGAGTTCTGGACAAATGTATCAACACACAAAGATCAGGCTAACTGAAAGTCTGAATACGTAATTTGTCTTTCTCTCTTTTACTTGGTTCGTACAGGCATCAGCATTACAAACACCAAGAACCATATGCACACGCACGCATGCACGCACACACACATATACACACGCGTGCGTGCACACACAAATGCATTTAGTCTAAGACAAGAATAACAACCTGACTCATGCCAAGTACTGACTATCATCCAGAAGCCTCCCGCATTGTTATGATTAAAGCTTCAACAGGTTCCCCATTTCATCCCACTCTAATCTGCTTCTGTATTTCAGATGTCTTTTTCCCTTTGACCATCAGGATGAGTGAAAGCCAGTCTGGTCTACCCCTATGACTTTAAATCTCCCAACTGTTCCCCTTATATGTCAGGATACATCAACACTGGTCTGGTTGATTCCGCTGACTTTACCATCTCCCACCTGTTTCTCTTACCTGTCGGGTAAAATCACAGACAAAATGCCCGATGCTGTCAAGGCCAAAGGATCACTTCTCCGCATGATCCACATGCAGCAAAAACAATGCACAAAACCCAACCCACGCCACAGGGGTAGAGCTTGTTATTTTCCTTCTCTCTCTCTCTCTCACAGACACACACACTTTCTCCCTCTCTCTCCCTCTCACACACATATGACACACACACACACACTGAGGGAGAAGAAAGAGGGAAGGGGGAAGGGGGCATGTTGTTCACAAAATTTCAACATATTTAATGACTGAATTCTACTTTCTCATATTCCATTTAATTTGAGGATGGTGCGATCCTTTAAAGAAAATTATTCATTTGTTTGTTTGTTTATTCATTCATCTATTTCATTTATCCATTCATATATTTATCTATATATCCATTCATTTATTTACTTTTAAAATATGCTTATAAAACTTGCAGTTGAATTTTCCTTCAAAATTTGGTCAAAACCGAAGTTGCCATATGGAGGACTGCCAAGGGAAAGAAGACGGTGAGGGGAGAAGGGAAGCTAAAGAAAAAAAAAAATTACAATGAATATGTATTTCAATAAAGAAAAAAAATTATAATAACAGGAACCTTAATGGAACACGCAGATGCATGTAGGGAACAGGGCCAGTCACTGTGCTTCATCCTTGTATGCAAAACGCATTGATACATTAATTCAAAAGAGGGCAGGCTGTGTATGCGTCACATATTTTAACGTATCAGTGCAATCAGCATAGAGTCGGATTGATCCATCAGTTCCAATGGCAGATGGTGAAACTCTGTCAAGAAGCAAAAGCAGCATTTTCTTAATGAATTTCATGCAAACTGTGATTTATTTTTACAATATAATTATGAGAGGAAGTCACTGATGTGTTTTATCATGACTTCAGTACAGAAATGAAATTTTTGTGCAAAAACATTCCAAGATCAACACTGATGAAGATGACATTATCAAGTTGCAAAACTTGTGATTCTGTGATTTCTTTAGTTTCCAACTTGGTGAGGAAGCCTCATCAAAATTTGTTGTGAATTTGCAAACGAATAAAGATTTGCTAGACTACAGAAGGTGAAAGCGTTGGACTACTCACCTTGGTCACAAAATTTGGTAATTTTTTTTGTTCTACTGAAGTTCCAAATGCCCACAGTGTACAAGTGATAAACACAATTTTTGAATTCCACTGAATTGCCATGCCAAATAAAGATCGTTGCACTGAATGACAGAAGAATGAAAAAACTGATGTCTGCATTTCATTCTGGCAACAAGTAATAGACCTGACCAAGTTCTGAATCATGGGCGGACAACTGCCAGATCAAGGTCTACTCACCAACAGGAGGAACACTTTGCTAAACACAGAAATATTATACAGGTAAACAGGTCTGCACTTTGAACCTGTATAACCCTTCAATGCAAGTTGAATACGTGGAATACAGCACAGGTCTGGAGAGATTCTCTCATGATATCAGTGCACGAGACAGGTTAAGACGCAGCTGTAGTTGAAAGGATAGGATAAGACATAGCCCTAGCTGAAACTTATTACCCAATAAGCCAGGCAAGCTACACAGGGGACACTGACGGAATGCCTCATCAACACTAAGCTTGCGTGGCACCCTGAAGACCAACAGCAGCTCCGTCCAGGGGTCAGTTGGAAACTCTTTACAGCAAGACTTGTTATGTGATTCCAACAGTTTTTAAGCTGCCTAGCCAAATCTGATGGGTGCCATGTAAAAAAAAAAAAAAAAATCTTGGCCATTTTCATGCCTTGTGAAAAACACAAAGAATACTGCACCCCAAACAGCCGCTATCTTACTTGCCAATGACAGCATGTGGCATAGACAGACTGCAAGGCAAATAAGCCTGCATTAAAAGTGCTACTAAAGTATCTTGACCTTCTACCACAGACCTGTACCGACCACTGGCAGAACGACACATGCAGGAAAATCCTGGTCACATTCTGGTTCTGCTCATATTCTTTGCCTGTCTGTGATGGTACATTTCTGTTGCATATAGCTGTTCTGATGGGATGAACGAGCGTCATGTGTGGTGGAAAGTGTTGATCTATTCATTACATGTAATTCTACACACACATACCAGTTCTGATGGGATGAATGAGTGTAATGTGTGGTGGAAACTGTCGATCTATTCATTACAAGTTATTCTAATTTTAAATCCTCTTGTACAATGTTCATGAAATGCAGCACTCAACTGGCAACGGCTAATAACTGCTGAGCATTTCAGATCTGGCTCAAGTGTGAAAATTTGCGAAACTGAAAAGATTAGTTGCTTTTCCTCCTTCATTTCATCACAACAGCCAACAGCTTCCTCAGCCTTTAACCTTTTTCAGTCAACGTTTTACATGCTTCACACTTGCACTGTCTGATGATCGATGATGATGATGTCACTAGCACATGACACTGTGTGATGACTGGTGATGATGTCACCAACTCATCACTTCATCTGGTGACTGGTCATGTCACCGACACATCACACTCTCTGGTGACAGGTCATCACATCACTGACACCATCTTGATGATTGTTATAACACCATGTATACATCACACCATCACAGACACATCACACTATCTTGATGGTTGTTTTAACATCCCTTACATATCACACCTTCTTGATAACTGTTACAACATCCCTGGCACATCATAGAGTCTTGATGACTGTTACAACATCCATGACACATCACACAATCTTGATGACTGGGTAAACCCGGTGCTGGCTGAAGTCAAACTCTGGAGGATCCTGAAACACAGAGAAAAAGAGATCCTTGATCCTGTGTGGATCTGTATGAAACAGACACATACTTATGGTCCTGTGAAAATTTGTGTGAAAAAGACAACAGACAATGTAGAGCTTTGATATCGAGAGATTTGTGTGAAACGGACAACACAGAGCTACGATCCCGAGGGGTTTGTATGAAACAGGCAACACAGAGCTACGATCCCGAGGGGTTTGTATGAGACAGGCAAAAGACAATACAGAGCTATGATCCTGATGGAATCTGTATGAAACAGGCAACACAGAGCTATGATCTTAAGGAAATTGGTGTGAAACGGATAACAGACAACATAAAATTATGATTCTGAGGGGATTTACATGAAACTGACCACACAAAGTGATGATCCTGAAAGGATTTGTATGGAAGAGACAACACAGAGCTATGATCCTGTGGGGATTTGCATGAAACAGACAACAGACCTTCATGCGAAATGTGCAACAGACAACACGGAGCTATGATCCTAAGAGGATTTGTATAAACCAGACAGCAAAGAGCAATGATCCTGTGGGGATTTGTTTGAAACAGAAAACAGACATTTGTATGAAACGGACAACAGACAACACAAGAGCTATGAACTTGAGGGAATTTGGCTGAAACAGACAACAAAGACCTGTGCTCCTTAGGGGATTGTTATGAAACAGACAACAGAAACTATTATCCTGAGAAAATTTGTGGATTCCACTCACAATATAATAATAATGATATGTGGAGCAAAAACATACAAAAACGGGAAGCAAAAAACACACAAAAATGGAAAGAAAAGCAAAGGTTTAAAGAATTTGAAGGTGATGCCTTCACCTGGACAGTCACTTGAACATAAGTATGGTATTTTGAGATCAGGTTTACCTGAGAACAGATTTTACACATTCAAAGAATTGCTTACACACAAATCACTGCCTGTTGCATATCAGCACCACAAACAGAAGTACTACGCCCTTTCATCATTTCACAGTGCCATGTGGGAAATTTGTCAGTACAAACTACTGTTAGTCTGTACAGTTGCTGTATTTATCAAATACGTAAAGCAATCGGCACTGCATAGTCACAGCTTTTCACAATCATCATCACATATAAGACACGTCAAAGCCATAGAATTTGTGGCAGATTCGCACTTCCACTACAGCTGTCTATGTAGGGATGGTCACGAAGTACAACGACCAACATTAGCTGAGCGAGTCCATCATGTCACATTTTGAAATCTATGATGACATGCATCATTGGGTGAGCGAGTCCGTCAAGAGACATGTTGAAATCTAGTTCACAGGTAGCGCACCTAGCTCTGTTGTCCGGACTTCTGATGGCATGGGTATCGTAAAGAACACACCATGTTTGGTAGTTTAAGTCAGCTACCAAAGACATATGGGGAGTTTGTGTTATACTCCCTGTTTGGCTAGTATACTTACCATGTCAGACCATAGCATTCAACGGCAGTTAGCCAGCTCTGTCAGGCCGAATTTTTTCCGTGGCCAATGCAGTCATAAGACAGTCACGTGATGTCACCCCACTTCCGGCCCCGGAAGAAGCCAGTGTCAACTTCCTATAAGTCATTCAGCGAGGCCTGGTGTATGGTGACCCCGAGAACCTTGGCGCCAGAGGGGAAGGTAGGGAGGGAATTAGAGTCTGACATGGTAAGTATACTAGCCAAACAGGGAGTATAACACAAACTCCCCATTTTGGCGTCATATACTTTACCATGTCAGACCATAGCAGAATTTAAAGGAATCGGAGGAGGGCGAGCGCCCTAGTGGTTCTTGGGGTTGACCGATATGGCTGCATTGGCCGCCACAAAGGAAATCCCCTTAGACCCATCAGCTCTGGTCATGCGGATATCCCTCAGGTAAAAATTAATGAAGGGATTTTCCGAACGCCAGTAGGCTGCCTCCAGCAGGTGGCGCACGGGGACAGAGTACTGGAACGCTGTGGAAGTGGCCAGTGCTCTGACCTCGTGGGCCCTGGGTGATAGGACAGGGAGATCCTTGTACGCCTGAGCGTAGGTAGATCTCACCGTCTTGGAGAGCCACCTGGAGATAGTTCCCGCCGAGATATCTCTAGTATTGTTGGGGTTGAGGGAGATAAGGAGTCGTCTCTGGGAGGAGCGCCTGGGGCGTGTGCGTTCCCAGTAGTACCTGAGACACCTGGAGGGGCAAAGGTCCATGTCTCCATCTTTTTCTCCCTTTCCCAAGATGTCAGAACTCCGGAAGGAACTTGAGAGAGACTGAGCCGTCCCTGTGGAAGGCGATATCTGTGGGGTCACCGCTGAGGGCGTGAATCTCACTTCGTCTTCTGGCCGAGGCCAGGGCGAGGAGAAAGGTGGTCTTAAAGGAGAGGAGGTCAAAAGGAATAGAAGCAATGGGTTCAAAAGGGGTTTTTCTGAGGGCATCGAGGACCGTAAAAAGGTCCCAGAGGGGAATGCGCCTAGGGGACTGAGCTTCCCGTAGAGCAACTCCTCTAGACACCTCTCTGAGGAGAAAGTCATTGTCAAAAGAAGGGCCCCCCAGTTGACGAATGGTAGTGCAGATAGCTGATCTGTAGCCCCGAATGGAGCCAGCCGACAGCTTAAGGGAAGAGGATAGGTGGGAGAGGAAATTTCCTATTTGGATGTTGGAGGGGCAGTAATGGGAACAGAGTTATCTGAGCACCAGGTTATCCATCTCTCCCAACGGTAGTTGTAGAGGGATTCGGTGCTGGCTCTGCGAGATGCCGAGGCGAAGTCCCGTAATCCCTGAGAGGCCCCTGCCCCGGCTAGTGTGTCTAGGACGGACTGGGGTCTCTCCGAGTGGGGGGTAGATGCAGATGTTCGCAGTTGGGCTGGCATAGAAGCCACGCGTGTAGGCGAAGCATCTTGGGATTGGAGTGAGGAAGACCTGACCGGGGTTGTCTCAGCATGTCCCAGCGAGGGCTGAGCCGGAGGGGGGAACGTGGGTGAGGGACTTGGGGTCCGGGAACCAAGACTGGGTCGGCCACCATGGCGTTACGAGGATCAGCCTGGGTCTTTCCAGCCTTGCCTTCCTGATCACCTTGTGTAGGATGGGGAAGGGGGGAAAGGCATACGCCAGTAGGCCCGTCCCGGGGAGGGATAGTGCGTCGACTGCATCCGCCTGGGGATCTGGAACGGGAGAGACGTACAGGGGCAGGTGATGGTTGAAGCTGGTGGCAAACAGGTCGATCATGGGCACAAACCAATGGTTGCGCGACACCAGCGAAGGAGGGCCTCTGTTCTGAGGGAGAGGCCTATGGAGCGGGCCTCTCCCCCTTTGTTGACATAGCAAGCTACCGACGTATTGTCCGTGAGGAGGAGAACAAGTCGGTGCGCGACCTTGTGCTGGAGTTGGAGAAGGGCTAGCCTGACCGCTTCCAGCTCCCACTCCCCGAGGCGTGACTGTCCTCCACGTGGGCCCCCCAGCCCAAGTTGGAGGCGTCTGTATAAAGTTCCAGTGGTTGGGTTGGGTTGGGAGGGAGATG
The DNA here is from genome assembly GCA_033310375.1 of Conus canariensis. Taxonomy (NCBI): domain Eukaryota; kingdom Metazoa; phylum Mollusca; class Gastropoda; order Neogastropoda; family Conidae; genus Conus; species Conus canariensis. The sequence goes on from CM065729.1 coordinate 50,898,707, forward strand.
GGGACCCCGGTGGAGAGAGTGGCTGGAGTGAGCCGCTCCTCCGTCGCCGAAATGAACCAGTGTCCGAGGGGAATGACCTGGTCCCAGCGGTCGGAGGTCTGTGACAAACGTCGGCGGAACTCCCTCTGAAGTTGGCGTTTGGGGACCCGCCGCAGGGGAATGAGGGGAGACAGGGACTCCATCATTCCTAGGAGGGAGGACAGGTTCTGGCCGAGGTGTGGGGTGCCTGTGACAGGCAGGAGATGAGGTCCACTATGCGTGCAGGCCTCTCCGGGTCTGCCAGACGAACCGTAGGAATCGTCTGTGGGCCGGGTGAATCAGGATCTGAAAAATAGGCGTCCTTCAGGTCTACGGATGTGGCCCAGTCGCGATGATGGATGGAGTCTCGGATCTGGGTGGGGGTCTCCATCTTGAACTTGGTGGGCCTGAGGAACTTGTTGAGGGGCGAAAGATCTAGAATGGGCCTCCATCCTCCCGAGGCTTTTGGGATCACAAAGAGTAGAAGCCGGGGTTTGGGTGGGAAATCTCCGAGATGGCCCCTCTTTTGAGGAGGTCTTGGACTTCCGTGCGAAGAGCTTCTGCTTTGGCGGGGGAGGGTTCGTTGGGGGAGGGAGGGGGAGATAGCATGAGGGGGGGGACGCTCGTGGGCCCAAGGAAGGCGAAACCCTTCCTGTAGCACCGCCACTATCCAGGGGTGAGGCGTATGCGTCTCCACTGGTGGGCATGCCGGGAGAGGCTGCCCGCCAGGGGGGGCGAGGGTCTGGGCTGGTGGGTGGGGGATAGGGCGAGGGGGGGTGCTACCTGATCTAAGTCCCCCTCGGGCTGTCTCCCTAGTCAGCTCCGGGAGCGTGACTGTTGGCCTAACCGAAAATTTTGCTGATGGGGTCTTGGCTTAGGCCTTGGGAGAAGATTAGGTCGCTTGGCGGGCCGTGCGGTGCGGGAAGGCGATTGTCTGGGATAGGGTCTGTGCCTGGGGAAGGAACGAAGTGGGGGTCTAGCAGGGCGTGGCGGTGGCCCGGGCGCAAAGGACACAGCCTGCTTGCGTTCCTCAACTGCTTGTGCTATGACGTCAGCCGAGTAGTCGCCAAAGAGCGACTGGACCTGGCCCGGATGCATCGCAGGGCTGCCTTAAGCGTCGGGGAGAGAGAGGTCCGCGCCAGCACGGCCTCTCTCGCGACCAACAAGCAGTTGAAGTGGCTTCTGGCTGCGCTGTCCGCCGCAGCCGAAAGGTGATGCGAAATCCTGTTAACTAGGTGTCGCATGAAAGGATCGCTGAACAAGCGAGGGTCAGGCTCTTGGTGCGCCTCAGAGCCCGGGTCCCCCGGTACTGGGATGGCACCATCGTCCTCCGGCCATAGAGCCTCCGCTCGCTGAAGGGGCATGTCCAAGTAGGTGTGTCCCGCCGTGGTGTGGAGGATGCCCATCCTGGCTACTCGGACCCATTCCTTTAGGTTCTTAAAGGAGATGGCGCCGGAAGTAGGGGGGGGCAGGTGGGGGATCAACCGACGGTCCGACTGGGAAATGCCCATCTCCCTGGTCACGGGATTGTCCGTAAACAAGGAGGCGACTGAGGGGTTCTTGGGTAGATTGGTCTAGATCTCTGGGCCGGGGGAGAGGGAGAGAAATTCGTCAGCGGGTGCGGCCTCCCTCCTAACGAGGTCTGGTCGCCACCGTTCTATCGTGCGGACATCGTACAATGAGGTGGGGGCTAGCTCCTCGTCATCGTCCGCCTCAGGGAGGTACTGGTCCTGAGAGGGTTCATAGCACCCGTCTTCAGGAGGTAAGTCGAGGGGTGCCTGTAGTGTGTCCCCGGTGGCCCTATAATCGGCGGCCGGGACATCGTCCTGCCGATAGGACAGCGCCCGAGGAGGGAGACCAAGGTCGACCCAGGTAAGTGAGGCCGGGTGCCACATTCGACCATGTAGCTGGTCGTGCTGGGTGTTGGCGTTAAGCCACTGGTCTCTCTCGGGGGCATAGAGCCACCGGTCCCCGGGGAGGTAAACGGGCTGTGGCGGCCCTGGGGAAAAACCATGGTAGGTAGGCCGCACTCAAGGTCTGACCAGCGCGTTGGGCGAATGCGTAGGTCAGACATCCGCCGAGTCGTAGCCACGAGACCCTCTTCTTCTTGTAGGCAGAAAGTCCCGGGGACCCGGGTAACCTGAATCACTGTTGGGGGGGGGCTTGAGAGGCCGTGGCCTGTCGTCCCCGTCCAGGTCCGTGCACTGCACCATACACGTCCTTGGAATGGGCCTGGGAGGGCCATAATGGTATGGAGGAGGATGCAGAAGTCGAGCCCCCAACCCGCGAAAGTGCGGATTGGTCAGGATGCGGTCCCGTGTTCCTCCCCCTGGAGGAATATGTCAGGTTACCCTTGGTCCCGCTGGTAGATCCTCCCCCCGGAGGAGCGGGACCGCGGACGTTGCCCAAATGGGGATCCGAAAGGTCGGTTCCCCAACGTCCAATACCCCTAGGGAAAAAGGTGACGTTCGATCGGGGTAGGTCGACCGTCCTTGTGCATGGGCACGGCCGGGCCCATGGCGCGGCGTGCCCGCACGCCCAGGATTATGGACACCACCGAGGTCGTGCGTCGGGGTGACCATAAGGCTGCTTCCGGAGTCGAAGCGCTCCTCGAGCTCAGGTGTTGGCTGCACCTGTGCCCGGTGGGGCCGAGCGCTATGAGTGCACGTATCAATTTGGGGGGAGAAAGAGATACGTGACTCATCAAGGCGAGTGACGGATGGTGATTCCATCCCAGATCCGTCACCCGTGCTGGTCCGCGGCTCGGCAAGGTGCCCCGGGGGCCGAGATTCGCGTGACTCAGCATGATAGTTAGAAGTCTCCGAGCGAGTCCGTAGGCTAGAGGGCAAGCTGGCCGATGGAGAAGGGGTGGGGGAGGGCGAATTCCGTTGGCTAGTCTTTGCTCGGCCGGGCCCCTTGAGGGGAGCCTTGCCATTAGACTTTCTGGGCAGCACCTTGAGGGGAGCTTTGCCCTTAGACTAGCAGGCAGATCAAATGAAAGGCATTTTGAAATGGTGGCCGCTTGCCTATCAGCCTTGGGACGCCGCGGTCGTGCGTCCGTCGGTTTGGTAGACGAGGAAGATCACGCGTCCCTTCCGCGGAGAAGTCGTCTCTGTCTACCCGAACCGTACGTTCATCAGTGCGAACGGATTGCTCCGAGATGGAATCGACCCGCGGGTTCTCCGGGAAATTGAGCGAACTCCGAGCAGTGGAGTGGCTCGACCCGGCGGTGTCCTTCACCATGTTGGGCACAGGTGGATAGAGCAAACCCGGAACACACGACCGCAAAGAGGAGACAAGGTGGCCGATCGAGAAAATCAATTAATCTCGATCGTCCGTGTGGTGTCGTGCAAAGTGCTCGAGAGATCGACTGAAAACTCGAACTACCCGTACACGCCACCGGTCGTGTGACTGGTATGGCTATTAATAGCAATCTCTACACGTGGAGTATCACTGTGTATAGGTGTGATAGTTCTTGGGCACTAAATCTTAATAAGCAGATCAGTGTCACACACCCTTACTCGAACACGTTCTACCTGTGAAGGGTAAAGAGTACAGGTGTGATAGTTATTGAGCCCTAAACCTTAATAAGCGGAACCAGCACAAAATGCGTGCTGAACCCGAGGCTCGGCAATATGGTGGGGGAACACGACCGGCGAGCGGTGCCGACGATCGCGAGTAACAAAGTCGCGAGAGTGCCGGTAAAAGAGACAAATCTTTAATAAATACGCTCCCGAGAGTGCCGGTAAAAGAGACAAATCTTTTAATAAATACGCTCCCACCAAGAGCCTCACACGGCAAAAATACTCAGGGTCTAGTGCAAGCCGGAACCAGCACAAAATGCGTGCTGAACCCGAGGCTCGGCAATATGGTGGGGGAACACGACCGGCGAGCGGTGCCGACGATCGCGAGTAACAAAGTCGCGGGAGTGCCGGTAAAAGAGACAAATCTTTTAATAAATACGCTCCCGAGAGTGCCGGTAAAAGAGACAAATCTTTTGATAAATACGCTCCCACCAAGAGCCTCACATTTGCAAGCCACAACTGAATCAAGTATAGAACAAAACACAGCAAAGTTAACACAAAGGCAAGTATAGGCGAGACAGAGCACAAGACTTATCTTGCTTTGACGGCAGGCCGAAGATGAATGACTTATAGGAAGTTGACACTGGCTTCTTCCGGGGCCGGAAGTGGGGTGACATCACGTGACTGTCTTATGACTGCATTGGCCACGGAAAAAATTCGGCCTGACAGAGCTGGCTAACTGCCGTTGAATGCTATGGTCTGACATGGTAAAGTATATGACGCCAAACACAGGACTTGAAGCTGCTTGCTGCTACTGACCCTTGGACTGGTTATCCATTTGTAATCACAAAATATACAGATGGATGTGCAGATTTGTCTATCAGTATCAAGAAATCTCACACTTCCCTTTTCCCTTTTTTTTTCAAGTAAGACAACCAGCAGAATTTTGGGAAATCTAGCTGGAAAAAGCCTCCAAAACAGAAAAGTTAGCTGTTCTTGGAACTGCTTCAGTGTGTGTGTGTGTGTGTGTGTGTGTGTGTGTGTGTGTGTGTGTGTGTGGTGTGTGTGTGAGAGAAAGAGTGTGTGTGGTGTGTGTGTGAGAGAGAGAGTGTGTGTGGTGTGTGTGTGAGAGAGAGAGAGAGAGAGAGAGAGTGTGTGTGTGTGTGTGTGCGCATGTATGTGCGTGTGTGTGTGCGTGTGTTGTGTGTGTATGTGTGTGTGTGTGTGTGTATGTGTATGTGTGAGTTGTGTGTGTGTAAGGTAAGGTAAGGTGATGTTGCTTATAGCCCAGCCGACCGCAAAGGGCCACATCAGGGCTGTCACCACGTTAAAATCAACTCACAAGTCATCTTAAAAAAAAATAAAAACAAAAACAAAAAAACTTTCACACATCTCTTTAAATTACATCTTCTACAAACGCACCAGAAACGTCGTTAAAAATCTTTCTTCCGTAAAATCTTAAGTCATATGAAAAATGTTAATCTCTCTAAAAAACTCAAAGATCACGTCAGGTGGGACATCTATGAACAGGGTTTTCATGGACTCTGCTGTAAAGTGTTTATGTCTCACATTGTACAAGTCCCAACAATCTGAAAGAATATGTTTCACTGTGAGTGTGTGTGTGTGTGAGTGTGTGTGTGTATGTGTGTGTGTGAGTGTGAGTGTGAGTGTGTGTTGTGTCTGTGTGTGTGTAACTCACTGTGGAATCTTTCTTGTGTCCCCCCACCAACAGCTTCATCACCACAAAGTTGGTCTTGCTCACACGGAGAAGAGCCTGCACCTGCACACATGGTAACAAAGTGACTCAGTCAACACACCACAAATACCTATGATACAGATGCCCTGTCAACATACCACAAACACCTGTACACATGGCAAAATGGTGGCCCAGTTAACCCACCACAAATAACTGTTCATACACCCAAAACGCCTGAACATATGGTGTTACAGTGGCCCTGTAAACATTCCACTAACACCTGTACACACAATAATACATGGACTTTCTAAACAAACAAAAAACATCGTTTATGTTATGTAATATCCACTTAATCCAAAAACTTTGTTAGAACACCACAAGTCTCAAAGTACACATGTTTAAATAACTTCCTATGCCACAGTGACAATTAAAAGTTGAAACTGTCTCCAAAGAATAACTCAAGACATGTTTGGTGGTTTCTTCTCTGTGAAGTGACCTGTAAGTCCAGTTCATTATCAGCAGAACTTGTGACTGATATTATCTACAGTACCATATCAAGTTCAAATTTTTCACAATCAAATAATTTTCCAGATCTGACTTTTTAATTATCATGACATTCACTACCATTAACAAGCAAACACTTGTCTCATAATGATATGTTTCTACATTTTGATACGCAAGTGACATTTTGGTGATCTAATGTACAATGTTTGATGCTTCATCTGACCAGTCACTCCAGTACGTATGGCTGGCTGGCTGTAAGTGCCCTATGCCTGAGGACTCACCTGACCAATAACTCCAGTATGCTCTGTCACTAGCTGTACCAAGCCAATGCCTCAAGACTCATCTGACCAATGACTCCAGTATGCACTGTCACTTGCAGTACCAAGCCAATGCCTTAAGACAAACCTGACCTATAAATCCAGTACGCACTGTAGGCAGGCTGCACCATGCCAATGTGTGAAAACTCACCTCATCAGTGGGTGTCACCAGCGACTCCAGCATACACTTGGCCTGGTGAAACCCCTTGCATGCGGCCCCGTACAGGTCAGCAGGGGAGGGCACTCTGTCATAGCGTGACAAGTCCGACATCTCCTGCCCAGCAGAAGAGCATCTGATAAACAAGCGTGTGTATGTGTGTGTGTGTGTGTGTGTGTGTGTGTGACTGCAAGTATTTGTATGCACATGTGTGTGAGTATCTTGCTACTCAACAGGGCTCTTCCTGCCATCCCAGTTCAGTGTAGAGACAGACAGGAACAGCAACGAGAAAGACACACTGTTACACCTATATTATTGGGGCCATAGTGCATCATGGCTTGAGTACTGACACACTACAAGATAACAGAAACAGACCTACTTTATGTAAGGTGTGAAAGAAGAGACCAATCAGCCACTGTATAGAAATGGCATTGTGGACTCCCAGCTAGGAAGTCGTGGGTTCAATTCCCTTCAGAACCACTCATCTGTGAGAATTTTCTGCCCCACCAGCTCCTACCCAGAGCTGACTTTGCCATGGGGTCAATTGGGAAGACTGGGATGACACAGGCGTGTTTCATTCATGTAGTTAATGGATGCGTCTTTGAGAGTGTTGCTCAAATTTCTTGACAAAGACAGCAGGTGCCTGTATCTCTTGGGCCTGGTTGATGCCAGGATATAATATGAAAGTAAGCATAGAGTACAGCCTTCTCATGCAGTCTCAGACTAGAATGGACATCTGTGGAAATCTGTGGCATCATCTTCATCATTCTCATCTTCATCAATCAGCATTTCAAAAAAAAGGTGTCAAATTCTGTGGTTCTTCATGCCCTGTTCTCACGCCCTCAGTTTCAGTTTCCTTTCTACATCTTTGCTCTGCACGAGTTTCTCTCAGGGTTGCCTGTATCAGTGAATTCATGGAGACCCTACTAGACGGGCGTGGTGGTGCCCACTGGAGAGGGACCTCACTCATGCTGGTTCCTGCGAAAACGCAATCATTGTTGTCAGTGATGGGCTTCATAGGTGGTGTCCTGCGTATGTTAGATCAGAACAGGCACCACTGAACATGACTGAAGTGACTCGGCAGCAGTGCAGTGTCTCCTCAGGTGGGTTGCCTCATGACGACTTGACACTGACTGCTCCTTGTGGATTGCCGGTGCCGGGGCTGTAACGGGACAAGCCAGGGTGTGGCTGTGGATGAGAAGCCACAACAAGTGGCATGGTTGTAATGCCATTGGAGTGGCACAGAAGAAGGGACAGAAAAAAAAAGCCCAGAAACAGACCGACTTTAAACTGATCGTTGTGCATCACAGGCACAGAAGAAGGGACAGAAAAAAAAGCCCAGAAACAGACCGACTTTAAACTGATCGTTGTGCATCACAGGCACAGAAGAAGGGACAGAAAAAAAAAGCCCAGAAACAGACCGACTTTAAACTGATCGTTGTGCATCACAGGCACAGAAGAAGGGACAGAAAAAAAAAGCCCAGAAACAGACCGACTTTAAACTGATCGTTGTGCATCACAGGCACAGAAGAAGGGACAGAAAAAAAAAGCCCAGAAACAGACCGACTTTAAACTGATCGTTGTGCATCACAGGCACAGAAGAAGGGACAGAAAAAAAAAGCCCAGAAACAGACCGACTTTAAACTGATCGTTGTGCATCACAGGCACAGAAGAAGGGACAAAAAAAAAAGCCCAGAAACAGACCGACTTTAAACTGATCGTTGTGCATCACAGGCACAGAAGAAGGGACAGAAAAAAAAAGCCCAGAAACAGACCGACTTTAAACTGATCGTTGTGCATCACAGGCACAGAAGAAGGGACAGAAAAAAAAAAGCCCAGAAACAGACCGACTTTAAACTGATCGTTGTGCATCACAGGCACAGAAGAAGGGACAGAAAAAAAAAGCCCAGAAAGAGACCGACTTTAAACTGATCGTTGTGCATCACAGGCACAGAAGAAGGAAAAGGAAAAAAAAAGCCCAGAAAGAGACCGACAGACTTTAAACTGATTGTTGTGCATTAGTGATACCAAGAAGAGACCTGAATTAAGCTGGAAGCAGTAATTCATGTAGATAACAGAAAGAAATCTACTTTATACTGGACATAGTGCATAATACAGACACCACGAAGAGACCAACTTTACACTAGGCATAGCGATCTACACAGATAAAGAGACCTACTTTATATGGCTGTAGTGATCTATCTAGACAACAGAAAGAAATTCTATATACTGGTTGAAATGCACCAGAAGAGACCTGCTTTACACTGGGTGTAGTGCACTATACAGAATACTGGAAGAGATTTACTTCACACTGCATGTGCATTTGTGTGTGAGTGTGTCTGCATGAGTGTGTGTGTGTGTGTGTGTGTGTGTTGTGTGTGTGTGTGTGTGTGTGTGTTGCAGATTTTTTTTTTTTTCTTTTTGTGCGCATAGAGTTGGTTTCATCAAGATTTTGCACCTTATAAATACCATAATTATTATTACAACTGCGCATAGTGCACTACGCAGGTAACAGGAAAAGACCTATTTCATTCTGGGCATTAAGTACAATAAAGAGACATCAAAAAGAGGCTTGCTTTACACTGAGTGCAGTGCACTACATAGGTAACAGGAAAGAGACCTACTTTATACTGGGTGTAGTCACCATGTAGATAACAGTTACAGACCCAATCTGTACTGAGCGTAGTGCACCATGCCGATAAAAAAATGGGAAACTCTCTAAAATTTGCATGGAAGGACAACAGCATTGACATGCAACACAAGATGAGGTTCCAGCGTGCATTAGTATATTTTTAATATATTTTTAAATATATTCTTGTATACATATCAGATGTGGACCCTCACAGTGGATCTCATTAGAAGAATCCAGGCCATGGAGATAAAGCATTATCACAAGATTCTGAACATCAGATATACTAATCACCAAAAAAAAAAAAAAAAAAAAAAAAAATGTACACAGGGTGTCATGCACCACTGAGACAACAGAGACAGAACGATTTTATACTGGGAGTAGTGCACCACAAAGATAACAGAAAGTCACTGGGTACAGATAACAGAAAGAAAACCATTATACTATGTGTCCTAAAATCAGATAGACAACAAAGACTCATACTTTATACACTATACAGACAACAGAGACCTACTTTATTTATACTGGGCCTTTGCATCAAACATTAAAACACAAAGATCAGCTAGTGAACGTCCATCGGCTAAAAAAAACAACCAAAAAACCCACACACAGAGAATGCATGGTGAGTATGAGTCAGTTTCAGAAGAAAAAAAATGACAGTGGGAACAAAATGGGAAGATGAAGGCTCCGCTGTTTAAAAAAAAAAAAAAAGAAAAAAAGAGAAAGAAAAGAAAAGGAAAAAAAAAAAAGAGAAGAAAAAACCAAAAGGAAAAAGTGGTTAAAAACTGAAAGCTGGAGGATAAGAACAACAACAACAAAATTACTTTGTACTGGGCGTAGTGCACCATGGGAGGTGTGCTGACACAGGTGAAAGGCCCGAAGCGATGACTGAAGCGCACCTCCTCACTGTCAAACTTGAAGTTGGGCTGCTTCATCTTGCCGTCCAACTGTAGACCCATCACCGCCTGGCGGAACAACAACAACAATAAAAATAATAAAAAATTACCAATGCTGTGGAGGACTTGGGGATCGATGGGAAAGATGTGTTAATGACTGAAACCTTTTTTTCACTTGACGAATTAGCACACAGACACAGGCATGGTGTCACTGTGAGAAAGAGAGAGAGAACAGAGAGAGAAAGAGAGGGAAAGAGAAAGAGAGAAGGGGAGAGAAAGAGGAGGGGGGGGGGGGGGAGGGGGAGAGGAGACACAGAGAGACTCACAGGATGTCTTTAAGTCAACAGTACTACTGTTTTCAGTTTACTGCTATGTCTCAGCAAAACTGCACCTCTACATCACTATGTCTCAACAGCACTACATGTAAACAGCACTATTCTTTGTGAACCCACTGTTCTTTACCTCAACGTCCAAATAGCGCTTTGTCTCAATATCATTATGAGTCGACAGCACATTTTTCCCCCAGCTTTTCAGATATTTATCACAAAGACACAGACATGCACCAGCACCAATTTCCTCCCCCCCCCCCACCTCCCCCCGCCCCCCACCAGCCGCATACTTTGAAATAAGCCCCAAACATCTGCTGCTGGGCTTGTGCCAGAGTGATCTCTCGACTCAAGCTCTTCGGCCTTTTCTTCTTCTTGTTCTTCTTGTTGCTGCGTCCTTTCTGCTGATCTGAAACACCACACCACCACCACCACCATCTTTAGCAACCAATAACTGAAACACACACACATATATAAAAACACCTAAACAAAAAACAAAAACAAAAAAACCCTCAAATAACCTCTCCCCTAGCCCCACTTTCAAAAAAAAGAAAGAAAAAGAAAAACCTCTTTGAGGTGGTATAGTGTGTAAGTGGTTGTCAGCATCTTTGAGCAAGGTTGTCATCTCATTTGAATCTTAAATTTCCTTGTCTAGGCTATGCTGTGTACAGTCCGCGTCTGGACATAAACTTCCAGAGCTGTTTCTCTGAATTTCTTCCTAGAGGTGAGGGTGCTGGACTGAACTGTCAGAGGCTGATCAGTGTGTTCAACTGTTAATGCTGCACAGCTTGAAGTTTTCTGGGCTCTTGGTGTAAGGTAACTTCATCAATACGGTCAGATAAAGAGACACCATGCTGAAGGGGGATAGTCCTTGAAACAACCCAATCTTGGGTAGTACAGTAACCTCATCAACAGAGCCAGACAGACAGGCGTCATGCCGAGGGATACTTCTTGAAACAACCCAACCATGGAGTGTATGATAACCTCATCAACATGGCCAGTTTTACCCATCCCTCAGACCACATCACTGTTTCTCTTTCCGACACCCTCCCTTCAAACCTCCCCACAGTTCTCCACAACATAACACCTACACCCCATACCTCAACATGTAACCTGTAACAAACACCCTCCCTTCAAACCTCCCCATAGTTCTCCACAACATAACACCCACACTTCAGACAACATCAGTTTCTCTACCCAATACCCTCACTTCAAAGCTACACCACATCACAGTTTTTCTATCCAACACCCACACTTCAAACCTCCCCACAGCTCTCCACAACATCATACCCACATCCAAGACCACATCACTGTTTCACTATCCAACACCCACACATCATACCTCCCTACGGTTCTCTACACCGTAACACCCACACTTCAAATCTCCCTACAGTTCTCTACACCGTAACACCCACACTTCAAACCTCCCTACAGTTCTCTACACCGTAACACCCACACTTCAAACCTCCCTACAGTTCTCTACACCATAACACCTATACTTCAAACCTCCCTACAGTTCTCTACACCGTAACACCCACACTTCAAACCTCCCTACAGTTCTCTACACCGTAACACCCACACTTCAAACCTCCCTACAGTTCTCTACACTGTAACACCCACACCCCAGACCTCACCTGAAAGAGTCTCGTGCTCCAGGAGGAAGTTGTCGGCCCGGTGCAGCGTGGACACCAGCCAGGCCAGCAGCAGCTCGGACAGGTACCAGTACACGTAGTGGTACTCATAGGGTGCGTACAGCTCCAGCTCAAAGCCTGCCAGGGTGTAGTTGATCATGGTCTGCAGGGTGTGGTACAGCACCCAGGTGCCCAGGCACGCCAGGTGGCTGCGGTTTGGCTCTGTCTTGATCAGCAGGCTGTGCAGGTAGGCGTCCACCTTGTCTGCCTGATGGTGAAAAGAACGCTGGGTGTGATTGGACTGATGATATGAAGAGCATTTTTTTTTTTTTTTAAATGTCTCACCTCATCAGCATGCCCATATATGAATGAATGCACAAACAAATGTACACAAAAAGAAGATTCTTACTTCACCTTTCCTGCCTGTCCTCTTCCCAAAACACTCTACTTCCAAAAACAACATATGCTGGTGTTTTCGTTCTGAACTTTTCTCATACCAAGCAACTTAATCGCTGTTCCAACACCTCCTTTAATGAGATGGAAGTATGACCACCTAATTCACTAAAAATATGAAAAAGAAAAGACAAAATTGGGAAGTTACATGATACCATTGTTGTTTTCTTCATGCCCACTGACATAAAAATGAATACGATGGATTTGTACCATTACTGCAATGATACTGAATAGTATCGATCGTGATGCTCACTGAAAACATGCATTGTGACTGTGATTATTATGAACAGAAACGATCCCAATATCTTTTTGATGTCTCCATGAAACATGCATTAAGACAGCTCACACTGAACAGAAGTGATCCTGGTGTCCACAGGAAATATACAGTTATTGTGTTCATAGTGAACAGAAATGATCCTGGTGTCTCTATGAAGCATGTAATGTGACAATTCACAATGAACTGTCTCTATAATTGTATAAAGCATGCATCGTGACAGATCATAATCAACAGAAATGATTCTCTGTTGTCCACAAAATACATGCATAGTGACAGTTCATACTGGACAGAAATGATCCTGATGTCTCTATGAAACGTTCACTGCGACAGTTCATAATGAACAGAAATGATTCTGTCTCTATGAAACGTGCATTGTGACAATTCACAATGAACAGAAATGACCCTGATATCCATTGGAAACATGCGTTGTGACAGAGAAAGCGCAGTAAGCTGAAAGAGGGAAGTGAGGGGAGGAGGGCAGAAAAGAGAAAGGAAGGTGCGGAGACAGGTGAAAAAGGTTAAGAACTTAACAGAGAGGGGGGAACAGGAAAGCTAGTAAAGACAGCTAAAAAGTTTAAATGGTAAAAGAGGGGGGTGAGGTGAAAAGGAGTAAAAGGGTTAAAAAAATCATGAGGTGCTGATGAGGAAAAAATGGTAAAAGACCTAAAAATTCAAAGAGATGGGGGGAGCGGGGGGGGGGGGGGGGGGGGGGGGGGGTCAGGAAAAATACTGCAAATGGGTTGAAAAATTAAAAGAGAGGGGGTGAGGAGAAGACAGCTAAAGGCTTAAAAAGTTAAAAGAGAGAGGGGGGGGGGGGGGAGTAAAACAAAAGCAATAGGGTTGAAAAGTTTGAAGAGATAAGGGTGAGTAGAAAGAGGGCTGAAGGGCTAAAAAGTTGGAATGAGGGGGTGGGGGGGGGGGGGGGGTGGGGGGGGTGGAGTGGCTAGAAGAAAAAAGGCAAAAGCATTGAAAAAGTGAAGGCAAAAGGGTTAAAAAGCTGAGAGAGAGCGCACGCGAGAGAGAGAGAGAGAGAGAGAGAGAGAGAGAGAGAGGAGAGAGAGAGAGAGAGAGAGAGAGAGAGAGAGGGGGGGGGGCGAGAAGAAAGTGCGTAAAATGGTTAAAAATGAGAAAAAAAATTTTGAGGACAAAGACGGCAAAAAGGTGAAAATGCTTAAAGAGATGAGTGAGGAGAAAGCGGGTAGTATGTATAAGAGAGTGGGGGTTAGCAAGATTAAAAGGAGAAATGAGACCAATCCAAGTCGAGCGTCGAAACCAGAGAGTCTGAGAGAGATTGGCGATCTGACCTCTTCCTGCAGGTTGGACAGGTCGTCCAGCATGTGGGCCCACTTATCCCTCTGCCGTGCCCGATTGTGGCCCGTGATCTGGAAGAGGGCACACATAGGACGGGCAGCACGCGTCAGCAGCGCGTCCACGTAGTCCTTGGCTTGGGCGTTGTTATACAGAGCGCATCTGAAAAGCAGTATGAGCATAGTTGTGTTAGGTGTCATAGAGAGTGACTGCATATATATATGTGTGTATGTGTGTGTGTGTGTGTGTGTGTGTGTGTGTGTGTGTGTGTGTGTGTGTGTGTGTGTGTGTACGTGTGTACATGTATGTGTGTGTGTGTGTGTGTGTGGTCACCGTGTGTGTGTGTGTGCTTGCGTGCATGCATGCGCACGGCATACAGAATGTATGCAGACAGCCATGGAGAACTCTACAAACCACTGACTTCGGGGAGAGAACAGGAGGGGCGATGAAGTTTCTGATGGTCTCCTTCAGGGCATCCACCACAGGTGTTGTGCCAAAGATGCGACGGTTAGGCGGAAGGAGTGTCAGCTGAAACATGGAGTAATAAATGATGATTTATGCCTTTATCATCCTGGGACTGCTGTGTCAGAGGTATGACAGCTGCTTAAAATAGAGTTCCTGTGTAAAGAAAATATCCAATGAAGAGAGAAATTTACTGTTCAACTACCTCTGACTTTAAATTTTTCACTGAATGATTTATTTTGATAGCACAGACTATGACTCATTTGTCAAATAGAACAATGTAAAGACCAGCCTCAAGGAGTTATCTGCAAAACACACAATACCCACACTAATCTGATGTCGTCCATACAATATGAAGTAACATCTTACACACTTGGTGCACCAACCTGATGTAACCACCATTGTCCTGAATATGTTGAAGGTGCCCTAAATATGCTTCTCTTTCCCCCTCACAAATTCATAACCACAGAGTCAAGCACACCAAGTCCTATGGTGCACAGGCACACAAGACCCCTTTGACACTGCACTGACACTGACCTGGAGAAGAGATCGCGCCAGCACACAGGGCATGGCCTTGCTGAAGTCCACAAACACCTCCTGCACAAGACCATCTCACACATACAGATATCCTCATCACCATATGTCACACAGCCCACCTCACACATACAGATATCCTCATCATACATGTCACACAGCCTAACTCACACATGTGAGGTGGGCCTCACACATACAGATATCCTCATCATCATACATGTCACACAGCCTACTTCACACATACAGATATCCTCATCACCACACGTCACACAGCCTACCTCACACATACAGATATCCTCATCACAACATGATACACATACAGATATCCTCATCACCATATGTGTCACACAGCCCACCTTACACATACAGATATCCTCATCACCATATGTCACACAACCTATCTGACACATGTGAGGTGGGCCTCACACATACAGATATCCTCATCACATGTCACTCAGCCTACCTCACACAGACAGATATCCTCATCACCATACATCACACAGCCCACCCCACACATACATAATATATCCTCATCATCACACATGTCACACAGCCCACCTCACATATACAGATATCCTCATCACATGTCACACAGCCTACCTCACACATACAGATATCCTCATCACCACATGTCACACAGCCTACCTCACACATACAGATAGCCTCATCATCACACATGTCACACAGCCCACCTCACACATACAGATATCCTCATCACCACATGTCACACAGCCTACCTCACACATTCACATTATCATCATCATCACACATGTCACACAGCCTACCTCACACATACAGACATCCTCATCACCACGTGTCACACAGCCTACTTCACACATTCACATATCATCATCATCACACATGTCACACAGCCCACCTCACACATACAGATATCCTCATCACATGTCACACAGCCCACCTCACACATACAGACATCCTCATCACCACATGTCACACAGCCTACTTCACACATTCACATATCCTCATCACATGTGGCACAGCCCACCTCACACATACAGACATCCTCATCACCACATGTCACACAGCCCACCTCACACACATACAGATATCCTCATCACCACATGTCACACAGCCTACTTCACACATTCACATATCCTCATCACATGTCACACAGCCTACTTCACACATTCACATATCCTCATCACCACATGTCACACAGCCTACTTCACACATACAGATATCCTCATCACACATATCACACAGCCTACTTCACACATTCACATATCCTCATCACCACATGTCACACAGCCCACCTCACATATACAGATATCCTCATCATCACATGTCACACAGCCCACCTCACACATTCACATATCCTCATCATCACACATGTCACACAGCCCACCTCACACATACAGATATCCTCATCACCATATGTCACACAGCCTACCTCACACCTACAGATATCCTCATCACCATATGTCACACAGTCTACCTCGCACATACAGATATCCTCATCACCACATGTCACACAGCCTACCTCACACCTACAGATATCCTCTTCACATGTCTTTCAGCCTACCCACAGATATCCTCAATATCATACATCACACAGCCCACCTCACACTTACAGACGTCCTCATTACCACACATATGACACAGCTCACC
This sequence comes from Conus canariensis, assembly GCA_033310375.1. Lineage (NCBI taxonomy): Eukaryota > Metazoa > Mollusca > Gastropoda > Neogastropoda > Conidae > Conus > Conus canariensis. The sequence goes on from CM065729.1 coordinate 50,915,068, forward strand.
TCACACAAACAGATATCCTCATCATCACACATCACACAGCCCACCTCACACATAAGACATCCCCATCACCATACATGGCTATTAACAAACCTCACTGATTCTCTTTCTTTATATCTATTCACCGTCTTTCATCTTTTCTTTTCTTTTTCTATGTTTTGAGCATTATGGCAACACTGAAATAATTTGTTGCTGGAAAAGACCATGACAAACTATCTTGGCAATGAATCCTTTCCGTCCATGTCTGTAGCATACGCCATTTCCCTCCTCAGCAACAATACTTAGGGAGACTGACTAGGCTAGACTGACTGTGTTTCCTCACCACAACGCATGATAATATGTCTGCCACAAGATCTGACCCCAAACAGGTCTTTCCATCGATGGAGAAAAGACGTGAACCAAACAAGCGTCACAAGCCTACTAGAATTTAAAACCAATACTACAAGGAAATTGATCCCATTCAAAGACATTGGCAAAATGATTCTGTTTGATCCCTCTTTCTACCATAATTTCAGATGCAGTACAATTCAGTCTACTGAGACAATCTCACATTAATGGCATGTAAAATTTCCAGAGAGAAACCATTTCTTCAGGAATCACAGACCACTTGTCAAGGTACCACAATCCCATACAAAGGAACAACAATTTCCACACAGAGGTACCACAAATCTATATAAAGATACCTCAACACCATGTAAAGGTTAAAAAATCTCATATATTGGTACTATAATCCCAAATACAGGTACTGTAATCCTACATAAAAGTCCCATAATCCATTTTAAAGGTATCACAATCTCATTTGAAGGTTAAATAGTCTCATTTAAAAGATTCCACGAGGTACCCTAATTCCCATATAAAGGTACCAAGATTTCATATAAAGGTACCATAACTGCATGTCAACGTACCATAATCCCAAATAAAGGTATTCTAATCCCATATAAAAGTCCACACAATCACACACACACACACACACACACACACACACACACATATATATATATATATATATTAAAAAAGTACCCGTATTCCTCAAAACACAAACAGCATTCCAATACCTCGGTGTAGAACCTAAGCCCCGTGACGAGCACCTACTGGGACCTGTCGCTGTGTGTTACAGCAATGTGGCTAGGACAACGTATACTCTGTCAATCCAGCCCTGATGTGGCCCTTTGCGGTCGGCTGGGCTATATGCAACATTATCTTATCTTACTCTGTCAATCACCAACTCTGTCATTGTCACAAACTCCATCAATGTCTGTCACCGTCTGTCACTGACTCTCATTGTCTGTCACCATCTCTCACCGTCTCTCAGAGTCTGTCACTGTCCGTCAGCGCTCACCATGGTGGAGTGCAGAGAGCCCAGTTCCGTCACCATGGTGATGGTGTGAAGACGTTGAAGCAGGTTGGTCATGTAGTCCAGGGACTCGGCACGACCTTTTATTACGGTGTAACGTGGGAAGGTCGGTGGGAGGAGGCGCTGGTTGATCAGGGGTTCAAACCCCATGATGGTGGGGTAATCTGTAAGGAAACCAGATCACTGCACTGAGCCAGATCACTTCACTTACCCACATCACTTCACTGAACCAGATAACTAAATCAGATCACTTCACTGAACCAGATCACTTCACTGAACCAGAGAACTAAATCAGATCACTTCACTGAACCAGATCACTTCACTGAACCAGATTGCTTAACTGAACCAGATCACTTCACTGAACCAGAGAACTAAATCAGATCACTTCACTGAACCAGATCACTTCACTGAACCAGATTGCTTAACTGAACCAGATCACTTCACTGAACCAGAGAACTAAATCAGATCACTTCACTGAACCAGATCACTTCACTGAACCAGATTGCTTAACTGAACCAGATCACTTCACTGACCCAGATAACTAAATCAGATCACTTCACTGAACCAGATCACTTCACTGAACCAGATCGCTTCACTGACCCAGATAACTAAATCAGATCAAATCACTGAATCAGATCACTTCACTGAACCAGAGAACTAAATCAAATCACTTCACAGAACCAGATCACTTCACTGAACCAGATCACTTCACTGAAGCAGATAACTAAATCAGATCACTTCACTGAATCAGATCACTTCACTGAACCAGATAACTAAATCAGATCACTTCACTGAACCAGATCACTCCACTGAACCAGATCACTTCACTGAACCAAATCATTTAACTGAACCAGATCGCTTCACTGAACCAGATCGTTCCACTGAACCAGATCGCTTCACTGAACCAGATCACTTCACTGAACCAGATCGCTCCATTGAACCAGATCGCTCCACTGAACCAGATCGCTCCACTGAACCAGATCGCTCCACTGAACCAGATCGCTTCACTGAACCAAATGACTTCACTGAACCAGATCACTTCATTGAACCAGATCGCTCCACTGAACCAGATTGCTCCACTGAACCAGATCGCTTCACTGAACCAGATTGCTCCACTGAACCAGATTGCTTCACTGAACCAGATTGCTCCACTGAACCAGATCGCTTCACTGAACCAGACTGCTTCACCATCCTCAAAATAAATACCTACAAAATGTCAGAAATCAGATGACCCTGAATGTCTGCTCTGCCAGGGCAAACAAACAGTGGAACATGTCCTCAGTTTTCATGCAAAGCAACGCTAACCCAGCGAAGGTACACATGAAGACACATCCAAGTTTTGGGTAAAGGGGAATGTACATGTATGGACGAAACCAGAAAATTTTCAAAACACTGAATTAAGGCAGAGGTCCAGGGGCCACCACCCTAGCCCCTTGCGGGGTTCAGGGGCAGCACACCTGTTCGAGGGGCTAGGGGTGGGGGTGTAGGTGGCGGCAACATCCTCTGTAGCTGGAGAAAATTTGATAACTGAAAGAGAAACTGAAGTCCCTCTTAAAGCAAATAAGAGTACATTTCAGGAAAAAAAAAAAACATTTTGCCCGTGTGAAGCTGGATAAAACAGTGAAAGTTTACTAAAAGTCCATAAAATGAGGGTGAGTTCCTTTTTTTTTCTAATTCAAAGAGAGATATCAAATGCGTATTAAACACGAGCAAATGGCATATGATTATTTTACAAAAGAGACTGATAATAGAAAGAATTGAAAAAAAAAAAATTGAAAGGGAGAAGGAGTGGGAAGAAAAGACAGAGAGAGAGACACAGACACAGAGAGAGAGAGAGAGAGAGAGAGAGAGAGAGAGAGAGAGAGAGAGAGAGAGATTGTGACAGAGAGAGAGATTGTGACAGAGAGAGAGAGAGAAAAAGAGAGCACTAGTGAGATCAGAACTAACACTGAACAAAAATCAGGAGTCTCCATTACAACACCGAACAAAAGTCAGTTTGGACTTTCAAGGTTATTAACATGCTTCTTGAACCATGTCTTCTCATGTGATCCATACTTCAGCTCTGCATCGCACAGCATGCACAAAGTGACGAACACAAGCCATCATGATCTGGCTTCTCACTTCACTGTTGGTGCTGAGTGTTGTCAGCAACTTTTTCGGTTAGCCGCTCCCTACTCCAATTATTTTTTGCAGTCATGTCAGTCTCAGATACAGAGTCACTTTTCGGCATTGCAGGCATGTTTTAGAAGGCAGATTAACAACTGTAGGCGCAACGTGCAAAGCTATAATCTTGAATAACTCTGTCACAGACTATGAGCCACTGGGTTTACAAAGCACAGGCTGAACTTCTGACATTTGTAGCTGGTTTTGGTTCTCAGTGTCAAGGAGATTGTTTCATGGGACTTTGGTGGTTTAAAAAAACAAACAAACAAAAAAGCAAACAAACCGAACATGGCAAAAAACAGATCTTCCATCTGGATGAAAGTCTCAAAAACTGATTCCATTGCCAAATGGATGAAAGTTATACATTATACATGCACTGCCAGAGATAATACTATCTCACCAGAAGCTCCAGCAACAAGCTTCTACTGGTAGGAGGACACAAGTAATTGCCTGGAACCATTGTAACATCAAGAATGTGGAAGCAGGCATACTGGTTGCCAAATGGATGAAAGTTATACATTATACATGCACTGCCAGAGATAATACTATCTCACCAGAAGCTCCAGCAACAAGCTTCTACTGGTAGGAGGACACAAGTAATTGCCTGGAACCATTTTAACATCAAGAATGTGGAAGCAGGCATACTGGTGGAGTGGATGAGTGTGGCACCTTCAGGACTGGGAAAATCATTCAAAGACTATTTGGAAGTGTGGCACAAGATGGAATACAGTGCTCCGTTTACTTTAAATTCATCAAAACAAATGATTCTGACTGATCTCACTGTGCCATATGAAAGCAGAATGGATCAAGCTCACATCTGCAAAAGTAAGAATGTTCCAGGGTTCCCAGCCAAAGTCCTTAGCCAAAGAGATTGCAGCAAGGGGAAAGACAGGGGTGGGGGATGTTGTAGGCTCATTAGCCTGTAATCGCATTACACAGCTCAAAATTTCAGGTAAGATGAGGACCAGAGCTGTAAAGGCAATGGCAGAGGCAGCTGAAAAGAGTTCCTGTAGGATCTGGACAAAGAGGAACCAAAGTCAACTTCGTAAGGCTTTAAGTTTCCCAACTTTAGATGGGTCTTTTCTTTAGTCTGCCCACGCCAAAAAGGCTTTAAGTTTCCCAACTTTAGATGGGTCTTTTCTTTAGTCTGCCCACGCCAAAAAGGCTTTAAGTTTCCCAACTTTAGATGGGTCTTTTCTTTAGTCTGCCCACGCCAAAAAGGCTTTAAGTTTCCCAACTTTAGATGGGTCTTTTCTTTAGTCTGCCCACGCCAATAAGGCTTTAAGTTTCCCAACTTTAGATGGGTCTTTTCTTTAGTCTGCCCACGCCAAAAAGGCTTTAAGTTTCCCAACTTTAGATGGGTCTTTTCTTTAGTCTGCCCACGCCAAAAAGGCTTTAAGTTTCCCAACTTTAGATGGGTCTTTTCTTTAGTCTGCCCACGCCAATAAGGCTTTAAGTTTCCCAACTTTAGATGGGTCTTTTCTTTAGTCTGCCCACGCCAAAAAGGCTTTAAGTTTCCCAACTTTACATGGGTCTTTTGTTTAGTCTGCCCACGCCAATAAGGCTTTAAGTTTCCCAACTTTACATGGGGTCTTTTCTTTAGTCTGCCCACGCCAATAAGGCTTTAAGTTTCCCAACTTTAGATGGGTCTTTTCTTTAGTCTGCCCACGCCAATAAGGCTTTAAGTTTCCCAACTTTAGATGGGTCTTTTCTTTAGTCTGCCCACGCCAATAAGGCTTTAAGTTTCCCAACTTTAGATGGGTCTTTTCTTTAGTCTGCCCACACCAATAAGGCTTTAAGTTTCCCAACTTTAGATGGGTCTTTTCTTTAGTCTGCCCACACCAAAAAGGCTTTAAGTTTCCCAACTTTAGATGGGTCTTTTCTTTAGTCTGCCCACGCCAAAAAGGCTTTAAGTTTCCCAACTTTAGATGGGTCTTTTCTTTAGTCTGCCCACGCCAATAAGGCTTTAAGTTTCCCAACTTTAGATGGGTCTTTTCTTTAGTCTGCCCACGCCAATAAGGCTTTAAGTTTCCCAACTTTAGATGGGCCTTTTCTTTAGTCTGCCCACGCCAAAAAGGCTTTAAGTTTCCCAACTTTAGATGGGTCTTTTCTTTAGTCTGCCCACGCCAATAAGGCTTTAAGTTTCCCAACTTTAGATGGGTCTTTTCTTTAGTCTGCCCACGCCAATAAGGCTTTAAGTTTCCCAACTTTAGATGGGTCTTTTCTTTAGTCTGCCCACGCCAATAAGGCTTTAAGTTTCCCAACTTTAGATGGGTCTTTTCTTTAGTCTGCCCACGCCAATAAGGCTTTAAGTTTCCCAACTTTAGATGGGTCTTTTCTTTAGTCTGCCCACGCCAATAAGGCTTTAAGTTTCCCAACTTTAGATGGGTCTTTTCTTTAGTCTGCCCACGCCAATAAGGCTTTAAGTTTCCCAACTTTAGATGGGTCTTTTCTTTAGTCTGCCCACGCCAAAAAGGCTTTAAGTTTCCCAACTTTAGATGGGTCTTTTCTTTAGTCTGCCCACGCCAAAAAGGCTTTAAGTTTCCCAACTTTAGATGGGTCTTTTCTTTAGTCTGCCCACGCCAAAAAGGCTTTAAGTTTCCCAACTTTAGATGGGTCTTTTCTTTAGTCTGCCCACGCCAAAAAGGCTTTAAGTTTCCCAACTTTAGATGGGTCTTTTCTTTAGTCTGCCCACGCCAAAAAGGCTTTAAGTTTCCCAACTTTAGATGGGTCTTTTCTTTAGTCTGCCCACGCCAAAAAGGCTTTAAGTTTCCCAACTTTAGATGGGTCTTTTCTTTAGTCTGCCCACGCCAAAAAGGCTTTAAGTTTCCCAACTTTAGATGGGTCTTTTCTTTAGTCTGCCCACGCCAATAAGGCTTTAAGTTTCCCAACTTTAGATGGGTCTTTTCTTTAGTCTGCCCACGCCAATAAGGCTTTAAGTTTCCCAACTTTAGATGGGTCTTTTCTTTAGTCTGCCCACGCCAAAAAGGCTTTAAGTTTCCCAACTTTAGATGGGTCTTTTCTTTAGTCTGCCCACGCCAATAAGGCTTTAAGTTTCCCAACTTTAGATGGGTCTTTTCTTTAGTCTGCCCACGCCAAAAAGGCTTTAAGTTTCCCAACTTTAGATGGGTCTTTTCTTTAGTCTGCCCACGCCAATAAGGCTTTAAGTTTCCCAACTTTAGATGGGTCTTTTCTTTAGTCTGCCCACGCCAAAAAGGCTTTAAGTTTCCCAACTTTAGATGGGTCTTTTCTTTAGTCTGCCCACGCCAAAAAGGCTTTAAGTTTCCCAACTTTAGATGGGTCTTTTCTTTAGTCTGCCCACGCCAAAAAGGCTTTAAGTTTCCCAACTTTAGATGGGTCTTTTCTTTAGTCTGCCCATGCCAAAAAGGCTTTAAGTTTCCCAACTTTAGATGGGTCTTTTCTTTAGTCTGCCCACGCCAAAAAGGCTTTAAGTTTCCCAACTTTAGATGGGTCTTTTCTTTAGTCTGCCCACGCCAAAAAGGCTTTAAGTTTCCCAACTTTAGATGGGTCTTTTCTTTAGTCTGCCCATGCCAATAAGGCTTTAAGTTTCCCAACTTTAGATGGGTCTTTTCTTTAGTCTGCCCACGCCAATAAGGCTTTAAGTTTCCCAACTTTAGATGGGCCTTTTCTTTAGTCTGCCCACGCCAATAAGGCTTTAAGTTTCCCAACTTTAGATGGGTCTTTTCTTTAGTCTGCCCCCACCAAAGGTGTACAGCTGTCAATACCTTTTGTCAGTTTGTTCTAGTTGTACATGTCAAAATGATATGTACAGAATATGTACATAACACTGCACTTAGCACAACTGTGCATAAATACATACACCAATTTGTCATGATGATAATCAATGGCCTATTCTGTGTCACAATCAACATCAACTTACTTTCTTTCCCTCTCTTACACTGCACATACTCACCATTTTTAGAAGCTTCTCGTGTCGAAGCCTGAATTCCCAGGTGTAAAGAAGAGCGTGTCAAGGGAACTAACTCTTGCAGCTGTGTGATTAACTTTTGGGCTTGAGGTAAATTCTCAATCTGTCAGGACAGAGAAGAGAAAACATGACATTAACTACAAGAAACACAGCTACACGCTCTGGATGGAAAGTGTGAGATAGTCTACTGGATGTCTTAGCGATGTACTGGCCCTGAAGATCTGGGAAAACAGAGCAAGCAAATGGACTAGCTTGCAAACATTTGACATGGTACAGCACATGACACCAAAACTGTTTCTCAGTTCATGTTGGCTGTAACAGTGAATAAGTGACAGAGGACTGACAGAGGGCAGTCCATCTAAAAAGGCGGTGTACAGTGTTGCAGTATGGGGACCATACAATGGCTCAGAAAGCAGTGCAGATCACAGGGAAGCATCCCACTCACCTCACACTTCAGGGGCACTGCATGAGACCTAGACGTGTGGCAATCAGAGTGCAGCTTACAGATGAACTCCACTTTTTCAATGTGTAATGATTGTGGCCCTATCATCTGATCCTAAGCATGGCATTGCGTATTTAACCTGGGCTAGATACAGTTTTGTAAGCAGTGAAATCACAGCACCATGTAGTCTGAAGCACCTCAGTATGGTTGATATTTCAATTTTCCCGTCTCATTTTTCCATGTCACCTCAGTGGCATTACTTCTACACAGCTCATTCTGGCTAGCAGTCCACAGCCACATCCTGGTAATTCCTCCCTAGCCTCAGCTCAGGCAATCCACAGAGAGCAGTCAGTATTAACTATTAAAAGGCGACCCACCAGAGTAGCTGCTCAGTCACTTGCATGGTGTTGTGTGGTGCCTGTTCTGATCCAACATATGTAGGAAACCACTTACCAATCCCCTTACCGACAACAGTCATCGCTTCACTGGGAAACCAGCATGAGTGAGTGTCCCCCTCCAGACGACCACACAGTATGTGTCCAACAGTTTACATGAACTTGCCAGTAACAGCAACATCAACATGAACTACTCAAAGGCATGGATGGGAAAGGACATTGAAACTGAGGACACCATTGACAGTATGGCATGAAAGACCACAGATTTTGAAAAAACGCTTTTTTTTCATGTTGATCGATGAAGGTGTGGACGATGAGGATGATGCAATGAAGAGTACATGACAGAGCTGTACTCTATACTTACCTGCATAGTTTATTCCAGGTTCAAGAGATACAGACACCTGCAGTGTTGGTCGCGAAATTAGAGCAATACACTCAGATGCTTCAACTTAGTAGATGAAACTCATGTTGTGCGGTTCTAGTCTTCTCGCTTGAGCCCATAGCTAAGTCATCTTCCGATAGGAGCAGCTAGAGTAAAAAAAATCCCTCAAATAAATGGTGGGCATTAAACCTGTGACCTCCCAGCCCAGAATCTATGATGCTAAATAAGGCAGCATCGTGGCTGGTATTTTTAAGTCTTTATGGAGTATGCCCTTTACTTCCTGCAATCAAAAACAGAATTACATCTTACACACATACATTCGCACACACACACACACACACACACACACACATTCGCAAACACACACACGCATTCGCAAACACACACACCCACACACTGGCAAACACACACACACATAAACACACACACACACATACACAAACACGGGCACAAATTACCTTATCCCTACTGAAGAGCAGCAACAGAGCATAGAAATGTCGGTAGAAGCGGACCCGAGTGTGGAGAGCCACCGTCAGCTGATACTGAAACATGAGACACGATCTGTCAATCTGTTGCTAGGCACTTTCCACCCCTAACTCTTCATACTGTCGTTAGATACCTTTTGCCCCTTCATCCTTCACTCTGTTGTCAGGCGCTTTATTCTGTTATTAGGCACTTTTCACCCCTCATTCGTAATCCTGTTCAGAACTTTTCACCCCTCATTCGTAATCCTGTTCAGAACTTTTCACCCCTCATTCGTAATCCTGTTCAGAACTTTTCGCCCCTCATTTGTAGTCCTGTTCAGAACTTTTCGCCCCTCATTTGTAATCCTGTTCAGAACTTTTCACCCCTCATTCGTAATCCTGTTCAGAACTTTTCACCCCTCATTCGTAATCCTGTTCAGAACTTTTCACCCCTCATTCGTAATCCTGTTCAGAACTTTTCACCCCTCATTCGTAATCCTGTTCAGAACTTTTCACCCCTCATTCGTAATCCTGTTCAGAACTTTTCACCCCTCATTCGTAATCCTGTTCAGAACTTTTCACCCCTCATTCGTAATCCTGTTCAGAACTTTTCACCCCTCATTCGTAATCCTGTTCAGAACTTTTCACCCCTCATTCGTAATCCTGTTCAGAACTTTTCACCACTCACTCTGGTGTCAGGGACTTATCAACCCTCACTCTTCACTTCACGTTACGCACTTTTCTCCCTTCACTCATCATCTTTCACTCTGTTGTTATGCACACTCCCTCCCCCCCCCCCCCACCCTTCACTCTGTTGCTAGCCACTTTTCATCCCTCACTCTTTACTGTTGTTAGGCAATTTTCACCCTTCACTCTTGATTCTGTTGTTAGCGACTTTTCACCCTTCACTCTTGATTCTGTTGTTAGGCAATTTTCATCCCTCGCTCTTTACTGTTGTTAGACACTTTTCACCCTTCACTCTTGATTCTGTTGTTAGGCAATTTTCACCCTTTGTTCTGTTGTCAGGCACTTTTCACCCCTCACTCTTCATTCTAATGATAGGCATTTATCACCTCTTATTACACGCATATGTGTGTAGGGGACTGCCAAGTGACTGGATACATGTTAGCTTATAGGGAGCTTAAACACCAGGATACGCACAGATGTCTACACCAAGGATACTGTCATTCAAATGAGAATAAAAGTTATGTTAATTTTTTTTTTTTAAGTTACTGTAATTGACTACAACATATCAGAACTGAAATAAAGCAGCAATCCTCCCCCCAAAGCAACAACAACAACAAAAAAACAACCTCCCCCCCTTGTCTCCCCCCCCCCCCCCCCCCCCCCCCTGTTCTGTTAGTAATTTCACATCTGAATCAAAGACAGCTCCAGGACAAACTTAGAAAGTCAGCAACAGACCAAGATTTTCAGCCTGACTAAGATGGTTTCATGGATGCCAGTCTCTAAAGGTTCTTTAAAAAATAAATTCATTGCTGCACGAAAGTCATAACGGAGCATTTCTATAACTTTGTCACTTGCCATATTTCTAAACAAATCAGGTATGTCTGAGAAATTCATACTTGAACAGCTATTGTCACTGCCAGCCAAAACTTTGACATTCATCATCTAAAATCACCCTGTTTTCTTTGTAAACCTGTCCAGTCCATTTTCTTTTTTCAATCTTAATCCACGCCAAGTCACATTGAAATGTTACTGAATCATTGCTAGTTCCAATGATGTAGTCAGCTGAAATGTGTTGCACGTGCACAACCCTACAACCTGCATTTCCCCATTTGAACAGTGGTACCCATGGGATACTCATGAAAGTACATTCCTGTGTTTGCACTACCTACACGTTTTGTGGGTATCCCCTTGGTTGCAGTCCCTACACACATAAAGGCATCCTGTCAAAGAGCAGTTCATGAACAGTGTGATAACTGACCTCATTATCGGATTCTGTCTTGTTGGCTTGTGCTCCCCCTTGCCTCTGACGAAGGGTCTGCAATCAGAGCCATTCCACAATACAAAATGTTGATCACAATACACTTATAATCAGTTATTCCACATCCCATTCCATCCACCCTCCATACCCTCTGGCATTTGTATTGACTTGTTGTTCGACCCAAACGACTAAAACAACACAACAGGTTTGACAAAGAACCAATCTGCGAACAGTAAAGGCAACATGCCACAGCTTAAAGCGGGGCGCAACATACTTTCGATTTGTTTTATTGTTCATCTACCGGGTACACATTATGTTTTATTGTACCAGTGTATGGGCAACTCACTTTTCACAGTGTTTTCAAATTGTGTTGGCTTGTTGTCATTTTTGTGTTTCTTTCAGAAAAAGTTGACATAAAACCTGAAATCAATCAAGTATAAACAGGAGATTAAAAACTGTTTTCTACAAAAACTGACGATGACAAACAATGATCCGTTTTTTTTCTAATACAAAAGACATATGACAAGACTGATGGGACAGGTTCTGAAATACAGCTGTTTAAATAGAGCAACCGCTGACTAGACTCTAGACTCTCCCACAAGCAGTTTCCAGCTGTACTCTTGCCTAAGCTGGCACAGTTTCCTATAGGGCAGGCTGACTGTCAGAGTACGAGTAGTTGCAATGGGTTAAAACACAATATCAAACAAGTCAGTTTTTGACAAGTGTCTCCTTCAGACATCTGTTGTAACAGACATAAAAATATATGTCAGCTGCAAAACGATTCTACTGCAACCACCTGGGAGAATTTTTTTCCACATCTTTTTTTTAGTAATGCTGCATTCTGTGTCTGTCTCTTTCTCACACTGTAACACTGGAATGCCCTGTGCCTCTCACCACACACAGCCTTACTCACAGTTTTCCCAACGTAAATGCCATGTATCTCTACGCACAGCCTTACGTGCAGTGTTCTTTTCTCAACATGTAACACAAGAATGCCATGTGTCTCTAAACACAGCCTTACTCTCAGTGTCCTATTTTCACAACATAACACTAGAATGCTATGTGTCTCTAAAAAACAGCCTTACTCTCAGTGTTCTATTCTCACAGCGTAACACTGGAATGACCTGTGCCTCTACACACAGTCTTACTCACAGTGTTTTCTCACAATGTAACACTAGAATGCCATCTGTCTCTACACACAGCCTTACTCTCAGTGTTCTATTCTCACAGCGTAACACTGGAATGACCTGTGCCTCTACACACAACTTCACCCAGTGTTCTGTTCTCACAGAGAAACACTGAAATGCCCTACGCACCCGTCTTATATGCAGTGCTCTGTTCTCACAATGTACCACTGGAATGCTCTGTACCTGGACACACAACCTTACCCACAGCGTTCTGTTCTCACAGAGTGGCCCTATGCCCCTGTCATACCTGCAGTGTTCTGTTCTCACACTATAACACTGGAATACCCTGTGCCTCTACACACAGCCTTACCTACAGTGTTCTGTTCTCACACAGAAACACTGAAATGCCGTACGCACCTATCTTATCTGCAGTGCTCTGTTCTCACAGTGTAACACTGAAATGCCCTGTGCCTCTACACACAACTTTATCACAGTGTTCTGTTCTCACTGAGAAACATTGGAACGCCTTACGCCCCTGTCTTACTTGCAGTGTTCCATTCTCACAGTGTAACACTGGAATGACCTGTGCCTCTACACACAACTTTATCACAGTGTTCTGTTCACACAGAGTGGCCCTATGCCCCCTGTCTTACCTGCTGTGTTCTGTTCCCCCACTTAACACTGAAATACCCTGTGCCTCTACACACAACCTTACCAACAGTGTTCTGTTCTCACAGACATACACTGAAATACCCCATACCCCTGTCTTACTCGCAAGTGTTCTGTTCTCACACTGTAACACTGAAATGCCCTGTGCCTCAAACTTACCCTCAGTGTTCTCGCCAGGTCGTCCTCCACCTCCTTCAACATGCCTGAGGCACGCACTTCTGTCACATCCCCCGCCATTTTGAACCCATATGACATGGGCTGGAAGTCTTCCTGTTCAGATAACACGCCTTGATACTCTATGCATTTAACATACAACGAAAAACTCTCCTCTTTTCGAGTATTCATTATTTGCTATTTGTTTACTCATTTGTGATCCAGCAGATTATCTGGTCTGACAAAGTTGAAGCTGAACCCTGTGATCTAGTTATAAGCCTGCTGACTCGTGACAATTATCAACAAAAAGCAAACTAATCAACCACCAAAATTCACTCACACACACACATACATAAAGACACAAAACACACACATGCATGCGCACACACACACACACCAACACACAATAAGTACATAAATGTTTGTACAAAAACACACATGTAGACAGTCTATGATCTAAACAGATTTATATACAGACTGTATGCGGCCCGCACACTCTCAACACAAACAGCCTGTGACCCCTCACAAAGTTCATACACACACAGACAGTTTCTGACCCACACACTGATCAGACCTCTTCAAAACAGCCCGCTCTGTTGACCCGCTCACGGATGATGTCCACAATCTTCAGCATGATGACGGAGAAGGCCCGCAAGCAGCGGTGGTTGATGATATATGGGTTGTGGAGGTACAGGTTGGTGAACACCGTCTGGGCCAAGGAGTGGCCCTCCAGCCAGGTCACCTGATGAAGTCAGTTACACTGGTGTCAACATGAGGACAGGTGAAACATTACATAGAGAGTGGCCCTCCAGCCAGCTCACCTGATGAGGTCATTACACTGGTGTCAAAAATGATGTTAAGGACAGGTGCAACATTACACAGAGAGTGGCCCTTAAGCCAGGTGACCTGATGAGGTCAGTTACACTGGTGTCAACAATGACATGAGGACAGGTGCAACATTACACAGAAAGTGGCCCTCCAGCCAGGTCACCTGATGAAGTCAGTTGTACTGGTGTCAACAATGATGTGAGGACAGGTGCAACATTACACAGAAAGTGGCCCTCCAGCCAGGTCACCTGATGAAGTCAGTTGTACTGGTGTCAACAATGACGTGAGGACAGGTGCAACATTACACAGAAAGTGGCCCTCCAGCCAGGTCACCTGATGAAGTCAGTTGTACTGGTGTCAACAATGACGTGAGGACAGGTGCAACATTACACAGAGAGTGGCCCTCCAGCCAGGTCACCTGATGAAGTCAGTTGTACTGGTGTCAACAATGACGTGAGGACAGGTGCAACATTACACAGAGAGTGGCCCTCCAGCCAGGTCACCTGATGAAGTCAGTTGTACTGGTGTCAACAATGACGTGAGGACAGGTGCAACATTACACAGAAAGTGGCCCTCCAGCCAGGTCACCTGATGAAGTCAGTTGTACTGGTGTCAACAATGACGTGAGAACAGGTGCGACATTACACAGAGAGTGGCCCTCCAGCCAGGTCACCTGATAAGTCAGTTGTACTGGTGTCAACAATGATGTGAGGACTGGTGCAACATTACACAGAAAGTGGCCCTCCAGCCAGGTCACCTGATGAAGTCAGTTGTACTGGTGTCAACAATGACGTGAGAACAGGTGCAACATTACACAGAGAGTGGCCCTCCAGCCAGGTCACCTGATGAAGTCAGTTGTACTGGTGTCAACAATGACGCGAGGACAGGTGCGACATTACACAGAGAGTGGCCCTCCAGCCAGGTCACCTGATGAAGTCAGTTGTACTGGTGTCAACAATGACGGAGGACAGGTGCAGACATTACACAGAAAGTGGCCCTCCAGCCAGGTCACCTGATGAAGTCAGTTGTACTGGTGTCAACAATGATGCGAGGACAGGTGCAACATTACACAGAAAGTGGCCCTCCAGCCAGGTCACCTGATGAAGTCAGTTGTACTGGTGTCAACAATGACGCGAGGACAGGTGCAACATTACACAGAAAGTGGCCCTCCAGCCAGGTCACCTGATGAAGTCAGTTGTACTGGTGTCAACAATGACGTGAGGACAGGTGCAACATTACACAGAAAGTGGCCCTCCAGCCAGGTCACCTGATGAAGTCAGTTGTACTGGTGTCAACAATGACGTGAGGACAGGTGCAACATTACACAGAAAGTGGCCCTCCAGCCAGGTCACCTGATGAAGTCAGTTGTACTGGTGTCAACAATGACGTGAGAACAGGTGCAACATTACACAGAGAGTGGCCCTCCAGCCAGGTCACCTGATGAAGTCAGTAGTACTGGTGTCAACAATGATGTGAGGACAGGTGCAACATTACACAGAAAGTGGCCCTCCAGCCAGGTCACCTGATGAAGTCAGTAGTACTGGTGTCAACAATGACGTGAGGACAGGTGCAACATTACACAGAAAGTGGCCCTCCAGCCAGGTCACCTGATGAAGTCAGTAGTACTGGTGTCAACAATGATGTGAGGACAGGTGCAACATTACACAGAGAGTGGCCCTCCAGCCAGGTCACCTGATGAAGTCAGTTGTACTGGTGTCAACAATGACGCGAGGACAGGTGCAACATTACACAGAGAGTGGCCCTCCAGCCAGGTCACCTGATGAAGTCAGTTGTACTGGTGTCAACAATGACGTGAGGACAGGTGCAACATTACACAGAAAGTGGCCCTCCAGCCAGGTCACCTGATGAAGTCAGTTGTACTGGTGTCAACAATGACGCGAGGACAGGTGCAACATTACACAGAAAGGGGCCCTCCAGCCAGGTCACCTGATGAAGTCAGTTGTACTGGTGTCAACAATGACGTGAGGACAGGTGCAACATTACACAGAAAGGGGCCCTCCAGCCAGGTCACCTGATGAAGTCAGTTGTACTGGTGTCAACAATGACGTGAGGACAGGTGCAACATTACACAGAAAGTGGCCCTCCAGCCAGGTCACCTGATGAAGTCAGTTGTACTGGTGTCAACAATGATGCGAGGACAGGTGCAACATTACACAGAAAGTGGCCCTCCAGCCAGGTCACCTGATGAAGTCAGTTGTACTGGTGTCAACAATGACGCGAGGACAGGTGCAACATTACACAGAAAGTGGCCCTCCAGCCAGGTCACCTGATGAAGTCAGTTGTACTGGTGTCAACAATGACGTGAGGACAGGTGCAACATTACACAGAAAGTGGCCCTCCAGCCAGGTCACCTGATGAAGTCAGTTGTACTGGTGTCAACAATGACGTGAGGACAGGTGCAACATTACACAGAAAGTGGCCCTCCAGCCAGGTCACCTGATGAAGTCAGTTGTACTGGTGTCAACAATGACGTGAGAACAGGTGCAACATTACACAGAGAGTGGCCCTCCAGCCAGGTCACCTGATGAAGTCAGTAGTACTGGTGTCAACAATGATGTGAGGACAGGTGCAACATTAACAGAAAGTGGCCCTCCAGCCAGGTCACCTGATGAAGTCAGTAGTACTGGTGTCAACAATGACGTGAGGACAGGTGCAACATTACACAGAAAGTGGCCCTCCAGCCAGGTCACCTGATGAAGTCAGTAGTACTGGTGTCAACAATGATGTGAGGACAGGTGCAACATTACACAGAAAGTGGCCCTCCAGCCAGGTCACCTGATGAAGTCAGTAGTACTGGTGTCAACAATGACGTGAGGACAGGTGCAACATTACACAGAAAGTGGCCCTCCAGCCAGGTCACCTGATGAAGTCAGTAGTACTGGTGTCAACAATGACGTGAGAACAGGTGCGACATTACACAGAGAGTGGCCCTTAAGCCAGGTGACCTGATAAGGTCAGGTACATTGGTGTGAACGATGTGAGGACAGGCGCAACATTACACAGAGATTGGCCCTAAAACCACATCACCTGAAGAGGTCAATTACACCGGTGTCAACAATGACGTGAGGACAGGTGCAACATTACACAGAAAGTGGCCCTCCAGCCAGGTCACCTGATGAAGTCAGTAGTACTGGTGTCAACAATGACGTGAGAACAGGTGCAACATTACACAGAAAGTGGCCCTCCAGCCAGGTCACCTGATGAAGTCAGTTGTACTGGTGTCAACAATGACGTGAGGACAGGTGCAACATTACACAGAAAGTGGCCCTCAAGCCAGGTCACCTGATGAAGTCAGTAGTACTGGTGTCAACAATGATGTGAGGACTGGTGCAACATTACACAGAAAGTGGCCCTCCAGCCAGGTCACCTGATGAAGTCAGTTGTACTGGTGTCAACAATGACATGAGGACTGGTGCAACATTACACAGAAAGTGGCCCTTAAGCCAGGTGACCTGATGAAGTCAGTTGTACTGGTGTCAACAATGATGTGAGGACAGGTGCAACATTACACAGAAAGTGGCCCTCCAGCCAGGTCACCTGATAAGGTCAGTTATACTGGTGGCAACACTATGTTAGGACATGCACAACATCACAGAGGCTAAACCATAAGATCTATGGACAAACACAGTAAAACCATGAGATAAAGGGTGAAAAGAATAAAACCATGAGGTAAAGTATACAGAGAATGAAATCATAAGATCAAAAGATATACAGAATTAAAAGCATGAGATTCAAGAACATAATGACTAAAACTTTGAGATCTAATGACATACAGAATAAAACTACATGATCCAATGACAAATAGAATGAAACTCTAAGATCCAAGGACATATAGAAAAAATCTTCAGATTCCAGGACACACAAACAGTTGAAGCTCAAGGATATTCAGATTATAACCATGAGTTCCAAGGATATAACCTTGAAATCCACAGGTACACAGAATAAAACTATGAGATCCAAGGACATCTAGGATAAAACCCTGTAATCCAAAGGCATATATATAGCAAAATCATGAAATCAGAGGACACATACAATAAAAAAGCCTGACATTGAAGAACATACAGCATAAAATCAAAAGATACAAGGACATTTAAAGAACAGAATGATGAAACCAATGGGCATACAAAATAAAACCATGAAATCCATGGACATGAATGATTAGAGCTATAAGATCCAAAGACATTCAGAATAGAACCCTGAGATTTGAGGAGTAACAGAATAAAAGTCTGAGATCCAAGGACACACAGAATAAAACAACTGAGATCCAAGGACTTACAGAATAAAACCTTGGGATCTGACGACATCCAGAATGAAAGTCTGAGATCCAAGGACATAGAGAATAAATCCATGAGATCCAAGGACATACAGAATAATGCTATGAAATCCAAGGACATAGGACAGGAGACCAGTCGGAGTAGTGGGCTAGGACAGGAGACCAGTTAGAGTGGTGGGCTAGGACAGAAGACCTGTTGGCTAAGACGGAGAAGTGTCATAGTGGTGGTAGGACAGGAGACCAGAGTGGTGGGCTAGGACAGGACACAAGTCAGTGGTGGGCTAGGACAGGACACAAGTCAGAGCGGTGGACTAGGACAGGACACAAGTCAGAGCGGTGGGCTAGGACAGGACACAAGTCAGAGCGGTGGGCTAGGACAGGACACAAGTCAGAGCGGTGGGCTGGGACAGGACACAAGTCAGAGCGGTGGACTAGGACAGGACACAAGTCAGAGCGGTGGGCTGGGACAGGACACAAGTCAGAGCGGTGGGCTAGGACAGGACACAAGTCAGAGCGTGGGTTAGGACAGGAGGCCAGTCAGAGCGGTGGGCTAGGACAGGACACAAGTCAGAGCGGTGGGTTAGGACAGGAGGCCAGTCAGAGCGGTGGGCTAGGACAGGACACAAGTCAGAGCGGTGGGCTAGGACAGGAGGCCAGTCAGAGCGGTGGGCTAGGACAGGACACAAGTCAGAGTGGTGGGCTAGGACAGGACACAAGTCAGAGCGGTGGGCTAGGACAGGACATACAAGTCAGAGCGGTGCTAGGACAGGAGACCAGTCAGAGCGGTGCTAGGACAGGAGACCAGTCAGAGCGGTGCTAGGACAGGAGACAAGTCAGAGCGGTGCTAGGACAGGAGACCAGTCAGAGCGGTGCTAGGACAGGAGACCAGTCAGAGGGTGGTAGGACAGGAGACCAGTCAGAGTGGTGGTAGGACAGGAGACCAGTCAGAGTGGTGGTAGTACAAGAGACCAGTCAGAGCGGTGCTAGGACAGGAGACCAGTCAGAGTGGTGGTAGGACAGGAGACAGTCAGAGTGGTGGTAGGACAGGAGACCAGTCAGAGTGGTGTAGTACAGAGACCAGTCAGGCGTGGTAGGACAGGAGACCAGTCAGAGCAGTGGTAGGACAGGAGACCAGTCAGAGTGGTGGTAGGACAAGAGACCACAGTGGTGGTAGTACAGAGACCAGTCAGAGCGGTGGTAGGACAGGACACAAGTCAGAGTGGTGGTAGGACAGGAGACCAGTCAGAGTGGTGTAGGACAAGGAGACCAGCAAGTGGTGGTAGGACAGGAGACCAGTCAGAGGGTGGTAGGACAGGAGACAGTCAGAGTGGTCGTAGAACAGGAGACCAGTCAGAGTGGTCGCTAGGACAGGAGACCAGTCAGAGTGGTGCTAGGACAGGAGACCAGTCAAAGCAGTGTCCTAAGTCAGGAGAACTGGCAGACTGGTTGTAAGCCAAGAGGAGATCGGGACCTGCTTACCAGTGTGGCCAAGGTGGCATCCATGATTCCGATGACTTCTTCAGCTGACAGGTCGTCCACTTTCACCAGGCCAGCCTGCGGGGAAACATGCTTAAAAACGTCATCGCTGGGGTCATCACTGGGGTTAGCTTTGTTTACATCACCTGTGTTGGTGCTGATCACTACTGATAAGAACAATGTATTTACCATTTATATGCATGTTCTGATAATGTATGTTACTACTGCCTTTGTCTACACAAATACTTGCTGTATGATTGCTGTGTTCATTCACTGTTCACATAGTATCTGTTCCTGTTGTTTACATCAGTTAGAAACATGTCATCACAGTGTTCATCAATGTGGTTATCATGGTGTTCATCCATTGTTTACGATATTATGATATTATTATGTATGACTGTGATGACTTTGTTTCAACATTGCCTACTTTTGGAAGATTATTGTGATATTTGCTCTTAGTAAGACAGACGGGATTGTAATAACTATACAGACACAGTGGAGCACATACTTCTTTAATGTGTTATCTTGTGCTTGTAATAATGTGACCTATTACAGCACTTGAATCTTCATTTATTGTTAAATAATTTTCTACGTTGTGTAAAGCGTACTTTTGATACCACTTTGGTTTTGGTTTCAATAAATCAACACTAAAACAACGGTTTCCAAATCAGGCTAATGTAATATCATCACTTCATCTATACAGCACTGAATTTATCCTGCCAGTGAGCAGTTTTGGATAAAATGTATAATTCAAACGATTCACTGTTTTTTTTTATATTAATTTCAACCTATATCAGTTAAACACAATAATTTTTGAGATCATTACAATTTTGTAGCCTTAACAGTGATGCAAAATTCAGAGCAGTATTTGGGGGTTAATAGGATCTGCTGGGAAAATCTGGTATCCTGGCATGCTCATATCGGCATCTGTTATGTGTGAAGACAAGAGGGAGTCAGCGAGACAAAAATACATGAAAATTTTTCCATTGTGATAAAGAATGGTTGCAAAATCTTTTTATTTGCTGCACTCTTGGTAGCCTGTGTGGAACCTTTGTAAAGCTGGCTTTGTGTCTAATGTTAAAGACAAGTTGCAAATTGTCTGGGAATAATTTTGCAACAGTTCCCCTTTAAATTTAAAACCTGATTTTTAAAGAAATGTCTATCTGAATGAGAAAAACATACAACAGTTCCCTTTTAAATTCAAAACCTAGTTTAACAAGTAACCTAGTTTAACAAGTAATGTCTATCTGAATGAGAAAAACATACAACAGTTCCCTTTTAAATTCAAAACCTAGTTTAACAAGTAACCTAGTTTAACAAGTAATGTCTATCTGAATGAGAAAAACATACAAAAGTTCCCTTTTAAATTCAAAACCTAGTTTAACAAGTAACCTAGTTTAACAAGTAATGTCTATCTGAATGAGAAAAACATACAACAGTTCCCTTTTAAATTCAAAACCTAGTTTAACAAGTAATGTCTATCTGAATGAGAAAAACAAACAAATGAGCAAACTCTAATGGAAAAAAAGAAACAGACAAGAGAATAAGGACTTCAGGTAATGGAACACTGCTTAAGGCGTTCCCCAATTTATATAGGAATCTGCAACCTCTACATTGCAACAGTATCCAAAAACTTCCATGGAGAAAATGGAAGTTCCTGACAAATGATTTTAGGCAAAAATACATGCACTCATTCAGCTTGTGCATGTGTGTGAGTGTGTGTGAGTGTGTGTGAGTGTGTGTGTGTGTGTGTGTGTGTGTGTGTGTGTGTGTGTGTGTGTGTGTGTGTGCACACGTGCGTGCGTGCGTGTGTGTGTGTGTGTGCGTGCTTGCGTGCATGTGTGCGTGTCTGTGTCTGTGTGTGCGGGACTGTATATGACAACAAGGATCCCCAAACCTCCACGGCTTGCTCCAGGTTGTAGACTTTGCGTTGTATCTGATTACACAGCATGCCAGCATCCATCTTGGGGTCCATCATTTCTATGGCTGACATGGCTTCAAACAGCCCAAACCTGGGGTCACACAATGAGCAACACCACTGAACATTTCTGCAATTCATCACCATCGATTTTGAAATAAATCTATACAACAATAAATCAACTAATATCATTTCATCATCAGCAATTGTTAGGTCCAAGTGGAAAATGGTTACAAACGCTTATTTTGTTCCACAAAGTTATTTTTAAGCCAGCAAGGGATTACATTTCCAAGGAAATCCAAGCACAGGCTAGACACTGTTCGCGTGTTCTCCAGACCAAAGAAACATGTCATCAAGATGGTAGAAAGCAACTTTAGGTCACCAGAGACACAACTTTAGAAAGAAATGCCACAAACCAAAATTGTAACCAGTGAGAATCCATATCATACATCTTTTTAATTCTATGAAACAAGTTTCATTCTGGTTTTAAGATTACATGGAAAATAGTATATCAGAGAGGTAGATACAGTACTCTTTAAAAATTGCCAGGGAAAAACTAAACGCCTCAAATGGGACCAGGCCAAATATACCAAAAATTCACAACGCCGATCATTTCGTTGTTACCTATAGATGTGTCACATAAAGTCAGGTAACAGTGTCAAACAAGAAAGACCAGGAATGGTGTAGTCTTTCACAGATGTTAGCCAATCAGGATTATTTCTGTCATCAGTAAATGTTCATAACAAAACCTGCTTCCAGTTGTTCCACTCAGAAGTTGAAAGTGGGGGGTAGGGGTGGGTGGGGTTGGAGAAGAGGTAAGGGTGAAGGAGGAGAGGGGAGATAGAATTCACTAGAGTAAACACAATGTATACACTATTACTAACTATATATGTGAGTTGTATGGCATGGATACATGACTTTACAAGAACAATCAAAATGTGACCACATCTAATACATTGATGAAGAACTTAAAGCAGGGTGAAATGACAGCATTCACAATGTGACCAAATCTAATGCATCATGAAAACAGTAGATTCACAATGTGAACAAATCTAATACACGGTGAAGGGCTGGATGCAGTATATATACACTGAACATTCACAATGTGACTGAATCTAATGCATCATGGGGCTAGGTGAAAACAGTACATTCACAATGTGACCAATTCTTATATGTGATGAAAGGTTGGATGTTGGGGCCAATGAAAAGGGGAGGGGTGGTGGGGGAAGGGGTGGACACTAGGTACTGAAAGGCGAGTCAGGGTGTGTCGGAATTCCAAATAGGCCTAAGGGATATAACTGTAGATGGTGTACATGTGCATGCTGTGGACAGGAGAGAGGGGGGGGGGGGGGGGGGGGATGACGGGTAAAAGGGGTAGAACTTCACACCCTTGGATATCATGTGGTACATGATGAGTTAAGGGGGGGGGGGGGGGGGGGGGGGCAGGATTTCACAACATAGATAATGAGGTGTATGATGAGTTAAAAGGGGAAAGAATTCACAACATGGACTTCACCAGATACATGATGGACTTCATAACATGGACATCACCAGGTGCATTATGACTATTATGAGTTAAAAGGAGCAAGGGGGTCACAAAAAGTATATCATAGGGCGCATACTGACTTAAAAGGGGCAGGGGGACACATAAGATTAACATGAGGAGTATGATGAATTAAGATGGGGCAGAACTTCACAATATGAATTATCATGAGATGTACAAACAGTTAAAGGAGCAGAACTTCACAACACAGATGTCACCTGGAGCATGGCAAGTTAAAAGGGGCAGGATTTCACAGCATGAATATACACCCGATGCATGTTGAGATAAGGTGGGACAGGATGACATGACATGGATACCATGATATGCACAATGAATTAAAAGGGGTGGGGGGGGGGGGGTGGGGGGGGGGGCATGGGGTACAGAAGCCATGTGTAAGGACTAAGGTGAAGCCAGTGTGATAAGACAGGTACTCACGAAGAATCATGCAGGAGTTCCCCTAAAGACAGCTGGGCAGCTGCCTCCTGAAACTCCTGTGTGATATCGACCCAGTTGTAGGTGGGTCGCTCCCGGCGCTCCATCACTGCTTCCCCTTCCTCCGACATCATGCACCGATCTGAAACCTGCACCTCTTGTGTAAAAAAACCAAGACAGCAAGAAAATCTTACAAGACATCAACGCTGTAAAATGTAGAGCAGCAAGCTTTGTCATGGATGACAATCGATCAACATTGAGCACGAGTGCCACGACTCGTGACTTCCTACAAAATCTATACAAACAGCTGCAAGTCTTCTGCAGAAAGCCTTTCATTACTGGAAACTCGACCAAAGCCAGGACATGACCAGCATACTGCTGAACAGATCAGTGAAAACTTCTCTGTCTTCCCCTGCAACATTGGTGACTAGAACATCTCCAGATAGGAAATTGTTTGATCCCCATCTGCCATTTTTGATTTAGTGCCAGAACTATCTCTAAAACTCAGCAGGAGGGTGCTAGCAGAACTGTAGCCCACAATCATCCCTGTCCTTTTTTCCTCAGCAACTATTGTTGGCATCATGCTAGGGCTGTTCATAGGGGCAAAATCCTAATTTAGAACCATAGAAGGTATGGTTCTTAATGCCGATCTCACTGATTCGCACTCAGTTTCTTCTGTCCCTGCTGGATCAGGTCAGATCTTTCTCTCCCTCAATCTCTCTCTCTCTTTAACTGCATGTTTTTTTTTTATATACTTACTTTTATTTTCACTATTTAGAATGTTTTTGTTTATGTTTTGTTTTGATTTTCTGTTTGTTCCATTTGTTTCTTAGTCATTTATGGCTCATTTGTTACATGAAAACATGAAATGTGACATCTACTTAATTATTTTCATTTAGATAAACATGTAATCATGCAGTTTCAAATATCCTGCAACACATGTAGAAAATGTACATAACCAAAAAGCCATCCAAGCCAGCCAGAGCCATAATCTGCCAGACAACGGACTACACTTACTGCAGCATATGCAGCTGGTTCCTCGTCCCTAAAACTAAGTTACACTGTGAGAACATTAAAAGGAAATTTTTATTCTAAAATTACGTTTAATCTAACATACTTACCGTGGCTCACTAATGCAATAAGCGGCAGCAATTTGCTATCCCTGCCTCGTATACAATAAAGTCCGTACGGACAACAAAACCCCTGAAAGGGCCTCGTGCCTTGCGCATGCTCAGATCAATCCTCTTTTCGAGGTATATTAAACCTTGACTGAGAACTCCTAATGGAACCAGGAAGGCGGGGAGGTAGGGAGGGACTCTGCGTGAGCCACGGTAAGTATGTTAGATTAAACGTAATTTTAGAATAAAAATTTCCTTTTAATTACACATACTATACCGTGGCTCACTAATGCAGAGTCGCACTACCTGGAAGGAGGGCTCACCTGGTTACCGTCTGGAGGAGCGAGAAGAGCCGGAGCGTGTGGAAGAGCCAGAGCGTGTGGCGGAGATGGAGTGTTGAGCCACCACGGCTGATGCGATGCCCCTAGACCCATCATTGCGCAGACGAGAAACGTCGCGCAGATAGAAATGGATGAAGGTGCCAGGAGAACGCCAATATGCAGCATCTAACACACTCTGAATGCTGGCATTATGAGCTACTGCCAGCGAAGACGCCCATGCCCTAATCTCATGAGGTCTTGGTGAGAAAACAGCCAAATCCCCTTCAGGTCTCGCGTACGCAGCTTTAATCACTTCTCTCAGCCATCGAGAGATTGAAGAGCGTCTGATGTCCTCCTTATAACCTTCGCTGTAAGAGAGAAACAGGTGGCGCTGCTTGGAGCGAGAAGATTTCGTGCGTTTCCTATACTCCCGCAGAGCGCGCACCGGACAGAGAGTGCGGTCTTCATCGTCCGGGGCGAGAATAGAAGTGAGAGGAAGAATGGAGATAGTCGGGGATGGAGAACCTGGCAACTGGTTCTTCGCTAAAAATTCAGGGAGGAGGCGAAGAGACATCGAGCCATCCGGTTCGGAGGCGACGTCCCCGGGCAGGCCACTAAGGGCGTGGACTTCACTGCAGCGCCTCCCTGAGGCCAGGGAAATGAGAAAGGCTGTTTTGAAGGAAAGAAACTTCAGAGAACACTCCCGGATGGGCTCGTAAGGGGGGAGCCTGAGGGAGGAGAGAACTAAGAAAAGATCCCACGCCGGGGTGCGGCGGGGGCATCGGGCCTCCTGTAGGGCTGCTCCTCTGACCAGATCCCGCAGAAGAGGGTCGTCCACGAAGGAGGGGCCCCCTAACTGGCGGATAGTGGTGCAAATAGCCGCCCTGTGAACTTTAACAGAGGAGGCAGAAAGTTTTTTCTCAGATGAAAGAAAAGCTAGATAGTTCGCCAACTGACATTGAGAGGGAGAATGAGGGGATACTGCGTGGTTGGAGCACCAAGAGAGCCAGCCATTCCAGTGGACACTGTAGACGCTTTGGGTGCCTGGCCTGTGGGCGTGTTCCACAAGTCCGATTACCGCTGGGGAGGCACCTTGTGAAGACAGCGCGTCCCGCACAGTAGCCAGGCGTGAAGATGCAGCACGTCTGGGTTGCCGTGTGGAATGCCTGACCGTGGCTGAAGCAGGGACTTTGCTTTTAAGGCGAGCGGTATCGGAGGCACGTGAGACAGGTGTAACAGTTCTGGAAACCACGCTTGGGCCGGCCAGCGTGGAGCCACCAGAATCAGCGTGGCTGCGTCCTCCCTTGCTTTGCGGAGAACCTTTCCCAGAATGGGGAATGGGGGAAAGGCATAGCCCATCAGTCCGGACCAAGGGATGGATAGGGCGTCCACAGCCCACGCTGCCGGATCCGGGACTGGAGAGACATACAGCTGGAGACGGTGGTTGAACCGGGTGGCGAACAGATCTACCTGTGGTTTGAACCACACAGTCCAGAGAGGTTCCAGGACTGAGTGGACGAGAGTCCACTCCGAGGGAAGAACCATGTGCGACCTGCTGAGAGAGTCCGCAAGAATGTTGATTTTCCCGGGAACGTGCTTGGCCGAGATCCGGATGGAATGTGCCTCGCACCAAAGTAGAAGCTGTTCCGCTCTCAAGGACAGGGAGTGAGAACGCGCCCCCCCTTGTTTGTTGATGTAACATGCCACAGTCGTGTTGTCGGTGTTGAGGAGAACGTGTTTTCCCTTCAGGAAGGGAAGAAACTCCTTGAGGGCTTGGAACACGGCTTCCAGCTCCAGCCGATTGATGTGCAAGGACCCCATCTCCGGGGACCATTGTCCGGCCGCCGTCAGAGAGCTGACATGGGCACCCCACCCGGACTGGGACGCGTCCGTGAACAGGTCTTCCTGTGGAGGAGGGGGCGTGATGGGGACTCCCTGAGTCAGCCAGGACTGGGAGTGCCATTGGGTCACCGATGATTGGAACCACTGGCCGAGGGGAACCGGAAGGTCCCACGACTGCAACGCCTGAGACCAACGCTTGCGAAAGAGGCGTTGGAACCGGCGTTTGTGCAGTCGTCCGAGGGGCACTAAGGGGGCCAAGGACTCCATCAGACCCAGAAGGGAGGCCAGCTTTCTGGCCGGAGCCTGATCCAAGGAGAGGAGAAGGGCCAAGAGATGCTGGAGGCGAACAAGACGTTGGGGGGTTGGAGAGACCAACCAGTTGGTGGTGTTGAAGGACATGCCCAGGAACTGAAACTGCTGCGCCGGGATGAGATCGGATTTCTCCTCGTTGCGAACAAATCCCAGCTGCTGACAGAGGTTTAGAACCTGGAGAGTTTGCTGGGAGCACAGAGTGCTGGAGGAGGCAAGGAGAAGCCAATCGTCGAGATAGGCCTTCAGACGAATTCCTTTCTCCCGAAGGTGCATGCAAAGTTCCCGGACCACCTTCGTGAAAACCCAAGGGGCCGGGGCTAGCCCAAAGGGAAGAGCCCTGAACTGAAAAACGCGGCTTCCCCATACGAAGCGGAGGAACTTCCTGTCCCTTGGGTGGATCAAGAGATGGAAGTATGCATCTTTCAGGTCGATGGATACCGCCCAGTCGCCGGGGTGTATGGCATCGCGGACTGACATGGGGGTTTCCATCCGAAAACGGAGGACGAGAAGAAACCTGTTCAATGGCGAGAGGTCTAGGACAGGTCTCCATCCTCCAGAAGCTTTGGGGACCACAAAAATGCGGCCATAAAAGCCCGGAGAGGAATGGAAGAGGACTTCCTCTGTGGCTCCCTTGGCTAACAGCGAAAGGACCTCCTGATCCAAGGCCTGAGAGGCCGCTGGATCCCGAGGAGGAGCGAAAGGAGGAGGGAAAGGAGTGAGCGGAGCCTTTACTGCACCCCAAGGAAGACGAAACCCCGACCTGATCACCCGCAGAGCCCAAGGGCTTGCGGGAAGCCGCTCCCAGGCACTGAGGTGCCTGGACAGACTGCCCACAGGACCGCCCTGGGGTGAAGTACCCAGGTCGGGGGTAAGTCATTGGGGGTGGGGCGACTGAGACGTGGAAGCTTTCGGACCCGCCGGCCGTGCCTGAGGCCGACCCCTGCTGGGTTGCTTGCCTCGGACCCCCCGGGGACCAAATGACCTTCGTCCCTTGGGCTGAGAGGGACCCGGTGATGAGAAAGGCGCTGGCGCCTTGCGTTTTGAACCCGGGCGGGGGGGAGGGGGGCCAGAGTGAAAGGCGAGGTCACGCCTAATCTCGGCCTGGCTCTTAATGGTCGCCTGAACATGATTTCCGAAAAGAGACCCCGACTTGACTGGCAGGGCTCTGAGAGAGGCGCGGGCAGAGGCGGAGCGGGCCACAGAAGAAGCCAATAGGACGGCATCTCTTCTCGCTAGGACCGAGTTCAGATGGAGCCTAGCGAAGGCCCCGGCCGAATACTTCAGTCCATCAGCCATGGCCTGAATACAGGCCACCACTGCCGAAGAGTCTGCGGACTGGCGTAAAGCGAAGGACTCTGAATCAGGGTCCTTCAGGGCAGACACTAGTCCCCCTAGGAAGGAATCCGTAACCGAGATGGATTCCAAACCCCTCCTTGCCGACTCTTCCCACTCGGCAAGGCAGCGCTCTGAAAGGGACACCTGCCGAGCGTGTGACTTAGACCTCTCCTGGACCAGGAGGAGGTCCTCCTGGGAGAGGGGGAGAGTGGCTTCTGGGATAGCGTCATTTGCCAAGAAGGCCTTCTTGGCAAATGGAAGCCTCTCTGGTTTGAGATACTTCCCGCACGCCAGTGCGCCCGGAAAGTCAGGGACAGAACCAGGCGTGATGTCCTGCGCCTCCGTGCCCCTGACCTTTAGTTGGGCCCTCCTCATGCAGTCAGCTACCATGACCGACTCCTTTAGGAGAGAGGAGGGCATAGCCGCCAGTGGGTGAGACCCCAGGGCAAGTTCCGCTGCCAAAGGGCAGGGGGCCCTGACCTCCTGAGAGGACGACACCGCCTCCGGGACAAGGGAAGCCAGAAAGGCCACAGAGTCCCGGAAGGAATAAGAGCCAGACGAATGGCCCTCGTCCTCCGACTCCGAATCCGCCAGGTCGGAGCCACAGACCGAGGGGGTGACTGCCCTTGGCGAGGAGGTGCGCGGCGAAAGCCCAGGGTGGCCTGGGCTGGCTGACTCTCCAGACCCCCCTGGGGAGGGATCGGCCGCCGGATGGGCCGAAGGGGCCTGGGAGGAAGAGACCTGCGCTGGTGGAGCGCTGGGCATAAAACCCGGCCACCAGGGGAACCCCGGAGCAGGGGGCTGTGGAAAGCCCATGGTCGGGGGATACTGCCATTGGGCCCATGGCGCCCAAGGCAAAGGGCCCTGACCCCATGATAAGGGGGGCTGAGGTTGTGGCTGCTGGCCCACCCCATTAAATGGGGGGCCTAAAGCGCCGGTCCCCTGAGGGACGCCCGGAAATGAGGGCGAAACCCAAGTGTTCTGCCCAAAAGGAGTGGCAGACACATGAGGTGGGGGAAGGGAAACAACCGGGGCCGAACGAGAATCGAGCCCCTGAGAGGGAGTTGCTTCCCTTGCATCGCCTACCGATCGAGAGGGAGAGGTAGGCGAGAGGGCTGTCTCATTGCCCCACCCCTGAGCCTCCGTTGTCGAGGGCTCGAGCATCTTCGGTTCTGCCATGGAGGCCGAACTGTGATCAGTAAAACCGCAGCTGAACTGAACACAAGATGCAGTAACGGGAACGACAGAACCGCAGCTGAGTCGCTCGCCGTTAGGGGACAAAGGGACGGGATCGACAGAACCGCAGCTGAGCCGATCACCGTCACGAATTATGGGATGCGAGGAAGAGCTCGCTGTCACAACAACAGAACCGCAGCTGAGTTGAAGTGAACCCTTGGGGAAAGAAGAAGAAGAGGAAGAAGAAGAAGAATAGAGAGAAAGTGATGCTGAAGGGGGGGGAGGTTTTGGCGCGGCTAGAGACAAAGAGCCTGCCGGCGAGATGCGGGAATCGAATGACGAAACCTTCTTAACTCTCGCCTTACCACCCAAACGCTTCACGTACGTTTCTCCCTTAAGTGAAAACATAAGCAAGGACACCAAGAACAGCAACAACAATCGATCGATTGCGAGAAAAGCAAAAAAATACTTAGCTGCTCGTGTACATGAGGCTTAACGGGAAAATGGCTGCCGAGAAAAGAGAATTGATCTGAGCATGCGCAAGGCACGAGGCCCTTTCAGGGGTTTTGTTGTCCGTACGGACTTTATTGTATACGAGGCAGGGATAGCAAATTGGTGCCGCTTATTGCATTAGTGAGCCACGGTATAGTATGTGTAATTAAACTCACCCTTCGCCCACATAAAAAAAGATCTTACACCTTAAGCACACACTGGAGACTGTATTGATACTAAGTATGACAGAAGCTATTTCATCGTCAATATTTGAACTATGTCTATACACACCTCTGTGTGTGTGGGAGAGAAAGAGAGAGAGAGAGAGAGAGAGAGAGAGAGAGAGAGAGAGAGAGAGAGAGAGACACAGATAGACAGAGACAGAGAAAGATGGGGGGGGGGGGGGGGGGGATAGTTTGATAAATCTCTTTCTTTTCTTTTTAAATCTATTTTTTGCCTCACTAAATTCTTTCAAACTAGACAACATTATGTGTGTGCTGTGCATTATTCCTGTTGCCATTGCTTTGAAATTGAATTCTCTTGTGTTGTTTACTTTTTCTATTTTCAAATTTCAAATGCCATTCAAATTTGTGTTACATCTACATATACCATTTCTTTTTCTGTTTTAATTGCTTAGTTTCTTTTTGCTTATTTGATAACAATGGCAATGAGGACAATTTCTATAGCACCCACCTAACAGCACAGGCCACCAGGTGCTTTACAATGTTTAACAAATCAGCACCTTGAAATATAATACACACAGTGACACACACACACATACTGGCCTGCAGTGTCATACACAAAGAAATGCAGACAGACAGACAGACAGACAGACAGACAGACAGACAGACAGACACTGTAGAACACAGTCAACAACTCATTTATACACATGCAACTATGTGCAAATGACAAGTTGCAATTTAGTCATATTTTCTGGTGGTATGTTGAAACTGGTGCTGAAACAGATTAGGTTCAAGTGCAGACCTGTCAGTCATGAAAGAACAGGCATGATGTTGCTTCACTGTTGATATCAGTACAGTTGTTCTTGTTTATTGTCACAGATTTTTTCCCCTTTATTAAACTAAAGGCTTTCTGTGTAAACCATGTGGCCATGTTTTAAAGCATGCATTGCATCATTTAGTACTGGTTTTGATGAATAGCAAGTATGAAAGTTGGTAAGCAAGCATGAAAAAAGGCCAACTAACTAAGCCAAAATCTTCACTGTTATAACAAAAAATCATATCTTAAATCTATCTCAGTATCTGTCATCGTCATTCTCTCTCTCTCTCTCTCTCTCTCTCTCTCTCTCAATCTCTCCCACTCTTTCTCACTCAGTCTCTCTCTGTGTGTCTCTCTCTCTCCTAGGAATATATCACATGCAGTGTGGTCTCGAAACTTAACAGATCTATGTGATGTAGCAGATATGGACTAATCCATATATATATGCAATGACACCTTGATGAAACCGAAACTCTTTCTCAGTTTCTGCCCTTCCCTCTGACCTCTCTTCACCCCTGTCTCAGCAGTAAAGATAATTAGTGATAGCGGTTGCTATATAAAATAAAATGGAGAAAAAGCAACGCCTTATCATAAGATAAACGTATGTCATTACTAAGTGTCTTCTTCTTCTTCTTCCTAAAATACTGGTTCACTCAAAAACGAGTTGGTCACCAGTGTTAGCCCGAAGTTTTACTGCTAAGTAATTGTAGTAGTAGACTGGACCAAAACGACCATGCCAGATCTCCTCACGACAGCTACAAACAGAAGAGAAACAGCGGCTACCTCATCACGTCCCCCCAACGACCCCAGCGGTCAGGGGAATGACTGACTGACTGACTGACTACTACTTCAACATGATCGAGTCGAACGAGCGTGGAATCAATCTGTTCCCATCTTAACAAAAACAAGCTGTTCTAACAAGGATACCATATGGAACCACTCACATGCCCTACAATGGGTTTTAAAGTCATCTTGTAAGGAAAAACAAATCATTTTAACTGTAACCTACCTCGCAATCTCCACAGAGAAGATAAAACCACTAGACAGCCATCATAAACAAATCGGCACAGAATCGACCCACCTTTCTGATTGGTTTAAAATGCCTCAAGGGACATAATGCATTTCACAAAAGCTATACCGTGGTCACACGCCATTATGAGCAAAGTGGCTGCGTACCAAATGCCTTGCCTAAGGAGTCGAGTATTTATAGATAGGCACAATTAGAGTGTTTTGAGAATTTTTATTGTGACAATTGATTATCCTTCTTTTCTTCCATGTGCTCATCAAGGTACATGCCAGGTGGTTCCCTGCAGACAGATTAAAATGACGGGAATAGGACTTGCGGTGAGACCACCTGGGGAAAGGACAGAGTCGCAGTTGAGTCTGAAGGCCTAACATGTGACGTTAGGTAAGGGGCAGCTCATGTATTTCTATAGAGTGAATGGTTTCATCGACAAAGATCCCTAAAAACAAGTGAAATGATTGGTGGGAGTTGTTCATTTGATCTGTTATCGGTTTGATATCAAATTCTGACTCAGATTTAATTCTACGTCTTAAAACGCTTACATGGATTACATAGTGATTTGGTGCCAGATCCTAACTGTGGTTGTGGCCTTTTAACGTAAGGAGCACGAAAGAGTTTTTCTTCTTTCTCTTCCCTTATTTCTTTCCTTTTTTTTTTTTTTTTTTAAATTATATAGTAAGGTCTCAGAATAAAACCGAAATAATACTATTTACCAGCACTCACAGGTTAACCCCAGCAAATCATTTCTTTCGTTTTTCTTGTTTTGAGACATGCGAGGGCTCTTCAGTCGCCGGTATAATAAACACATTGGCTTTATCGGTCTGCAGTCTTCTTTTCTTTGACCGGGTGGAGTATCTGCTGTTTTGTCTCCATTACCTGTCTCCTCGATGTTTCTCGAGGCCCCGGGCAGTGCCCTAGCCTTTATAGCCTTCTACGTTCGAGCCAGATCTTACCGGTGCAGGAGGGGCATCCTGTTCACGAAATAGCCCTCTGTAACCTGTGACAGCCTCTTGAAATGACTGAGAATTAAGTCTTCGGTCTGGCCCCTTCTTTGGGGGAAAGAGCGATCTCAGATCTTGAACAACACTCTTCTTGTCTTCTCCCTTCATTCTGTTGCCGGGATTCATTGGGGCTCCACACTGAAGAACGATTCACAAGTTTCTCAAGCCGCTCTGTTAGTAGTGTGCCAAGGCTTGGTATGACACTGCACACGTTTCCCATGCCTATTCTGCAATGTTGTCTGTCAGCCCATCGTTGTTTCTCAGTCTCTTCCCTTCCGTCCTTCTTGTTTCACTGGATAGTTCCCGGGAGGATTTTTTTCAGTCCTGTTGGGCCCTGTTACAATGCCTTACTTCCTGCCCGTTCGTGTATAGTTACCACAGAACGACCTGTATCTATTACACTGGGGGGAGCGGGGGTGGGGGTGGGGGAACTGGGAGGGAAGATCTACAGGAAGATCCTAATCTACAGGCAGAAGAGACTGGTTGAGTTCCCAGCCTCCCTCCCCTTCTCCCCTCCTCCAAACAAAAACCAGCTAACCAACTAACGAGCCGACAACAACCAACCAACCAACCAACCAACCACAACCAATAATAACGGCAGCAACAATAACGAGAACAAGAACAAAAAGAACAACAACAGCAATAACAACAACTTTGCCAGGCAACGCAATTGGCCTAGAATACTATTCCCCTCAATGTCACCTGGTTAGATTCACTCTCTTCTACACGCACAAGTTGCTGAAGAAGTTGAGGTTTCCAGGAAGCTAGTAAATCATTAGAGTGCGTCAGGCCTTTTCAGTGTGTACACCTCTTATTATCACTTTCAGCACGAATAATAAAGACCTAGTTCACTGAACGGCTGGGGGGCTCTTTAGCTCAACCCTCCTCTCCCAGTACAGACAGCTAGTGCAGCGTTCCATCCAGCCCTAGCCTAGGTAACCACACTAACCACTTGCTTGAAAGGATACAGTAGCAGACAAGACTCTTATGCCTTATAGTGGTAACAGAAAAGTGTGTTTTCCCGAAACAAGCCAGCACCAAAGAAGACACTATGTTCAGGGGAGGCAATTCATCCTCCTACTAAATTCTTTTAACTTT
>CM065729.1:50956815-50969315 GCA_033310375.1 Conus canariensis
CAGTTTTTTTTCTCTCTCCAATTTCAACGATGATTTTGTGATAACCCATTTTGAGTCTCACAACAAGAAGCATACATACTTATTTTCGTTTATGTGTTTCTTCTTCTTCTTCTTCTTAAGCCACACACTCTGGAATGTGTTTTGTAAGTAATGTCATCTAATTCACTTTTCAACAGAGAGACAGACAGAGAGACATATATATATATATATATATATATATATATATATATATATATAGAGAGAGAGAGAGAGAGAGAGAGAGAGATGATGAAAAAAAATCTGGACGCTTCATTTGGAAACAAATCCACACACATTAGTCGCCATCACAACTGACTTCACAGTAACCAACACAAATATGAAGAAAAAAAAAACCTTGACATTTACCCCCAGAAAAGTGCCCCTTCTGGATGAAAAAAACAAACAAACCCACACACCAATTTTTTTATGAAGAAGAAAGAAGTCTGGTATGAAGCTGTTGATCAACACACTTTACCCACATTATCGGTTGTTAGTGGGAGGGGGGTCGGGGCTGGACAATGGGGCTCAGCTCTGGAGACTGTAGGCTGGCGGAGAGAGAGCCGTCGTCAGGAGCCCTGTCATATATCCTGAGGGGGAACGACGGGGTGTCCGCCTGGAAGAGCACTCTTGAAAAGAAAGGGCGGCTAGCATCCACCTAGACCCAAAGCCGGCAGCTTAGCTGGATTCATAAAAGCCGGAGTTCAGCCCACCGATGCCGACAATGGAAACGTTTGTGGTGGAGAAGAGGGCGTTGGAGATGTGATCATGATGTTATGGAGGGGGGGGGGGGGGGGGGGTGGAGGAAAAGGATGGGAAGAGGGGTGGGGGTGGGGGTGGGGTTTGAGGACGGTGAGAGAATGGGGGTGGGGATGGGGAGGGAGCCGTCTTCATAAATCGTCACCCTCACATTGCTATTGTGGTAAGTGTTGTGTGAAGTGTGGGACGACAGAATGGAAGCCAAGACAGGGCGGGTTTGAAACACCATTCAGCCTGGCCGTCCCCCCAGACTTCATCACAGAGCAGACATACACACGGTGCCACCAAGAGTCTTCACACCGTCTCCCAGGAACACAGCAATAAGCCATCGTCCCTCCCTGACCCCGCTCAATGGGGGCTGACCTCAGTCACCGGAAATTACAGTCTTCATCTTGTCTGGCGAGGTGTCTAATCCTTCTGCAAGGACCATTTGTCTACTGTGTATAAGCTTTTTGTGAAGACTACTAGTCTACTGTATATAAACCCTTTGTGAAGACCACAAGTCTGCCGTGTCTAAATCTTTTCTGAGAACTGCTTGTTTACCGTGTCTAAACCTCCTCTGAGGATTGTTTGTCTATCGCGTCTACACCTTTCGTGAGGACTGCTTGTCTACCGTGTCTACACCTTCAGTGATGACTACATGTCTACGATAATGTCTGTATCTGTTGTGGTGACTATTTGTCTACCATGATGTCTACACTATCCGTGAGCGCTTCTTGTCCACCATGATGTGTACACCTTTTGCAAGGATTACTTGCGTGCCACGTCTACACTTTCGTGAGGACTATTCGTCTTCGACGATGTCTACACCTTTACCGAGGCCTACTAAAATCTTATCTACCATGTCTGCACCTTCTGTGAGGACTACTTGTCTACCATGTCTATAACTTCTGTGAGGACTACTTGTCTACCATGTCTATACCTTCTGTGAGGACTACTTGTCT
Source organism: Conus canariensis (assembly GCA_033310375.1). Lineage (NCBI taxonomy): Eukaryota > Metazoa > Mollusca > Gastropoda > Neogastropoda > Conidae > Conus > Conus canariensis. Next base: position 50,958,534 of record CM065729.1, read on the forward strand.
ACCATGTCTATACCTTTTGTGAGGACTACTTGTCTACCATGTCTATACCTTCTGTGAGGACTACTTGTCTACCATGTCAACACCTTCTGTGAGGACTACTTGTCCACCATATCTAAAGCTTCTGTGAGGGCTACTTGTCCACCATGTCTCTACCTTCTGTGAGGACTACTTGTCTACCATGTAAACACCTTCTGTGAGGGCTACATGTCCACCATGTCTACACCTTCTGTGAGGACTACTTGTCCACCATGTCTGCACCTTCTGTGAGGACTTCTTGTCCACCATGTCTATACCTTCTGTGAGGACTACTTGTCTACCATGTCAACACCTTCTGTGAGGACTACTTGTCTACCAAGTCTACACCTTCTGTGAGGACTACTTGTCTACTAAGTCTACACCTTATGTGAGGACTACTTGTCCACCATGTCTATACCTTCTGTGAGGACTATTTGTCTACCATGTCTATACCTTCTGTGAGGACGACTTGTCTACCATGTCTATAACTTCTGTGAGGACTACTTGTCTACCATGTCTAAAGCTTCTGTGAGGACTACTTGTCCACCATGTCTGCACCTTCTGTGAGGACTACTTGTCCACCATGTCTATACCTTCTGTGAGGACTACTTGTCCACCATGTCTATACCTTCTGTGAGGACTACTTGTCCACCATGTCTAAAGCTTCTGTGAGGACTACTTGTCCACCATGTCTGCACCTTCTGTGAGGACTACTTGTCCACCATGTCTGTAACTTCTGTGAGGACTACTTGTCCACCATGTCAACACCTTCCGTGAGGACTACTTGTCTACCACGTCTACACCTTCTGTGAGGACTACTTGTCCACCATGTCTAAAGCTTCTGTGAGGACTACTTGTCTACCATGTCTAAAGCTTCTGTGAGGACTACTTGTCTACCATGTCAACACCTTCTGTGAGGACTACTTGTCTACCATGTCAACACCTTCTGTGAGGACTACTTGTCTACCATGTCAACACCTTATGTGAGGACTACTTGTCCACCATGTCTAAAGCTTCTGTGAGGACTACTTGTCCACCATGTCTGTATCTTCTGTGAGGACTACTTGTCCACCATGTCTATAACGTCTGTGAGGACTACTTGTCTACCATGTCTATACCCTATGTGAGGACTGCTTGTTTACTATGTCTAAATCTTCTGTTAGGAGTACTTGTCTACCAAGTCTACACCTTATGTGAGGACTGCTTGTTTACTATGTCTAAATCTTCTGTGGGGACTGCTTGTCTACGTTGTCTAAGTCTTCTTTGAAGGACAACCTGTCTACCTTCTGTGAGGGACTACTTGTCTACCATGTCTAAACCTTCAGTGAGAACTGCTTGTCTGCTATGCCTGCACCTCCAGTTAGGTAGGACTACTTGTATATCATGTCTACACCTTCTGTGTTGACCACTTGTCTACCATATCTACACCTTTTGTGTGAACTATCTGTCGACCATCAAGTCTACAGCTTCTGTGAGGACAACCTGTCTACCATAATGTTGAAGTGTTCTGTCATTACTACTTGTTACCTTGTACACGCTTTCTTGTGAGGATTTCTTGTTTGCCATGTCTGCACCTTCTGTGTTCTCTGTTTAAATCTTCTGAAATGACTACATGTCTGCTGTGATGTGCACACCTTCTGTGAGGATTACATGTCTACTTCTTTCAGGACTGCCAGTCTGGCAAGTCTTTCCACTGTGTCAGGATGGCCATCATCTGCTGCTGGACCAGGTAGATGGATGGAGGAGATAAACCGGGTGGGGGGGGGGGGAGGGGGGATGAAGTGGGTGTGGGCAGACGAACAGGATTGACTCAGTTTGAATTGGAAGAGAGATAGTATTCACCTGCGGCTGTGCGCAAGGTGTATCATGTACAAAACCTGTCTCAGCTGCCTACATTACTGAAGACAAACCAAAATATTTCTGTATCAAAGTTTCAGCTTCCCTTTCAGTTTCGCGAAGGAGGTGTCACTGCGTGCAGACTAGTCCATATACGCTGCACCACGTCTGCTAAACCATGAAACCATGGTGCGCTGGGTTTATAGCTAGTCGACTATACATTTGAAGAACAATTTGGGAAATACCTTTTAGACAAGACTTAACACCCGCCCTACTTTCACATTTATCCAATGCGCTGGTCAGACCTTGTGTAAAATTGTCTGTGCTGCTACTGCAATTACTTGTGTGTGCGCTGCTTGTGAATACGCACGTACGCGTGTGTGTGCATGGGTGTTTGGATGGGAAAAAATATCTTCAACTTGATGAAACTTATCATATTCACGGCTGGGACTTTGCTTGTTTGTTATTAGTTTGTTTATTTTCTTCTTTTTCGCCTACGTTTTCTTCTTTTGAAAGCAAACAGAAGAACATGAATGTGCGAACCGTTGTTCATAGAACAAACAATTTACGCAGTGCTGTCCGAAGAAAAGTGTTTGGTATATGTAAACTTAAAACCCACTCTAAAAATACAGCACCAAATATTCTGAGGGTTGGTGCCCTTTGAAGGACATTGTCATTTGGAGGCAGGGCTTCTCAAAAGAGAAAAAAAAAAGTCGTTGGCTGGCGTGGACTATAACCTCGTCTGTCCTGCCATCTGATATGTGATTCTCACAGAGTGATCATTACTGAGTTAATCCCTTCTCCGCTTCTCTCCCCCCTCTCCCCTCCCTTTGTGAATAGGTGGCGCTGAAGATGTGATAGCGCTACTGTGGACCAAGTGAGCAGAAAAGGGGGCGGCAATGAAACCTCCATAAATCTGGAGATGTGTTGTGTGGAGTGTAGCACCACAGAATGGAGCCCAAGACAAGCACTGGCCTGACACAGCTTCCGGCCCGCCATCTCCCGAGTTAATCACAGAGCTGAGACACACACGGTGGTATCAAGAGTCCTCTGACTGTCAGGGTGGAACACAGCAATAAGCCGTTCCTCTCTCCTAGGGCTGGGTCAACTTAGGAATCTTTTAGTCAGGGGAAATAACCTGTCTGACGGTAGTCAGGTTGAGATTTCTTTAGTCCTGGGAAATAACCGTACAAAGTCCAGAACGAGACAGACAGTCGACCGTGACTTAAGAAAGAAAACAACAACACACACACACACACACACACACACACACACACACACACACACACACACACACACACTGACTACTTACAGAAGTAACGGCTCTTCGCAATGAAGTTTGCTGATCAAGAGGGGAGTGGCGATGGGAAAACATTTGCAAAGAAAGAGAGAAGCCAACGATATTTGCAAACCAAGAGGCGTCAATGAAATTTGCACACAACAAAAGGATTAACAAAATTTGCAACAACAAAGGGATTAACGAAATCTGCAAGCAACAAGACGCGTTAACGAAATTTTCAGAGTTAAAGGAGTTAACGAAATATTCAAACAGGAGAGGTCAATGAACTTTTCAGAGCGAGAAGGGTAAACGGAATTTGCAGAACAAGAGAGGTAAGAACTTTGAAAATCAAAACGGGTTCAACGAAATTTACAGAGCCGCAGGAATCAGCAAGATTTGCAATCAAGAAGGGTTAACAAAATTTGCAGAGAAACAGGAACCAACAAAATTTGTTAACAGCAAGAGGGTTAATGAAATTCGCAGAGCAGCACGAATCTACAAAATTTGCGAGCAGCGAGACGGGTCAGCGAACTTGCTAACAACTGAAAGATCAGCGGTATTTGTCGGGCGAGAAGGGTCAATAAATTTTGCAAAGGAAGAGGTGCCGACGACGAAGTTTGGAGAGCAAAAAGGTCAATGGAATCTACAAAGCAAGAGAGGTCAGTAAAGCGACCACAATCCAAAGATTCCCCAATGAACCAGATGGACAGATGACGTAAGCTAGCGGAATTGACTGGCGACATGACGTGCCCCCCTGCCCTCCTCCTCTTTCTTCCACCAGCCCTCTCCCTCTCCCCTTCTCCCAATCCCTTCTATCACCATCCCGCCTTTTACATTGATGTACCTAGCTGTGTTACTAGACTATAAGTACTAGAACATGATTCAAAGGCCGAAATATGTTTTGGAAATGGGAACATCTCATTCTGTCAACGTGTTCGACTTATCAGGCTGAGCAAATATAAGACTATAAATGCCTTCACGATCCTGCCCCTTCCTATCGTCGTGAAAATGTCATTGTCTCTACACCCCATTCGGTTGTGTTCGCTTTGCGGCTGACCCACTCTCCTTCCGAAATTCCCAGGTTTAAACAATGTAGTGTCGAAAATCGCACTGGCTTTTCCTTCCAAGACAACTTATTGTAAAAATTCATATTTTTGTGTGTCCACGTGTTTAAGTGTTACAACTTTTATTACAATGTTCTTTGAGCACAATTTTATTAAGTCAGTTATAAGGGTTTTTGTGTGTGTGTCTTCACAATATTATGTCCAGATAATTTACATCACATCAGTTTACAAACCTGTCAATTTCTCGTCTGTACTTAGTATCGTCACTATCAGAAATTAGTTCTGTCAATCCAGAATCATATGCAAACTTAAACTGGGGCGCATGTTTTTTTGTCGAACTTCAACACTCAGCCGTGAACCGAGTAAACAGAAATGGCGAGAGCACTGTACCTTGTAGTGTACCGGTTTCTGTCAAAGAAGCAGCGGAAAAAAGCAATCATTTAACTTCGCAAATTGAGATTTTTTTTTTAGTAAGATAATCTATAACCCACACAATAGAACAATCGTGTCCCATTTGCATGAGCTTCTTTGCTAAAAGATGGGGCCGATTAGTATCAAACGCACCAGAAAGATCAAAGAACATAATGCAAACACAGACACTCGGTTTATCTAAATGTTTTATATATTTTGTTCTGGACAAAAAGTACAGCATCGTACACTTGTTACTCCTGTGTGCAAAGTGCGTGGGATCTTAGAAGGCTTTGACAGATTCCTGCAGGTAGAGCAGCATCACACTCGCAAAGGCTTTCATCGCTGTAGACGTTACGCGGCAGAGTGAAGGTTACTGGCGACTGGAGATGGGGAGACGCTTTGAACCGATGGATGTCAACTCGTGGTGGAATTTTCAGATGGCAGTGTGTCTTGCTCTGTTCATTGTAGCCAGCGTTGACGAGTTCAGCGCCCGAACAGTGAACAATGAATGATATTGATTCGCTTTCACCCCTTTTGGGCAATGGACAAACAGTCGTCTTCGTGAATAACAATGATTAAAAAAAGGTCAATCATACAAATCACATTGTTGGAAAGTTAAAGGCAGAATTCATGTGTTTTTAAATCAAGAAACTCTTTCATTCACAAGTAGAGCCAGTTAAAGCAGCATCTCCTCTATATTGGGTATCTGGCAAAGTATGTGAGAGAGCCAGCGAGGGTGATAGTTTAAGGGGGTTCTCAGGATTATTTCTGAAGGGTGAACGATTCCTTTTCACCCCTACTTGTCTGAAAAAAGAATTGGTACTTTGTCTATCGCTACGTCTGCATTGTTGGTACTCTTTGTCTTTGTCAGAATTCTGTGCAAAGTTTAATGATGCACTCGCCGGTATTAGAGAAGAGAGAGAGAGAGAGAGAGAGAGAGAGAGAGAGAGAGAGGAGAGAGAGGAGAGAGAGGAGAGAGAGAGAGAGAGAGAGAGAGAGAGAGTGCGCGCGCGTATGTGTGTGCGTCTCTCTCTCTCTCTCTCTCTCTCTCTCTCTCTCTCTCTCTCTCTCTCCTCTCTCTGTGAACAGCACCATCTCTATCTCTTCGTGTCATTATCCGTGTGTAGAGAGATGTCCAAACAATATTTTTGAGCATTTAACCACATTCCCACTTGAGACGCATGAGCGTACCATCAAACCATTACCGCCCAATTGCCCCCTTCCGTTTTCTCGCCGGTGTACCCCCTTGCCCCCTCCCCTCCCCCCCTCCCCCCCCTCTCTCTTCCTCCCCGTCCCGCTTCCTCCCATCCTCCCCAGTGATTCACCAAGGGTGCTCAACGCATGTCTTCTTTTCCCGATAATGTCCACTGTCATGGTGGACAGTTGTTGACATGCAGGAATTTGGGCAAACGTGGAAAAGAGAAGAGGCAATGGTCTTATTGGGGGCTGTCTCGGCTCTGTCATCCTCCAGACTGCTGGGGCACGGAGACATAGCAGTCTGAAGCGACGAAATGTTCCGGTCACGGATGGTTCAGAGAGAGAGAGAGAGAGAGAGAGAGAGAGAGAGAGAGAGAGAGAGAGAGAGAGAGAGAGAGGGACAGAGTATGTTTTTTACAGCCCAGCCGACCGCAAAGAGCCTTATTTGGGCTGTCACCCCGTTAAAGTCGACTCTCAGAATGTATTAGAAAAAACAAGCTCACATCACTATACACACATCTCATTAAAACATATTTTTTTGAGAACACACTTGAATTTTGTTAAAATGTTTCTTCCGTAAAATCTTAGATCAGATGAAAAATGTTGATCTCTTTCAGATATTCCAAAAGCACATCCGGCGGGACATCTCTGAGCAAGGTTTTCATGCAGTCTGCTGTAAAGTGTTTATGCCTGGCATCCTGCAAATCCCAACAGTGTTCAGGAACATATTTCATTGTCAAAAGTGCATCGCATGGAGTGCATCTTGGAGATTCTTCACCTTTTTTTTTATGAATATGTGTAAGAGGAGAAGCCCGTGTGCAAACGAGACCGTTCCTTCTTTACGGCCGATCGTGGAATTTGATAAAAACTCTTGGACGGATTTCGAAGAGTTTATTATCCGCCTGCGAATTTCATTCCTCTTGCTAGAGATTTTAGGGGTAGAAAAAGCTGGTGCGATGGTCAGTGCGGTAGAGAGTGTGCGGTACTGGTTTCCTCTTGCCGCTGGTTTCACGCGGACACACTTTGACCTATGCCAGTGCAGAGCACGTGGTAATAATGGTTTGAATTGAATACGGACATAATTTGGGGCTCACGGTCACGAGGTCAGTCTTTCCAGTGACCGCCGCGCTGGTTTGTGTTACAAGTGACACTTCCTTAAATTAATCTGTCTTGCCGCTTGGAGTGATAGTTGTTGTTGGTTTTTCTCTAACATGATCAGCGTCTGTCTGTCTGTCTGTCTGTTTGTCTGTTTGTCTGTTTGTCTGTCTGCCTGTCTGTCTGTCTGTCTCTCTGTTATTGTTGATTTTTTTTGTAATGATAAGCATCTCTGTCTGTCTGTCTGTCTCTGTCTCTGTCTCTGTCTCTGTTCCTGTCCCTGTCCCTGTCTCTGTCTGTCTGCCTGCCTGCCCCCCCCCTCTCTCTCTCTCTGCCTGTTTGTCTGTCTGTCTGTCTGTCTGTCTGTCTTTCTCTCTCTCTCTCTCCCGGTATTATAATCGTGCTGGCAGTGTTTTTAATGTTCATATTTTTACTATAAAGGATATGTCTATTGCAATGATTAGTGCGTAATAAGAACAGATTGAAAGACTAAGCCTAAAACAATGTTCATCTCTAGTTATGACAGCTCAGCCAATGAATGCTAACCCCGTCAGCTGGCAACGAGGCGCTGTCCATCCCCATCCCAATGCTTCCTCACCCATTCTTCTCTGATGTCTCTCATTGGGCAAGGAGCCTTTGATCGCCCCCACCCCCCTCCGACCCCTATATCCCCCCCCCCACACACACACCCACTTTCCTTCCTGAGAACTGTCCAGCACTGGACGTCTTTGTCTGGAGAACAACGGGAGGGGGAGGGAAGCGCTTTGATCGACTACTTCCTCCTGGTTACATTGGGGGAGTTCAGTCACAACAGGGGGTCCCGGAAGGGATAACAGCGCCACCATAATGGCTCCCATTGACGTCATCATTCTCGTGAAGTGGTGTTTCCATGGCTCGGAGAGCGGATCGCTTCGGCAGGGTCTGGAGATGTGTTCATTCCCTAGAGTGCCAGGCGGTTCTCACACAGCACGGAACGAGCAAAGGTTCGCAGCTGCAGAGTTGTCTCCTCATTAAGCGGTCAGAAGCTGGGGAGGCTCTTTCTCTGACTGTCTGTCTGTCTGTCTGTCTGTCTGTCTCTGTCTGTCTGTCTGTCTGTCTGTCTGTCTGTCTCTCTGTCCAACAGTTATCAATGCCGATCAATACAAACAAAACAATTGAAATCAACAAACAAAACGTCAGAAAAGTGTAAGGATCCCAAACCTGAAATCAATTATTCCAAAACTGTATTCAGTACACATTAATCCAGTCGGATGGAATGACATATAGTATACTGAATCATCTACGCTACAAATTATGTAGCCAACTACATACATTGATAAACAACAACTTTCATGATCACTACCGCGGATCTGGAAGCATCATTTTTTTTTTCTTAAAGAGCAGGCGATTTTTAAATGTTCAAGCACTGACATAATGAAAAAATGGCAATGAAAACAATGGCAAAAACGAGGTTGTTGAAGAATGCGGCATATAGTTCCACTTTTTTTTTTACACCTCGATGTAAATTGTGGTCACGTTGACAAGTCCTGACATTGAAGGTGTCTCAAATCAAACTCGCAATTAGTTGTGTTAATGTTGACATTACATGACATGGGAGGAGTGTCGTCACTGGTCTCACATCCAAACCACAATCAATTGTGTTCATGTTGACCGTACATGACATTTGAAGTGTTTATTCTTTGATCCTACATTAAACCCACAATAAACTGTGTTCATGTCGACAATCCACGACATGGAAAGTGTATAGTCATTAACCCTACATTAAAGCCACAGTTAACTGTGTTCATGTCGACAATCCACGACATGGAAAGTGTGTAGTCATTAACCCTACATTAAAGCCACAATTAACTGTGTTGATGTCGACAATCCACGACATGGAAAGTGTGTAGTCATTAACCTTACATTAAAGCCACAATTAACTGTGTTGATGTCGACAATCCACGACATGGAAAGTGTGTAGTCATTAACCCTACATTAAAGCCACAATTAACTGTGTTGATGTCGACAATCCACGACATGGAAAGTGTGTAGTCATTAACCCTACATTAAAGCCACAATTAACTGTGTTGATGTCGACAGTCCACGACATGGAAAGTGTGTAGTCATTAACCCTCATTAAAGCCACAATTAACTGTGTTGATGTCGACAGTCCACGACATGGAAAGTGTGTAGTCATTAACCCTACATTAAAGCCACAATTAACTGTGTTGATGTCGACAATCCACGACATGGAAAGTGTGTAGTCATTAACCCTACATTAAAGCCACAATTAACTGTGTTGATGTCGACAATCCACGACATGGAAAGTGTGTAGTCATTAACCCTACATTAAAGCCACAATTAACTGTGTTGATGTCGACAGTCCACGACATGGAAAGTGTGTAGTCATTAACCCTACATTAAAGCCACAATTAACTGTGTTGATGTCGACAATCCACGACATGGAAAGTGTGTAGTCATTAACCTTACATTAAAGCCACAATTAACTGTGTTGATGTCGACAATCCACGACATGGAAAGTGTGTAGTCATTAACCCTACATTAAAGCCACAATTAACTGTGTTGATGTCGACAATCCACGACATGGAAAGAGTGTAGTCATTAACCCTACATTAAAGCCACAATTAACTGTGTTGATGTCGACAGTCCACGACATGGAAAGTGTGTAGTCATTAACCCTCATTAAAGCCACAATTAACTGTGTTGATGTCGACAGTCCACGACATGGAAAGTGTGTAGTCATTAACCCTACATTAAAGCCACAATTAACTGTGTTGATGTCGACAATCCACGACATGGAAAGTGTGTAGTCATTAACCCTACATTAAAGCCACAATTAACTGTGTTATGTCGACAATCCACGACATGGAAAGTGTGTAGTCATTAACCCTACATTAAAGCCACAATTAACTGTGTTCATGTCGACAATCCACGACATGGAAAGTGTGTAGTCATTAACCCTACATTAAAGCCACAATTAACTGTGTTCATGTCGACAATCCACGACATGGAAAGTGTGTAGTCATTAACCCTATATTAAAGCCACAATTAACTGTGTTGATGTCGACAATCCACGACATGGAAAGTGTGTGGTCATTAACCCTACATTAAAGCCACAATTAACTGTGTTGATGTCGACAATCCACGACATGGAAAGTGTGTAGTCATTAACCCTACATTAAAGCCACAATTAACTGTGTTGATGTCGACAATCCACGACATGGAAAGTGTGTGGTCATTAACCCTACATTAAAGCCACAATTAACTGTGTTGATGTCGACAATCCACGACATGGAAAGTGTGTGGTCATTAACCCTACATTAAAGCCACAATTAACTGTGTTGATGTCGACAATCCACGACATGGAAAGTGTGTAGTCATTAACCCTACATTAAAGCCACAATTAACTGTGTTGATGTCGACAATCCACGACATGGAAAGTGTGTAGTCATTAACCCTACATTAAAGCCACAATTAACTGTGTTGATGTCGACAATCCACGACATGGAAAGTGTGTAGTCATTAACCCTACGTTAAAGCCACAATTAACTGTGAGCTTGCTGTCTGTTCACGACCCACGGAGTGTCTAGGTATTGATCTCACATTTAAACTGACAGTAAATTGTTTGCATGTTGAGTTCACATGACATGTGAAGTCTCTGGTCATTGATCCCGACAATCATGTCCACAATGAATTGCGTTCATGTTGACTTTACAAGACATGGGAAGTACCTAGTAATCTGTTTCACTTTGATCGATATTGATGAACATGCTGACACTGAACTGGCACGTGACACATTAGTTTCTCCGAGCAGCTGTGTGTTTTCTCAAAATGTGTCACCATTTATGGAAAAAGCAAGCCATAGCATGGTAATAGCATGACTAG
>CM065729.1:50974315-50976815 GCA_033310375.1 Conus canariensis
TCTTACAATCAGTGTTATCGTTGTTGTTGTTGTTGCTGCTGTTGTTGTTGTTGTTGCAGTTGTTGTTGTTTTCTTTTCTTTTTTCTTTGTTCACTTATCCCCTTCATGAGGGGCCATGGCCTGCATATGAATAAACCATTGTCATTGTCCTCTCTCTCTCTCTACCCCCCCCCCTCTCTCTCTCTCTCTTGAGAATTCTAACGGATATATTCAAATCATGGCTTAGATAAGCATGTAACAAAGTACAAAGGATTAATCTTTGAAGGACTGAAAAACAAACAAACAAACCCTGCCAGTTTATTTATATGTTCTTGAACTGAACGCTCTGCAATAAAGGGGGCTGGTCAAGTGTTCGCCAGTTTCCACCAAGTTTATTTACGTCATTTGACAGCAGATATGTCATTCTGTTCTCTGTCGTTGGTTTCAGATCAACCCTGTTATTTTGTCATGTTTGGACTGGAACTGGGTACAGCGACCCTCTTAGGGTAGTGATGTAGCTCTGCTTCGTATCAAACTGGTCTGGCACCCTGCAGTTGGTAGTTTGGGTTTGCAGAGTTCCTTGTAGGCCGATACCATCTTCAGGTAATTTGGTGCAACCGCACTCTGTACCACTTACGGAAGGACAGAGAGAGAGAGAGAGAGAGAGAGAGAGAGAGAGAGAGAGAGAGAGAGAGAGAGAGAGAGAGAGAGAGAGAGAGAGAGAGGAATGCGAATACAAATCTTTTATTCAGATTAAGGCCAAAGCACTATGCCGATGGGAGTTTCATAAATGCATCATACATTTCTGATTCGTGGCAAAATGACATACTGAAAATTTGTAGACATGTTACAAAAAGCAAAGTACATCAAGACCTTACTGTCCGAATTCTCGTATTTGCTTCATAAATATATATTGCTAAATTCAAAAGTGTTCTCATACCTTGTCGATAGTAAGAGAATTAGCCCGAAATTACATGGTTCGGTGTAATATTTGGATTGTGTAAGTTTTATTCTAAGATCTTTCAGAGCAGGACAGCCAAACAAAAGAAAAACAAGTATCTTATCACAGAGAGAGAGAGAGAGAGAGAGAGAGAGAGAGAGAGAGAGAGAGAGAGAGAGAGAGAGAGAGAGAGAGAGAGAGAGAGATCAGTTCTTTCTTTCTTTGGCTCGTTTTCGTTCTCTGTGTATTGCCCACCACGATGCCGAGCAGTGACAGAGAACCGTGCCTATATACACTTCAAGAGCCATATTCTGATTGACTGGTGACCTTCCTATAAAGGAAGGACTTCTCCACGCGAACAGTCAACAGTTCATCCTCTCATCTGACACGTAACCTGAATGACGTCACCCACACATAGGACTGTCACAGAAGCAGAGAAAATCCACAGAAAACCACATTTTGCACACAGATCGAAGAGGTAAGTGACCGTCTGTTCGTCTTTTGTTTTCATTATCTTGAATGTTGTTTGTCCTGCCTGAAGAAGACCTAATAGGTCGAAACGTGCCATGCCTGTTTGGTAATTTGTTTGTTCCTTCGTTTAGCGGCCCAGTCATTCTGTTTTTGCTCTTTCCGCCAGCTGCCACACTGCTGTGAAGCCCACACGAAAATATTGACAATGAACCGTTTAAGTCAACGTTCGTCTGATTTCTTCTTCGTGTTTTAAATGATTTCTTGGAAGAAGACGTTGACTGAAATTTAACCTGACTCATCTGTTCATGGGATAGCATGATTGTTTGTCTGAGAACTGTCTGCAAGTGATTTTTTTTTTTGACTGAATGAAAGCGGTCTATGAGGGGGAGATACTGAGTCGCCTTACGTTTGCAGCTCCTGAGCGTAGACACTATTGAGTCTATGGTGAAAACGTCATCTTCCGAAGGAGAATCAAAACATTGAAAAAAAATGTAGGTCAAGTTGAAAGCATGTGTGATATTTCTTACACAAATTCCAGGTGTTTGCTCAGGCCATGAACATCGCCATGATTTTAGCCGCATTGGATGTTGATTGGTCAAAGGAAATAGTCTGCATTTAGCATAGAGACAGCACGGCATTCTAGTGGGTGTTGACTGGACTCTGAGAATAGTCAACACTTCGTTCAGAGGCAGCACAGCATTCCAATGGGTGTTGACTGGACTCTGGAAGCAGTCAACACTTGGTATAGAGGCAGCACAGCATTCTAATGGGTGTTGACAGGACTCTGAAAAACAGTCAACACTTGGTACAGAGACAGCATAGCGTTCTAATGGGTGTTGACTGGACTCTGAAAACAGTCAACACTTGGTACAGAGACAGCACAGCGTTCTAATGGGTGTTGACTGGACTCTGAAAACAGTCCACACTTGGTACAGAGACAGCACAGCGTTCTAATGGGTGTTGACTGGACTCTCTCTCTCTCCTCTCTCTCTCCTCTCTCCACCACACACACACACACACACACACGCACACACACACACACACCACACACACACGCACACACACACACAACACAACACACACACACACACACACACACACACACGAACA
>CM065729.1:50979315-50984315 GCA_033310375.1 Conus canariensis
GTACGGATGTCTTAAAATTTATTTCATAACCATGCTTTGTTTGGGGATTCTGGCATGAGCAAAGAAAGGATTCATAAAAAGTGGGGCTAAGTTTGAAAACCGTTCGTTAAATACATTTATGAAAGCATGTTATTCCCATATCCAGCCAGTTGATATACAGTCTGAGGCATAAATTTTGGGCATGTGTAAAGGTAAAACTTTGAGCATGTTCATTCTTTTTCCAATGACAGTATTCGTCTTTGGAGTTGGATGGCGAACACCGAATGATTTCTTAGGTGGGGAATCAGGTAGATACCTTATACATGTTGATTCAAATGTTAGATGCATCAAATATTAGTTAAAATTATTTCGTACGGATGAAGGTAGATTACTCACTAAAGCATATACGAGTATGTTTGACTTGATTTATTACATCGCTAGACAAATCTGTTTATATACATAAAGATTCGGGAATGTTCAGGAAAACTACGATGTTGAATGTGAACATCAATGTGTCCAATAAATGAAACAGAGATAGACTGACTGCTTTTTGAAGGAATGGAACCTGCCCAGTTCACAGCAAATTTGCAGCATGTAGGACATTGAAGACTGCAGTTTGAATGAAACCAATGTCAAAATGAACGTAAACAAATTTGCAGCATGTAGGACATTGAAGACTGCAATTTGAATGGAACCAATGTCAAAATAACGTAAACAAATTTGCAGCATGTAGGACATTGAAGACTGCAATTTGAATGAAACCAATGTCAAAATAACGTAAACAAATTTGCAGCATGTAGGACATTGAAGACTGCAATTTGAATGGAACCAACGTCAAAATAACGTAAACAAATTTGCAGCATGTAGGACATTGAAGACTGCAATTTGAATGGAACCAATGTCAAAATGAACGTAAACAGATTTGTTACGCGGTAGTTTTTAAAGTTTAGATGTGGTCTTTCAAACATCACAGTTCATTGTGTAAGATACAAACAAATCTGTAAACAGAATGTAACACGTCGTTTATGTATGACAACAGAGAAGATGAAGTAAATGCTATTTTATGTTCCCAAGTCCAAGAGCAGATCAGACCGTACAGCCCCCCCCCCCCCCAAACTAACAAACGAAAATACATTAAGAAATCAAGCAGTTTTTAATTAGTCGTTGTGATTTGTAGTACATGCGTCTTGGTGGAATATCTTGATCCTAAAGACGTTCGAAGTATTAGAAATCGATACATTTTGGTGTTGTACACACTGAATATTATTCACGCCCTTTCAAAAGGGGCAATGACCTTCATTCATTCATTCTTTTCTGTCTGTCCGTATGCTTTAGTCTCTGTCTGTCTGTCTTTGTCTGTGGAAAGTGGAGAGTGCAATGTTTGAAACTTATGAAGTTGAAAATAAAAAGGGATGGGGGTGAGGGTAGGGGTGGGGAAAGAGGTGGAGGCATGCCACGTAGACATACCTCTGTCAATGCTTTTATAATGACGGCAGCTTTATTGGTGAGAACCGATTCACGTGTTCAACAAAGCAGAAACGATAGACTGGGCTGGCGTACACATCTCTCTTTACTTTGGCTTTCTTCTCCCCTACCCTTTTCTACTCCAGCTCCCACTCTTCTTCGCCGTCTCGCTGCGTCTCCTCTGTCTGTCTGTCTGTCTCTCCCTGTCCACGCCTTCCTCTCTCTCTCTCTGTCTCTCTGTCTCTGTCTCTGTCTGTCTGTCTGTCTGTCTGTCTGTCTCTCTCTCTCTCTCTCTCTCTCTCTCTCTCTCCAGGCCCTCCTCTCTCTCTCTCTCCACACCCTACTCTCTGTCTGTCTGTCTCTGTCTGTCTCTGTCTCTCTCTTCTCTGTCTCTTCTCTCTCTCTCTCTCTCTCTCTCTCTCTCTCTCTCTCTCCACGCCCTCCTCTCTCTTTGGGCGCCTTGTTGATCCCGTCGATTGCTTTGTGTGTCTGATAGGGGTATGTTGTTGTGGAATGTTTAGGGAGACGTCGAACCTGTCTAAACATTCTGAGAGAAAGCTGGATGCACAGCGGACCTAACAGCATGTACCACTGCTATCTGCCCGCTGTTTTTGCCATCTCTCCTCTCTTCGGTTTGTTTTTACCTCCGTCTATCTACCCCCCCCCCCTCTCTCCATCCTCCCAACCACTTTCCCTCCTTTTTTCCTCCTCTCTGCTCCCGTAGCACTCCAGCATCTTTCTGGGACTTTGTGTCAGCGTTTTTGGTCAAATCTTTGGGCGCGGTCTTAGTAGTGTCAGGACTGTCAGTATAGACACTGTCAGTGCAACAACTGTTTGTTTTGGCCCTGTCTCTCATGGTTGACACAGAATGCTGGCCAGACCACACTGTTAGCATCGTGGAATCTTTGGGTTAGTCGTTCGGCTGTCTCATGACCAATACACAGTGCACGGCAATACATCCCATTGATATCCTGAAGAGCCTTTGTCTTCAGCAGCCTTGTTTGATCTGTGCTTTTTTTCTTTCCTCAAGTTCGCTTCAGGACGGATCAGCCAGACAGCTGAATGCTTAACGTCGCGAACTCTTGGCCAGGAGGTCGTGGGTTCGCTTCCCAAGAGAGCTACTTGATTTTGGGATTTTCCTGTCCCGACCGGCTCCTATCAAGAGTGAAGTCTGATATGGGCTCATTTGGGAAAACGGTGACCACACAGTCGAGTTTCATCAACTTGATGGGGACGTCTCTGAGAGTGTTGTTAAAAGTTCCTGAGCAACACTGCAGGTGCCTGTATTTTTCGGGCCTGGTTGCCTCTGAGAGTGTTGTTAAAATTTCCCAACCAACACTGCAGGTGCCTGTATTTTTCGGGCCCGGTTGAAGCCGGGATAGATTATGAACGAAAGCGTAGAGTATAGCTCTGTCATGCAGTCTCGAATACAAATCCTTAGTATCATCTTCATCATTTTCATCCCCATCAATCAGCTTTAAAAACGTTGACTCAAATTCTGTGGCCCTTTCATGCCCGGCACTAATGGTGACCTCAATTTCGATCACCACTCTACGCGTTTGCCATCGGTTTGGTTCTGTCGGAGTCACCGGCACTGGAAAAATCGTGGGGACTGTCTATGGATGGACGTGGTGGCACCCTCACGGAAAAGAGGTCACGCACGCTGGCTCCGCGACAAAACAATTGTTGTCGTCAGTAAGGGGCTTAGTAGATGGTGTCCTGCGCAGTTGGATCAGAACAGGTACTATTGAAAACCACCGAAGTGACTCGGCATCAGTGCAGTGTCTCCTCTGGTGGGTTCCCTCATGACAAACTGACATTGACCGCTCTTAGTGGACTGCCGGTGCCGTGGCTGAAGTGAAGCGGGCCAAGCAGTGGCTGTGGACGGGGCGGGGATGGGGGGTGGGGGGTGGGGCGGAATGCGCGGCGTGGGGTACAGTGCCGCTGACGTGGCACGAAAGATAAGAAAGAACGCAACAGGTGGATGAGGATATGTTTTTCCAAGTCATTTTAATACGCTTTTCTTTAAAAATGTATTTTTCGATGGGTTTAGAAAATGCTGCTGACAGGAGAAATATGGGTCTACAGCTGTCTTAACAAGACTTTCCATTCTGCTGAGTTAGATAGCGCTAGAGCTTAAACTTGCCCAACGTTAGAGTCTACCATACGCAAGAACCCGCTGACGCACATACACGCTCAGACAATATAAACTGCGTCCTTATATAGACTCTCTTGTTCACCAATGGATAATTAATTATGTAGCACACTATCCAGAAAACTGTTCTAGGTGCAATGATAACAACAACAGCAACAACAACAATGATAACACATGCTTATATAATAAGCAGGCAATTTCACATAAAACAGCATATCAATCATATACACACACACGAAAATGCACTCAACAAACTATTCATGTAAAAACAAACAAACAAACAAGCAAACAAACAAAAAAATATACCAAATACACATTTTTCTACAACAGTACTTACATTGATAGATGCATACTAGTCAGACATGTCATATAAAAAAGAATGTGTAAATAACAAAGCATTGGATGCTTGAAATATCAGTGAAATAATCAAATAAGAAACGCATTGACGGGGAGAGAGAGAGAGAGAGAGAGAGAGAGAGAGAGAGAGAGAGAGAGAGAGAGAGAGGGAGAGAGAGTCTTAATATAAAGAGAGCCAGGAGAAGGGGATAATTATCACAACCATTTGCGTTAAAGGAAATACACAGACACACACACAGACACACACACGCACACGCACGCACGCACGCACGCACACACGCACGCACGCACGCACACACAGACACACACAGACACACACAGACACACACACACAGACACAGACACACACACGCATACACACACAGACACACAGACACAGACACAGACACACACACACACACACACACACACACACACACACACACACACAAACCACTACATATATATAGTGGCGTTGGAATATATTTTGCAAGGGGGAGGGGAAGGAAGGATGGTGGGGGGGGGGGGGGAGGGCAGCCTGAACTGACAGAAACATCACCGCAGTCTTTCAGATTAAAAAAAAAAAATTAATTTATTAAGACCGACGAGGGATGGGGATGGCGGGTGGTGGGGACTCGTCTTCTACACTTTCATGAAAGTACAGGGGAGGGGGGGGGGCTGGCAAAGAGGGTCCAAAGTCTTCTGAAAGGGGGGGAAGGGGGAGGATAGGATTCACCTCACAGGTTATCTTCAAAGCAGTGAAGCGGGGAGGAGGGGGAGAGAGGAGAGAAGGGGAGCACGGGAGTGGTGTCGGAAGGACAAATGCTTGTAACAGTGAGGGAGGGGTGGTGTCCGTGAGAGGGGGGGGGGGGGGAGAGGACTCATCTTCCAAATTTTTTCCACAGAACGCTGGGGAGAATGGGGAGGGATAATTGGCGCCCCTGTTTTTTGGCTTCAAGTTTTGGAGAGACCAGAAGGTAGACTGGCCCGTCCAAAATTTTCATGGGGGGTTTGGGGGAGGGTGTGAGGCGGGGAGCGGTGCCTTTCTAGACCTCCCCCCCCCCCC
>CM065729.1:50989315-51019315 GCA_033310375.1 Conus canariensis
TCTAAAAAACAGAGAATATCATACAGCTATCTGTACTGGCGACTTATATTTCAAAGACTAGAGAATATCATTGAAACATAGGTACCAGTGACCTGTCATATTTCAATGTGGTGATTATTTTCATATTGTAAGGAACAGAGCGTATTATTCAAACCCTGTATTGGTGACTAATTTCATACTTTAAAGAAAAGGAAATTCATGCGAAAATCTGTACTGGTAACTGATTTAACATTTTTAAAGAACAGAGAATATTTATACAAACATCTGGGCCAGTGAGTTCTTTAATATTCAACAAAACAAAGAATATCGTTTAAACATGTGTACCAGTGATTGATCAAATATCAAATATCTTAAGAACAGAGAATATCACATCAAGATCTGTTCTGGTATGAACAGAGAATATCTGTTCTGGTATAAGTGAATAATTTAATGTTTTAAAGAACAGAGACTATCGTGTAAATATTTCTATTGGTGACTATTTAAATATATAGGTCAGAGAATATGATACAAACATCTATATTGGTGTCTTATTCAGTATTTGAAAACCCCCCAGAGAATATCTTATACACATCTGTACTGATGACTTACTTGATATATCAAAGAACACAGAATGCTATACAACCATCTGTACTAGCAACTAATTTAATGTTTTAAAGAAACAAAGAATAACGTATAAACATCACCACAGAAACATCTGTATTGGTGATTACTTATTTGTCAGGGTCGAACCCATAAGAGTAAATACTTTTTTCTTGCTGTTGTAGCACCATGAAAATGTTTGCGCAAAAACTGGAAAATTAGTATGGTTGGGAGATTCACCCCCCCCCCCATGCCCTCCTGGACTATAAAGAGCTGGCCAGTGAGGGGCAAGTACAGCTACAGTGTGTACTGTCTGGAATTCACGTGTTTCAGGTGATCGTGACGCACCGTGTGTTTTATTTGGCAGTCGTGCGTGATTGACGCACTCACCGTCTCGCAAGACTTGACGAGAAGTTTGACCTCAGGGGGCAGCTGGAATTGAGAAACCCAAGGAAAAGGCTGAATGTCACGGAGTGGGTTCACCACCAGACGAGTGCAACAAATCTGTTGGCTTCATTTGTACAGGGTTGGCCCTCCGTGTGTGCTGACATAAGGGTCCCTTAGGGGCCCTGCGTTTTGTCCACAGCATGGTAGTAAAAGTGTGTGTAGATCACGTGAAAGGTTGCAGGGTAACTGGTTCACTCTCTCCCATTCCAAAAAAAAAAAAAAGGCTGATGAGGTCAGTGTTGGAAGACTGTCATATCTTAGTTGACGTCTGTCTTATTCATTTCCTGTGTTTTCTTCAGGGTGAGGCAAACCCAATAATGAATTTGAATCTGATATTAGTTTCTTAATGAAATGATTGGACTGTTCATTTTACACAGAGGTAATTTGAAATATTAAACAAGAGTAATAACGATGGAGAAACAGAAAAACTGAATCTTTGTTGCTTTCCACAGCGATTTGGATGATTGTGGGAAGCTATGCAAATTCTCCTGTGACCTTTGATCTGTGCTGAGTGGTGTAATAACGTTTGTGGGTAAATTTGACTAACAACGGCATATATTTACGCAAGGTGAAATTTGTTGTTGTTTCCAAACTCAAGAACTTGATAAAACCATGTTAATTTTGCTTTTTTTTGTTTAGTGCACATTGAGCATACCTCTAGTCTTAAGCCAGCATTTGGGTATCCTCCCTTGGCTTAGGAGGACACGCTTGGTAGGGTTTAAGAAATGTTGTTTTTTTTTACTTGCTGTCCCATCTTCTGTGCCACCTCAGTGGCAGTGCTCCCATGCTGTTCGTTGCGACTCCCCTTGTCCACAGCCCCAGCATGGCAATTTACAGGCAGTGGTCAGTGTCAAGTTGTCATGAGTCAACCCTCCGAAGGAGACGCTGGACTGTTGTGGAGTCACTTCAGTGGTGTTCAGTGGTGCTTGTTCTGATCCAACATACTCAGGACACCGACTATTAAGACCCCTGCTGACGACAATAATTGTTTAGTCACGGAGCTGGCGTGAGTTAGCTCTCCCTCCGGAGAGCGCCCCTTTGGTAGATTTGGTAGCAAGTGAGTAATGAGTTAATGTTGTTGCTATGTTGTACTCTGTTTATGTGATGTTCTTATTGTTGCATAGCTGTATTTCTGATGAAATCCTTCTCAGTTGTTAACAACAAATTCAAGATGGGGTTTCCTTCAGCATCACATTTTGCCTATATTTTTGCTTGCTAGTTTAGACGTGCGCGCGCGCGCGCGCGCACACACACACACACACACACACACACACACACACACACACACACACACACCACACATACACGTGAACACACATATGAACACACACTTGTACACACACACACTTGTACACACACTTGTACACACACACACACACAACACACACACACACACACACACACACACACACACACACACACACGCACTCACGCACGCACACACGCACACACACACACTGACAAGTGTACACACACCACAGACATACACGTCAACACGTGTGAACACACTTTCTTTCTCACACACACACACACACACACACAACACACACACACACACACACACACACACACACACACACACACACAGAACTATCATCATCATCAGCAGCAGCAGCATCAGCAGCAGCATCAGATGATCAGGATAAAATGGATTAGGCACCGATCTCTTTAAGACTGTCATAAACATAATCACATAGAGGGATATTTCAAGCCTTTGATTAATGTGGAATTGATAATGAGGAACCGACTCTTGATCAAATAACTCGCGAGGAGAAGGGCAGTAAGTGCTCTGTCTAGAGGTAAATATAGTGCTCTGATGTCCTGGCCTCTATTCCCTGGTGTGAGGGGTTCAAACGATATGTGTCACCAAGGAAATTGTTATGATTTCTCTGAAATGCAGCATTTGGTGGTAACTTGAAGGAGGTGGAAAAGTAGCGGCATGCTTTGTGGAGGGAGACAAATCTTGATACACTTTTTTTTCTTTTTTCTTTCCTTTAATAATCCGTATTTCATTTCGAAACAAAATTACATTTTACAAATATGGACTGCAAAACAGCATACTTAAGTTAATAAAACAATAACAACAACAACAAAACACAACCATTATGGTCATCATCATTATGATCATAATCATCATCATCATCGTCATTATCAACATCATCACCATGTTATTACCCTGGTTATCAATAGTACTATTATTATCACTTCTACTACTACCACTACCACTACTACTATTACTACTTATACTGATAAAATGATAATAATTTCAGTACCTTAATGAGCATCCTGATACACTTTCAGTGGGAGCCCGCTCCGGAGTAAATACGGGGGGGGGGGTGGGGGGGGGTTCGATCAGATGAAGAAATGGAAGGAAAAGACTATAATGGCGGCACGGGTGTTCACAACAGAACTCAAGGAAGGATAACGAAAAGAAGAGGATGGGGGTGGAGGGATGGGGCAACAGTGAAAACTACGTTCCCCTTCAGATCGCATGCTTGGTTCCCTCTTGATGTTTGTGTATCAGCATCACTGACTTTGAAGACCATCTGCTTTTCAATCTTAGTGTTGGCATGTTGGTGCGTATGTAGTTCTGTTTATAACTTGCTTCCAGCCCCGGGTGGCTTTCGTGGTTGACTGGACTATAACCAACACCATTTGACTTGATGCTGGATTAAGGGACTTTGGTCCATAAATGGCAATGGTTTCAACGTCGTCCGCCAGACGATGACTTGTGAAGACTTGCCTGTGAAAGAAGTAGGCGAGCAAAGAGTGAAGGTGAGGGGACGTGGGGGTGTTCTGGATAAGTCGACGAGGACGGGGAATGGGATTTGAGTCATCAGCAGTCAAGTCTTGAGGTGATTACCGGAGAAACACGTAGGCCGCTATCAGACTTGATTTCCCGCAATGCAAAGCGAGGCTGTTGTCCATGGACCTAGTTGGCCCCCGCAAGGCCTCTCTTCAGTCCGTGATTGAATGTTGGGAGAATCAGTAGTTCCCCCTCTCTTTTGACACATGGCCTCCCTCCATTCAACGGCCATTACCAAAGCCTGCCACCTCTTATCCCCCACCCCACCCCCACGGCACACTGCTTGCCGATTGGATACAAACTGGCGAGTTCATTGGTGTGCCGCAGCTTCTAATGTGGAAGAAAAGAATATGAGGTGATTTACAGATCGAAGCAAGGTGATTTAGAAAAATAATCGTGGGCGGAAGGGAGGAGGAAGGTGAGGTGTATGTGCAGGGGGTGGGGGTGGGTGGGGGGGATGCAGGTGAGAATTCGAGACCACTGCAACATTTTGAAGGGGCAAGACAAAATGTCAAGTCTGAAAATCGAAAATCACTGTTGAAAGTAAACTATTGATCTACAACTAAGTTTATCAGCAGCGACGTATAAGTCAAGAAAAAAGAAACGGGTGATAGTGACTTTACAAATGTAGAAGAGAAGAACAAGGAGGAGAACAGGAAGAAGAAGAAGAAGAGGACAGTAATAGCAGTAGATGAAGAAGTAGAATTTCCGGTAGAACTATTAGTAGTAGTCGTAGTGGTAGTAAGAGGACGAGGAGAAAGAGAAAGAGGAGGAGGAAGAAGGGGAAGTTAAAGGTGATGATGATGATGATGATGATGGATGATGATGATGATGATGGTAGTGATATGATGATGATGATGATGATGATGATGATGATGATGATGATGATGAAAGGAGGAGGAGGAGGAGGAGGAGGAGGAGAGGGAGGAGGAGTAGGAGTATAAGGAGAACAACATGCGTAAAAGAAATGTCAACATCATGTAGCTCAAAGATTTTAAAACAGTTTTGCAGAAGACAAATGCTATGGACAGAGAAACTGATACACAGAGACAGAGACTGAGACACTGACAGGCATAACATCCCACACATACACACTGATACAGAGATAGAATAAAACAAGCGGACAACACAGATACATAGACAAAACTGCATTGAAACGGCCACACAGGGATTGCCACAGACTGCCAATAGACGACTTTTATAACGATTTCACCATGTTCTTCTTAACACATATTCCCCGTTCTGACGTCACGCACAGCACGTTATAAATGTTGCTTCGGTTGAACTGTGTTCCGTTATCCGCGGTAAAGGAAACAGACTGTGTGAAGATTTTCAGCACTGGTCCAGGGTACTTGGGTCAGTTTCAGTTTTTCATCAAGGAGGTGTCACTGCGTGCGGACTTGTCCACGTATACTACACAACATTTGCTCAGTTTTAAGACCACACTGCGCACGAATTGAAGCTGATGGATAAATGAATCAATGACCAAGATGAGAGAATTTAAGAAGACGGTCTCATGGCAATGACTTCGTAGGTGTCTGGATTGTGCTTTTGCCCAATGCGTTGGTCAGATTTGGGTACCTACCTAACATTGTCTATGTCATTATCATCCTAGTATGTGTGTGTGTGGTGAGTGCGCATGTGTATATATGTATGTGTGTGCATGCTTACGTGGACATGGGCCTATGTGTGTATGTGCCAGTGTATGTGGTGCGTGTGTGTGTACATGTTTGTGTTGTGTGTGTGTGTGTGTGTGTGTGTGTGTGTGTGTGTGTGTGTGTGTGTGTGCGCGCGTACGTGCGTGCGCACGCGCCATGCATATGTGTATGCGTGTGTGCACTGTGGGCTTGTGTAAGCGTTTCTGTATGCACGCATGTGAGCATGTGTGTTCTTGTGTATAAGGGCATAGACGCACGCGCGCGCGCGCGCGCGCGCGCGCGTGTATGTGTGTGTGTGTAAGCGCGCGCGTGCGTGCCTGTGTGCGTGCGTGTATGCGTGCACACGTGCGTGTGTGCGTGTGTGTGTGTGCGTGCGTGCGTGCATGCGTGCGTGTGTGTGTGCGTGTGTGTGTATGTGTGTGTGTGTGTGAGCGCGCCTGCATGTGCGCGCACGAGTCTTTCTAGCTGATGTTGACCATGGATGAAAGAAGCCCGCATCGGGACAGGGGCGACCTGCAGCGCTAATGCATCAGAACTGTGATGATCTGGTGGTGGTGAGAGGCACCCGGGGCTGTTCTCTGGTCAACACCACGCCATCTGTTTCACCCAGGCTTCCTTGATGAGCACTGCACTGGGTAGCATGCTTTTTGTGGCACTTTCTTTAAGCATGTTTTCTCTGAAACGATGATTATGTCGATGTCGCTCTGTCTGTATGTCTCCGTATCTGATTGTGTGTCTGGCACTTTCAAGAGGACATTTTCTCAGAACTGATTATTATGCCACTTTCTGTCTCATTTTTTTCAGAATGATAGGCCTGAGTACACTAATCTTTATCAGTCAAATGTCTTCTTAGAATCAATGAAAGCAGCATACCATTTGCAATTCAAAGAAAATATTCTGTACGAAAATCATCAAAATTAAATGTGATCAAAGTGATATGACATTATCTAAAAACCAGCTAGGAATATTTCTAAAATATTGCTTCGCTATAAACATCATTGAAACTTATTGTTAATAAGAACGGTACGAAGGTTGCCAAACATATTGTTCAAAGAGATACCTCTGTAATGGCTGGAACACACCAACACAAGCAGAAATGAAATGAAATGAAATCTTTATTCCATAAGGCCAAGGCCCTCTTTGGAAGAGGGGAACAAAACAAATGCATATAAACATCATTACATACACATACATAGATATACATTCAAATTATAGCAATCTGCCGCGCTTTAAATGCTTGATGAATATAAAGTGCTAATTTTCTGACTGTATTACTGTTCATTGAGGCCAACAAGAGAGATAAACGAAAACCATTTGGATTATGAAAGAACTTTTGAGCTATGAACTTTTCTCTTATACTATTGTAGAATGGACAAAATGATAAGAAGTGCATTTGTTTTTGACTGCAACTTTACATAGTCTACAAATTAAGTCGTGTGGCCTATGGTTTCTATACCTATAGTAGTAAACTGGCAAGTCAGAAATGCCAAATCTAGTTATACAGAGAGAGAGAGAGAGAGAGAGAGAGAGAGAGAGAGAGAGAGAGAGAGAGAGAGAGAGAGAGAGGACAAAGGAAAAGGTATGATCTAAACCATGCATATGCACAATGCTCACAACACAGACATACATTGCTCATAACACAAATACAGATTCAAATAAAGCAGTACTCGACAACCTCAGACAGAAACACAGACAGTCAGACACAGTAGCGCATGAACATAGTGACGAGAACTGCATGGTAAAAACGCTGCCCCATTGTTCTTTAAGTGGTTGCCCAGCACCCTCGCTCCCCCAACTAATGTCCCCATGGAAAGAGAGAGAGAGAGAGAGAGAGAGAGAGGGAAGTGTGGGGTAAACGGTCTCCAAGGGGAAGAGTACGAGGGAGAGGGTGTTACTGATTTCATTTCTCGTCTGCCAAATGGCTATTAGTCAGCAGAGCTAAAACACAGGGGAGGAGGGAATTAGATCCAGCCCTGCAGATAACGATCGAACTAACGAATTTTCTCAAATGTCTAGGCCGTTCTGCCCGTGCCGTGAAGTAGCAGGGATGTAACGCAATGAATGCATCGGCATTGAATGAAAAATTTGCTCATCAGACATGAAACAAGAGAGGAATATTGTTGCCCGCATGTGAATGGAAGTATTGTTCAAGTTCGTTGAATCGTGTGATCTCTAAAAGATAAAAAAAAAGTTTGTTTTGACAGAAGCACAATGAATTATAGTGTTATATCAAAGACCAGAGAGCCTATTTTAATGAAGTTTGATTGGGAGTGATATTTAAAACGTGTTTGTCACATTTATTTCCATTTTATACAGTCCAAGATAAAAGGCGTTTCTGATAATTCATTTTAGGACAAAACGGACAGTTGATGGTTTTAGTTTTGGTTGGTTGTATATCTGCATCACTGTGGTTTCAACTGGGGAAAAGTCTGATTCTTAGCAAACGCTTTCTGAAAACATGAGTTTTTGATAACAAATAAATTTTTTGGGACGCGGGTGTCTGAACCACCAGTAGAACGTCTGCCTTTCTTATGATAGGAGTATATAATCCACAGTTTGCAAATGGCCAGTGAAACAGTCTTTGCCTAGAGATGGACACAAAGAATTGAACATCTCCACACTTCCATTGTCCCTCACGACGTGTAGAAAATGCCAGTAGTCACCCAGCTGTTTTAACCGTTACAATGTAGGACATGAAGAATTCTGTCTGCTTTCCCTAACATACGATTTTCTTCCGTTTTTGTAATTTTTAAAGAACAAGTGACGTCTTTTGTAAATTTCCCAAAAAAATGAATTACATACCTGTTGTCCATTTTTTGTTTGACTTGGTTCCAGTCGGTCTATGCGAGCAAGCTGTTTATCACAGATTTTGAGTTGACGAGCTGAATATGGCCGCCGTTGTTTCCCGTCACAGGGCGGAAATATCTTTAAAGATTCCCCGTTGGCCTGCTGACTTACACACATTTTGTTTAAATCCATGCATTTTATTTTGTCTACGCAATTATTGACTCTTATTTAGTGTCATTTTATTCATTATATTCAACTTTCTCTTATCATCCATGAGAACAGTGGAGGATTGCTGCTCCTAATACTATTTTATGATTTATTTAATTCACTATTATGGTATAATTTTGTGTTCACAGGTGGACTAGCTTTGAGATTATGTTGTTTGGAACTATCTGTGGAACAAACCGGCCAAATACAGACTAAGACCACGCTGAAAATTTAGATTACATACTCACACAGTCTCACATTGGCATCCCAAAATTCATGTCTATCATTCACACATTCTCAAACTGGTATCCCCGACTTCCTGTCCATCACGCACACAGTCTCAAACTGGTGTCCCCGACTTTATGTCCATCACTCACACAGTCTCACATTAGTATCCTAACCTTCATGTTCATCACTCACACATTCTCAAACTGGCATCCCCGACTTCCTGTCCATCACTCACACAGTCTCACACTGGTACCCCAGCCTTCCTGTCCATCACTCACAGAGTTTCAAACTGGTATCCCAAACTTCCAGTCCATCACTCATATAGTTTCACATTAGTATCCCAACCTTCCTGTCCATCACTCACACAGTCTCAAACTGGTATTCCAAACTTCCTGTCCATCACTCAAATAGTTTCACATTGGTATCTCAACATTGATGTCCATCACTCACGCAGTCTCACATAGGTCACCCACCACCACTACTGACACACCGGTTACTGTCAGGTTCCGGAGGGAGACAGAGGACAAGAAGGAGTAGATCATCTGGTTATCTGCCAGTTTCACAGACTCCTTAACGGTCTTGTCCCTCCACCGTCACACTTAGCACACACGGCTGACAGGGAACCGATGGGATGGCAGAGTTATCTGCCCGTGGTCTACGTTTCCTGTCTGTCCAGTTCATTGGACTGTCTTAGTTCACCTTTCGTAGTTCTTGTCCGATGACCTGGTCACTTTGGACTTCTGTGGCCTACTGTGGGAGTTATCTTATACGCTCCTTTGTTGTTTGAGC
This sequence comes from Conus canariensis, assembly GCA_033310375.1. Classification (NCBI taxonomy): domain Eukaryota; kingdom Metazoa; phylum Mollusca; class Gastropoda; order Neogastropoda; family Conidae; genus Conus; species Conus canariensis. The sequence goes on from CM065729.1 coordinate 50,998,817, forward strand.
CATTATGGTGTGTGTGTGTGTGTGTGTGTGTGTGTGTGTGTGTGTGTGTGTGTGTGTGTGTGTGTGTGTGTGTGTGCGTGCACGCGCGTTCCTGTGTGTGTATGTGTGTGTGTGTGTGTGTGTGTGTGTGTGTGTGTGTGTGTGTGTGTGTGCGCGCCTCTGTGTGTGTATGTGTGTGTGTGTGTGTGTGTGTGTATGTGTGTGTGTGTGTGTGTGTGTGAGAGAGAGAGAGAGAGAGAGAGAGAGAGAGAGGAGAGACAGAGACAGAGACAGAGACAGAGACAGAGAGACAGAGAGACAGAGAGCTCAGACTTCAGGAATACCGTCTTGAACAATGTTCGACAGTATCTTTGACACTCTGACAAACCAACCGCATGAAATGTACAGATACATTCCGATGGCTCAGCCTTCCAGAAAGGAAGGACATCTTAAATGAGGCAAGGAACACAGTAAACAGCAAATAAAGAACAAGCAGGGTAACTCTTACTCCAAAGATGAGATAATTACACGCCTATAACTCCACACACAATGTCGCATACGACACTAAATCGCCTAGCACAAATGCCAACACAGAACACGCAAAACAAACAAATAAACATCTCCCCCCCCTCCCCACCTTAAGAAAAATAGTTGCAAGCATGCCCATAAACTCTTCACCTGATACACGTACACAGTAACAACAACTGGAGCAATGCACAAACACAAATTGACGAGTATTCAAGACTAGCACAGCCTCTTTGGTTTAGAGTAAGTCACACAGAACGCACAGAGGAATAGACACAAATACCAGAACAAACAAGAAGACATCCCCGAAAAAGGATGTTCCAAGTTTGCCTATATATCCTGTAGCTGACGCATGTGAGTGTTCTCTCTCTCTCTCTCTCTCTCTCTCTCTCTCTCTCTCTCTGTGTGTGTGTGTGTGTGTGTGTGTGTGTGTGTGTGTGTGTGTGTGTGAGTGTGAGGAGAGAGAGAGAGAGAGGAGAGAGAGAGAGAGAGAGAGAGAGAGAGAGAGAGAGAGAGAGAGAGAGCCCGCCTATTTGCTTCCGTGTATATGTTCGTATGTACAAGCTCACGTAATCTCTGCTTACATACTCGGTGTTCTGTTGTGATGCTCGGGGAAAGGACTGACAGTTAAATTGAAGTAATTTAGTGTTGAATGCATTCCATGTACCGCCTCATTTCGCTGCCAGAGGGTAAAGCATTCCCGTAGTCCAGTGTGAAACGGATCGGCGAACAAGCAGCGACAGTATTGGTTGTCCATACATTCAGTATTCAATGTGTGTGTTTGACAGCGCGTGTATAGTTTGTCTTCTTTCTCGTATGACGTCTCAAAACATGCAATAAATAACAATAAAAACAACTCTGCAATGCTTGGAACAAATGTCATATTTTGCTGTTGCTGTGCCTATATTTTAGACTTTCTGACTTTCTCCATTTCTAGTTTCTTTCTTTTTTCTTGCCCCTTTCTTTCTTTTTTTTCTTTCTTTTCTTTTTTCTTTCTCATTCTTTCTCATTTTCTTCTTCTTTTAACCTGCTTTCCCCTTTCCATCTTTCCTTCTTTCTTCTTTCTTTCTTTCTGTCTGTCTTTCTTTCTTTCTTTCTTCTTCTTCTTCTTTCTTCTTCTTCTTCTTCTTCTTCTTCTTCTTTCTTCTTCTTCTTCTTCTTCTTCTTCTTCTTCTTCTTCTTCTTCTTCTTCTCCATTCTTTCTTTCATTTCTCATTACTTTATTTATTTTTTCTCTCCATTTTTCTCTGTAGACATTATCAATGTTCCTGCTGAGACGAAATTAACGTATGTACATGGGATGTACACTTCGTAGCCCCTGCAATTTTTTAGTTTCAAGCAGATCTGTCTTTTTCTCATTTTTATAGAAACGAAACTTTGTACAATTTTCCCCTGCATCTTCATCATATGTTATGAATTCACCATCCTCGTCATGCTAGTCATCATCATCGTGGACATTATCATTGTCATCATCATCAATAGTGCCACCACACCACAACTGCAATCAACTTTTTTGTGATTGAATTCAGCCGCGAGTGCGCGCGCGCACACAGACATAAAGACACACACACACACACACACACACACACACACACACACACACACAACGCACACACGCACACACGCACGCACGCACGCATGCACACACACACAACACACACACACACACACACACACACACACACGCGCGCGCGCGCGCGCGCGCGCGCGCGCGCGTGCGCGTACGCAGACACACACATTTCGCAAAGTGGGCTGAGCAGTCTCATCAGATCACTGGAGGTAGTTTGTGTACATGCATATACAGGCGGACCCTTGACAATGGTTTGTCTTGGCAGGGTTTTCATGCTCTTGTGTGTCTTTTTGTTTGTTTCTGAAAGGAGTTAATCATCTTCACTATATAAATCATGTGGCGTTTTGGGCAAGCGTTTCAGTTTATTAAGTGTACAGCTGTTTCTGATATCAGAGAGTAACAGTGCAGTGATCATGGATCCATGTGACGTAATCACCACCGCCACTGGTGTGAGTCTGAAAGCAGTGGACATTTTGTTTTCGTTCGGCTGGAGAAGAAGAAGAAGAAGAAGAAGAAGAAGAAGAAGAAGGAGGAGGAGGAGGAGGAGGAGGAGGAGCGGAGGAGAATAATATAATAATAATAATATATAATAATAATAATAATAAGAAGAAGAAGAAGAAGAAGAAGAAGAAGAAGAAGAAGAAGACGAAGAAGAAGAAGAAGAAGAAGAAGAAGAAGAAGAAGAAGAAGAAGAAGAACAGCAACAGCAACAACAATGACAAGAATAACAACGACGACGACAAGGGTGGAAAAAGAAAAGGAGGAAACAAAGGGCGATTAAGACATTTCTTTCTTACCCTATTTTTCTTTTTTCCTTTTTTGTTTTATTTCATTTCTTTTTTTAAAAGCCGCATCTTTGTTGATGCCAACCGCTGTTCAACAGCAGAATGCCTCCGACAGGTACGGCCTCTGTATGTCTGTCTGTCTGTCTTTCCTCCCCCACCCCCCTCTCTCTTAAAAAAAAACTGGGATCCAAACAATTACACAGATACTGCACAGTCTGGCATTTAATTAAAGCATTGCACACATTACAGTAAAAGAGGTCTGCTGCGGGAATTTTCCTGACTTTCAGATATCCTAATTTACAGTTTCTCCATTCCTTTATTCCACATTCGAACCACAACCCCACCTTCTCACACACACACACACACACACACACACACACACACACACACACACACACACACACACACACACACACACCTAAACCGCCATCCCCACTCAATCGGCAATAGCTAACAAGCACTGGGTCTCCAATGCCACCAGCTAACCGTAGGGATGACAATCGCCGCTAGTGGTTTGAGAGAGAAGTCGCGGTTCAGAAGTGATAACGGTGTTTAAGGCCCAACACTCCGCGGGCCGTCTAGACTTGATGGGGTGGGTGAAGGGATGAGGGATTGTGCTTGGGAGGAAGGAAGGGTTGGGGGAGAGAGAGAGAGAGAGAGAGAGAGAGAGAGAGAGAGAGAGAGAGGAGAGAGAGAGAGAAGGGGAACGGGAGGGAAAGTGGAGGGTGGATGACGTGGAGTGTGGGAAGAATGGGAGGGAGGGGGTAGGGGGTGAGTTAAAAGGTCTGCCTGTCAGGTATTAGGCGTCTCACGAGTGTGCGCGTGTGCGCGTGCGTACGTCCGTGCGTGCGCGTGCGCGCGCGCGCTTGTATGTGCATGAGCTAAGAGGGATTGTGTGTGTGTGTGTGTGTGTGTGTGTGTGTGTGTGTGTGTGTGTGTGTGTGTGTGCGCGCGCGCGCGCGTGTGTGTGTGTATCCATGTGCATATGCTAAGTGTGTGTGTGTGTGTGTGTGTGTGTGTGTGTGTGTGTGTGTGTGTGTGTGTGTGTGTGTGTCCGCGCGCGCGCGCAAAGAGGAGGAGGGGGAAGTCATTATCACCATTACCGTAACCAGTATTATCTACATCACCGAGTCATCAACACCGTCATCATTGTCACTATCATCATCACCATTACTGTCACCAGCATTACCCACTTCACCACTATCACCAATACTGTCCTCATCATCATCATCGCTGCACCATTACCGTCACCAGCATTATCTACATCACCGATATCACCAACACCGTCATCATCATCATCATCATCATCATCATCATCATCATCATCATTCATCATCATTATCACCATTACCGTCTCCAACATGACCTACATCACCAATGTTACCAACATCGTCCTCACTATCATCATCATTATCACCATTGCCGTCACCAACATGCGTGCCTCACCAATATCACCAACACCGTCATCACTGTCACCAACCGTATCACAATGGATGCCACCAATATCAACCACAGAACCACAATCACCAGTATCGTCCTCTACATCACTGTCAGTACAGTCACTGTCACCAATATTATCCACAACATTAATATCACCAACAGCAACAACATCGTCACCAGTCTTATCACCATTACTGCTCCCAACATTGTCCACATCACCGTTATCACCAAGACAACCCGTCACCATCACCATCACTATCAATATCCCCACCATCACCGTCACGCTACAACTGCCAATACCATCACCAGCATCACCATGCTCACCACCGTCACTGCAACATTTTCCAGTTCATCACCGCAGCCACAAATAGCATCGCCATCATCATCATCACCATCACTTCTCCCCCTTTAACTCCTCTACCACTCCCCTTTACAAAAGCACCACCACCTTAACCTTAACCCCACTCCTCTTTACAAAAGTACCACCACCTTTACCTTAACACCACTCCCTGTTACAAAAGCGCCACCATCACCAATCAACTGACAATTGTCGACAAGTGTTTGGGTTTCAACGGCAACACTAACCGCTGTCACGAAAGCCACTCTGCTCTACACCCCTTCTACCTCTCCCCTCCCCCCATCACCCTACCCCTCCTTCCCTCACAAGTCAAAGCGGAGAATTGATTACAGTATTTAATCCCCGCACAGACCAGGAACGTCTAGACGTGGATCAGATGCAAAAAAAAAAAAAAAAAAAAGGAGAAGGAAGGTGGGTAGGGAAAGGGAGAGTAGGGGGATGGAAGGAAGGAGTGAAGCGGATGGGTGGGGTGGGGTGGAGGTGGGGGTGTAACTGGTGTGTCTGGAAGATTAATCCATATGAGACATTATGGTAAAAAAAGAATTCTTTTATAAAAGAGGGTAATTCTAATTGAATCCATATTGAAATGATGATGAAATGATTTCAGGGAAATCAGGTTAGCACACGCTTTGGATCAGAGAGGCAAAAGTCAAGAGGGGATGCCGCTTCAAGAAGTAGGCCTAAATGTAAAAAAAAGAAGAGAAAAAACAATATAAAAAAGGGGGCTGGGGTGGGAAATGAAAAAAGAATGTAACAGACGAAAAAAAAAAAGCAACTTTAAAGAAATGGAAAGGACACATTTATTGTTTATCAAAATGACAGTATATGACTTCGAAGAAACCATTAGAGATTTGTATTCATAATCATTTTAGAATGACTGTCCACGACTTTAAAAAGATCTCAGCAAAATACTTTAATGAATTATAAAATGCCATGACCATGAACAAGTGTAAAGGAATCAAGAATACTTTGATTGTGTGTTGAATGTATTAAGAAACGACTTAAAAATCGAGGATAGAATTATGAATTATAAACTTTATCAAGCTGATGATAGCGACTTTAGAGACATCGAAATCGTCACCATAATCATTATCATCATCATCGTCATCATCAGCATCATCATCTGCTTCTTCTTCTTCTTTTTGGTTGTATGCCAAGGTCTGGGTCTCTGGAAATGGTTTCCATACCCATTGTGCAATGTTGTCAGTTCATCCTTTTCTTTCTTCTATCTTCCGTTCGTCTCCCACCTTCAAAGGATTGTTTGAGCAAGGCCATTTGGCCTTATTAACAGCAATGAAGTTTCCTCTTCTTAACTCATGTCAGCAGATCTTCATATGGTCTGATGTGCTGCTTAATGGTGCGGCGAAGTTGTTCGGTATATTGGCTTCAAACATCTCCATGTGTAAGTATGGTCTGGCATATGTTTAGGACAATCCAAAAAGGTGGAGCTATAAGACATCTCAAACAAACAAATGAAGATTACACGAAGCAAGGAGTGAACGACTATAATCAGATAAGTGGTGGCATTCTCTTCTATATAACAAATTATGAAATGAAGCGTCAACTCTGCACGGAGCATTATAGTTCCCCGGCTTTGAATACATTACTTAACACGTCTTGTCCCAATTCTTATTTGGTATGCCCAGTTTTGCCGTTCGTTCGATGAGATGTATGGCAGATCCTTCACAAAAAGCGTCAAGCAGTCTATGTAATTCAGGAGCAGGAAATGTCAGGCACTTCATTCTTAAGTGCCCTCGTTTGTATGGGTTAAGAAAACAACTGACCCCAGAGTCTTGCTAGAGTTTCCGACAATTCTGAAAACTAACCCTGCTGCTCTCAACAAGGGGCAAACAACTCCTCAACGGCTACGCAATACTATGGCAGAAACCGGTTAAAATGTTAGATAAATTGTCGTCAAGTGACGCAAATGCTGATCACTTATTCCTTTCTTAAATCAGTAACATGAGAGAACAGAGTTATTCTCTACGCATCAACTGCCGGACTTTATACTTTATACCCTTTCATAAATGGCGTTGGCCTAAATGATTAATCTTTGTCTGAAATCTCTCCTCCCCCCCCCAACCTCCCATCCCCCTCGTCCGCCCTTCTCTCTCCATCCCTTTACCAGTCTTTCTTTTCTGTTATTTGTGTTCAACCATGCTATGTCTCGGAGCCAGCGGCACAGCTTTCAAGAGCAACTAATGACACACACACACACACACACACACACACACACACACACACACACACACACACACACACACACACACTCACAATTCCGTTCCAAATCTGGCATTAGCAGCTTCTGCCGCCATTGGACTTGTCGAGAAAGTACTATAATGAAGTCAACACAGAGAAAAAGATCAGTCAGAAGTACTGTCATCACGTCGGTTCCGTCCGGGTTAGTTGTTATTGTCGTCTGCTTGTGCGCCTCGTTAGTCTTCACTGTGACGCACAGCTTGAGAACAAGGTGCAGCAGCACTAGTGGGGAAAACGCCGGGGGCCAGAAAGGCGGGGGGCCAAAAAGCCGGGGGGGGGGGGGGGGGGTGGAGGGAGAAGAGGATCGATTGGAAGAGTTGGAGAAAGGGGATTCCGGAGGCGCTGGAACAGAGGAGTGTGCGAGGGAATTGGTGGGTGGGGAGTTAAGTGGAGCGGCGGTGGGGCGGTAGGGTGGTGGGTGGGAGAGAAATATGTGAGCTTCATAATATCCATCCCGTTTTTGTCTTAGGAAAAGGGTTTGTAGTATCAGCGGCCGATTTAACCCCGACAGTGCCGGGACATTGCCCAGACATCGGTCCCGTTTGAAATGCCCCTCCTCCGCTGTGTCACTCTTGTCGCATACGCACACGCAAGCACATGTGTACATACATGTGCGCGCGCACGCTCGCGTGCATTCGTTTGCTCTTATGCATACACACATGCACATGCAAGAACTCATACATACGTACAAACATACACGCACACACGCGCATACAGGTGCGCTCCCATTCGCGCGCTTACTTTCATACGCACGCACGCACACACACACACACACACACACACACACACACACACACACACACACACACACACACACACACACACACTACGCGCGCGCGCACGCGTGCGCATATATACACATACATGTGTATACGCCCATATATATAGGCACACACATACGCACATATGTACACATACATGTGCAGATGCTTTCGTGCAGAAGCATGCTCACACAAGCCCACAGATCACACACACGCATACACATGCACATCTGCACACACACACACACACACACACACACACACACACACACACACACACACACACACACACACACACACACACACAAGCACAAGCGCGTGCGTGCACACATACACACACACAACACACATACACTAGCATTTGCACACACACACACACACACACACACACACACACACACACACACACACACACACATACATACGCGCGCGCGCGCGCGCGCACACACACACACACACACAGAGATGCACATGCACACGCACATCGCATACACTGGCACACACACACACACACACACACACACACCACACACACACACACACACACACACACACACACACACGGGACCATGCCAACATTCCCATGCACACACACACACACACACACACACACACACACACACACACACACACACACACACACACACACACACACAAGCGCGTGCGTGCACACATACACACACACAACACACATACACTCGCATTTGCACACACACACACACACACACACACACACACACACACACACACACACATACACACACACACACGCACACGCACAACACACACACACACACACACACACACACACACAGATGCACATGCACACGCACATCGCGTACACTGGCACACACACACACACACACACACACACACACACACACACACACACACACACACACACACAACATACACACACACACACATACACACACACACACATGGGACCACGCCAACATTCCCATGCACACACACACACCCACACACACACACACGCACGCACGCACGCACGCACGCACGCGCGCCCGCACGCACACACGCACGCACACACATACACACACACACACACGTGTGCTCTCACCACGCAAACATACGATGATAATAATGGCACAGCAAATGTTAGGTACCCAAGGTCTGACCAGCGCGTTGGGCTAATACGTAGTTCAGACACGTGCTCAGTCGTATCCATGTGACCCTCTTCTTAGATTCTCCCATCTTAGTCATTAATTCATTTATCCATCAACTTTAAATCTTGCTCTGTATGGTCTCAAAACTTACCGAATGTGGTGTAACATAAATGGACTAGTCCACACTCAGTGACACCTCCTTGATGATTTTTCCCATTAGGCCTGTTAGCCTCTACCAACTATTTATTGATTAAGCGTGTTCTGTATTAATGTAATTCTTTGTTTATTATTGCAACACTTATTATGTATGTCAGTTAAGAATTTTGCTCATTTCAAAATCCGTGTATCCCACCACCACTCGGTTCCATACTCACACTATCGCTTTTTAATCTTATCTCTCCTTAATCCATCTCCCCTTCATTGTCCCCCATCATCCCTATTCTCTTCCACCTTCGCCCCCCCCCCAACCCTTACCCCCAGCCCCCCCCCCCCTCCAAAAAATGAAGACAAACACTCAGTTGATGATCCTGAAAGGAAAGGAAGTTGAAGAGAGTTGTCTGTGCCTGCCCCACCTCGTCTTCTTTCTCTACCTCTCCAGTCGCCCTCCCACCCCGCTCACCCGTCCCTTCCTGCCTTACCACCCGCCTCTGTCAGAGCTCGTGGACGTGGACCAGGCAGATGCCTTTGATCCTGCACTGCCGAAGACCCTAGGTTAATTAACGTGCGCAGTCCCACGCTGGAATCGACTGACAGCGGCTAAAGGCGGCAGTCTCTCTCAAGCTAAAGCAAGCGCTCCATCAGGATGAAGATAAGGGCATGGGTGTCAGGGTGAAGGTGGTTCATCGTCTGTGCTGTCGAGAGAGACAGAGAGAGAGAGAGAGAGAGAGAGAGAGAGAGAGAGAGAGAGAGAGAGAGAGAGAGAGAGAGAGAGAGAAATTTGTTTCTGTTAAACGAAGGAGAATGAGACAGATATGCTGTAATTGTTACAGGGTTCAGAAGAGAATGATGATACAGTAATCTCTCGAGACAGGCCAACATAACTTCAGTCTAATCACCTTCACTGCAGCAAGTTGTGAATCAGCCATATTTTAGGGCTTTCAGTACATTTGTTGCTGTTCGTGACAGAATTAGCCACATGACAACCTGAGCTAATATTGGACAAAGGAAAAGAGTTGAGCACAAGAGGAATGGGTCTCCAAACTGAATTTTGAGGGACACCATGTTAGAAGGCAAAAAGCTCTGAGTAACAGCTGTTGGTGCAAACAGTCTGGTAAGACTTAATCCAGGGAAGGCAAGGCCGAAGGATTACCTGAGAGATGCCAGCGCATGTGGAGGAAGATCGAATAATCAACAGTGTTAAAGGCTGCTGTGAGATCTAACAAAGACTGACAGAGATTTATAAGGGGGTTTCTCTCTTAATGTGAAAGAAATTGATACTAAATGATCTTTTTTTTGAGACTTTACAGAAAAAGCGCAAATTAAATACAAGTCTGTAACGTTTTAGACTGCTCTGATCCAGAAAATGTTTTCACTAAAAAATCATCAATGGATGTAAATCGGGCTTTTAAAAACAGAAAAGGAGCACCAGTTAACAAGAGATTCGTTTTAACAACACGAGAAGCGTATGCGTCATAACATGTTGATAATCACACAGCAGCGGGGGTGGATGGAATCGAACTCTTATATCTTTAATAAAACTAGCACCGAAACTCTTTTCTTTCACTAACTACTCATTAACAGGCTGAAGACGCTGCAGAACGGAACTACGATATATTCTATTACCAACTGGTGTTGGTGGAACGAGGACAAAACTAAGTTTGTGATAGGGGAACTGGCTACGCAGAATACCGAATACTGTTCGTAACATGGAACAACTGTTTGACTGTAGTGAATGAAAGTATGGTTGATGAGAAGAAGGCAGCCTTGGCACAGTCAACGATGTGAATGACCCGGTTCCTTGCCGCTGCCACACACCGCATTTGCATGCACTGGGTCACAAACACAGCATGTTTACTCCGTACGCACGCATCTACTCCATTCATTCAAAGGAGAGACTGGGGAAACAAAGAATCCAATTTTCATGTGCTCCCTTCACCAAAACATAAGAAAAGAATATAAGGAGAACATAACAATCAACATCAAACGAAAATACAATGCGCGTTTTCCTGACCAGTTTTCATGTCAGTTTTCCACATGCACATTTCTAATTATTAATTTTTCCATTTACTTACTTTCTTGAATGTACATCACATAAAACATTGCATTTCTCTTTCTTTCTATTTTCAAGATAAAGTCGGTGTAAAATTTCTTTTTATTTTCTAAAGATCCACCAGCGGGACTCAAAATCGCATGAGGAAGACTTAGTCCAGTGGTTGGATGCTGAGGTCTTCAGTAGGGAATCAACGTTATACAAAATCCCTAGAAGACTTCTGTCTGTAACTACATCGGTGATCACTCACTGGTCGGTAGGAAAATCCCAAGTTTTCCTATTCAACCCCCAAGGTTGGAATCAGTTCTTGACCAAAGTCAAGAGACCATCTAGCCTCCTGTTTGGTATCTTCTAGTCTGCCATAAAGATCGGGAACACACACGGCCTACAAACACGTGAGCTTCTCTCACCCATCACGTGCCACAGCGTCTAATCGAAGTACTATCCACAGGTGGTCAACGTTGCTGCCACACTTCTATATTTTATGATCTCTCTTTTTTTCAAAATCTCCATCTGTACTCCTCGACATGAAAATACATCTACGTGTCGAATCCAGTCCATCCACGACAACACACACAACATCTCTTGTCATGACAGTCACGTTGCACACCTGCAGTACAATACACAGACCGGTGGTTCACCACTAGTCTATAGCTCTCCTTTAACGCTTAGCATTTTGAAGTTCAAGGCTCACGGCGTTGTATCCAGGATACAGGAGGCGGTTCGACGCCAATCGGGCGTCGTGGTGAGACCATGTCCATCAAGGATGACACGCAGGACCCGGAAAAGCTAATCAGCGGATGACTGTAACGGCAGATCGGTCTGAAGGTCAGATTTGGAAAAAGCTGCATGTACGTAGTCGTCAGTCTAAGAGACACCCTGTAGAGTTTGGGAGATAAGACATGGCGAGGTGAAGGTCAGAGCTAACACAGGATGTTGCCTTTAGTTATGTTTTTGAACTGTCTACATCAGTGTGTTTTCATATGGATGATAATTCGCGAATTAACTAATCTCACTGACGTCTGTCTCTCTGTCTGCCTTAATCTGTCCTCTCTCTCTCTCTCTCTCTCTCTCTCTCTCTCTCTCTCTCTCTCTTCTCTCCTCTCCGCCAACATTCCCTTCCCCCTTTTTTTTTTTTTTTTCAGAGTGCTGAAGCTGTTCTGTCCGTGTTGGTTCTTTTGACACAGACCAGTCTGTGCCTGCCAGAAAATGTTTCACTTCAGCGTCATTTTCCACCCTTCTGCCATCAGCTTAGTGAGTCTGGCGTCCGCTGCTTGCAGCTACAAATGTGTGTGTGTGTGTGTGTGTGTGTGTGTGTGTGTGTGTGTGTGTGTGTGTGTGTGTGGTGCGCGCGCGCGTGCGTGCGTGCGTGCGTGCGTGCGTGTGTGTGTGTGTGTGTGTGTGTGTGTGGTGTGTGTGTGCGTGCGTGCGTGCGTGCGTGCATGTGTGTGTATGTGTGTGCATGAGTGCGCGTGTGCGTGCGTATGCTTTCACTCGCGCGTATGTGCTTATCTGTGTGTGCTTATCTGTATGTGCTTATCTGCGCGCGCGTGTGTGTGTGTGTGTGTGTGTGTTTGTGTGTGTGTATGTGTATGTGCGTGTGTGTGTGTGTGTGTGTGTGTGTGTGTGTGTGTGTGGAGAGAGAGAGAGAGAGAGAGAGAGAGAGAGAGAGAGAGAGAGAGAGAGAGAGAGAGAGAGAGAGATTGTTTAGATTTATGTCCTCGAGCATACAGACCTGAACATTGAGTGACGTGCACAATTACCGATCACGCCCCGGATACAGTCATTTTGTCAGCGATTGTCCTATCACACAACCCTAAGCAGAAACATCAGAACTTGATGCTGACACGAGCATATTACACAGCAGCAAAATTACAAAGGGATTTGTTTCACAATGGTGGCTTTGGTGTTGGTGGTGGTGGTAGTGGTGTTGTGGGGGTGGTGCTGGTGGTGCTGGTGTTGGTGGTGCTGGTGTTGGTGTTGGTGGTGCTGGTGTGTGTGTGTGTGTGTGTGTGTGTGTGTAGAGAGAGAGAGAGAGAGAGAGAGAGAGAGAGAGAGAGAGAAGTGCGCGCGTGCACGCGTACGCGTTTGTGTTAGTGTGGTGGCGGGAAGGAGAGTGGGCTGTTAAGGGCTTAGAAGTTAAAGTCAGTTGTTGAAGCATACGCCAGGATTCTGTCTGTACAATGCCCTGAAAACAATTCCAGTCAACAAATGTATATAGCAGACAGAGTTTGTGATGAACGCTGGGAGGTTGTCCCCCCCCCGCCCCACACATCAGAAACTCCAGACCAGAAAGGTCATCCACCAAGCTATCCCCTCCTTCTTCCCTGTCTTCCAGTGCCTTTCCCAACCCCGGAAACCACACACACACACACACACACACACACACACACACACACACACACACACACACACACACATACACACACACACACACACACACACACACACACACTCACACACACACACACACAACACACACACACACACACACATACACACCACACACACACACACACTCACACACACACACACACACACACACACACACACACACACACACACACACACACACACAGAGTCTGCATCGAGGAAGTTTGGCTGGTTCTCTAAACCGTTTCTGTTGTCGACTGAAATACGCACAGCATTTTCCTGTTGTCGTTTGAAGCAGCACACACAATGTTTTGTTGCGACTGGAAAGCAGCGCACAGCTGTTTCCGCTTGTCGAACGCAGGCAGCACACAGATTTGTTTGTCGACTGAAAGCAGCACACAGCATTTCCTGTTTGTCGCCCGGAGCAGCACACAGCATATTGTTTGTCGACTAGAAAGCAGCACAACCGTAGGGCAGTTCCTTGTTTGTCGACTGGAAAGCAGCACACAGCATTATCTTGTTTGTCGACTGGAAAGCAGCACACAGCATTATCTTGTTTGTCGACTGGAAAGCAGCACACAGCATTTTTTGTTTGTCGACTGGAAAGCAGCCCACCGCATTTCCGGCCGCCTTGTGCCTGCCTTCTTTTGTGACCCGCCAGCGGATGTGCCGACATCTTTGATGCGGCTTGCCAGGAATGCTGGGATAGCCCAGGGTGTCGGCAGCTCTTGATTGGATCACAGGGAGCGGGGCCCGAGGAGATCGATGCTTTGCCTGACCCTTTCTTTGCTGTTTGACTCACCCCATTCACCCCCCCTCCACTCGTTTCCCACTTACCCTCCTCACCCCTCCCGTCACCCCTAGCTCCACCTTCCCATCTGTCCTCTTTCTTGCAGGCCCCGTGGTCTTTGTTTCATTGTCTGTGTGTCTGTGGATCTTAAAAGAGAAAGACAGACCAAAAAAAAAATTACATGGTTTTCCTTTCCTTCATCTCTCTGTGTTTGACTCATTAGTTATTTTTTTTTTGTTTATTCTGTCTCTGTCCGTCTATCTAACTACTTCTATCTACGTGTCTGTAGCTGATGTGGTTGCTTGATTAAATCTCTTTGTCCATGTACACATTCCCATCCAACCCTGAAAGATTAAAAGTGAAGCCTTCCTATTTGTATCTGTATGGTACAGAATCACCACCGCGTCTTATTTCGGCACTCTTCCCACTCTCTGTTCCTCATCACAGATTTCTCTCTCTCTCTCTCTCTCTCTCTCTCTCCTCTCTTCTCTCTCTCTCTCTCTCTCTCTTGCACACATACCCCTCCGCCATCCCTCACCCCCACGAACCCATGAATACTTACATCTATCGATGATACATCGACAGATATACAGCATACTTCCGTTTGGTTTCCCCATGCAGTTTACCACACAGTTAAAAAAAATCTGTACACTTCTTTCTATAGTTTCTTACACAGATATAAAACTCATTACTGTTTTGGCCCTTCTGTAGCTCATCATAAAGATTAAAAACCCTACTCTGTTAACTTCCCTCTGTTGTTCCTCAAACAGACATAAAACCCACTTCACACACACACACACACACACCACACACACACACACACACACACACACAACAACACACACCACACACACACACACACACACACACACACACACACACACACACACACTTCTGTTTAGGTCCTCACACATACATGAAACTCACCTCCGTTCACTTGTTCCTGTAGTTTCTGATACAGATAGAACAGCCACTTCTGTTCACTCCACCCCCCTCCCACCCCCGCAGTTCCTTACACAGATAGAAAATCCTGCCTCCGTTTACTTCTCCCAATAGTTCCTCATACAAATATAAAACACAGTTCTCCTTGGTTCTCCAGTATTGTTCTTGACATGGTTACAAAAACCCACTTCTGTTTACTCCCCCCCCCCCCCTCATAGTTCCTTACACAGATAGAAAAACCTACCTCCGTTTACTTCCCCAGTTGCTCTGCTCGGTTCTCCAGTATAGTTCCTTACATAGTTCTAAAATCCACCCTTGTTACTTCCCTCCTTTGTTCCTCATACTGTCATGAAATCCACTTCTGTTTGATTCTGCCGTAGTTTTTCATATCAAAACCCCGCTTCTGCTTTGTTTCTTTTTTGTTTGTTTTTACAATTCCTCACACAGCTATAAAAACCCACTGTTTACATTGCTCTGTTGTTCCTCACACACAGATAAAAAAA
Source organism: Conus canariensis (assembly GCA_033310375.1). Lineage (NCBI taxonomy): Eukaryota > Metazoa > Mollusca > Gastropoda > Neogastropoda > Conidae > Conus > Conus canariensis. The sequence goes on from CM065729.1 coordinate 51,014,438, forward strand.
CCCACTATTGTTTACATCGCTCTGTTGTTAGTCACACAGATATAAAACGCACTTCTGTTTACATCGCTCTGTTGTTCCTCACACAGATATAAAACCCACTTCTGTTTACATCGCTCTGTTGTTAGTCATGCAGAATAAAACCCACTTCTGTTTACATCGCTCTGTTGTTAGTCATGCAGAGATTAAACCCACTTCTGTTTACATCGCTCTGTTGTTAGTCATGCAGAGATTAAACCACTTCTGTTTACATCGCTCTGTTGTTAGTCATGCAGAGATTAACCCACTTCTGTTTACATCGCTCTGTTGTTAGTCATGCAGAGATTAAACCCACTTCTGTTTGGTTCCCTTTTAGTTCCTGCGCAAATACAGCCACTCTGTCTGGTTCCGATCTTAATTCCACAGAGATTAAAACCAACTTTCCCCCCCCCTCCACCACCCGTCTTTACAATATTTTGTCTATGTTTTCTGTTTTCTGTTTTTCTTTTTTGTCTTGTTTCTTTTGTTGTTTGTAAAGACTTCTTTTAGGGGCCCCCAACTTCTGTTTACATCGCTCTGTTGTTAGTTATGCAGAGATTAAACCCACTTCTGTTTACATCGCTCTGTTGTTAGTCATGCAGAGATTAAACCCACTTCTGTTTACATCGCTCTGTTGTTAGTCATGCAGATATAAAACCCACTTCTGTTTACATCGCTCTGTTGTTAGTCATGCAGAGATTAAACCCACTTCTGTTTACATCGCTCTGTTGTTAGTCATGCAGAGATTAAACCACTTCTGTTTACATCGCTCTGTTGTTTATGCAGAGATTAAACCCACTTCTGTTTACATCGCTCTGTTGTTAGTTATGCAGAGATTAAACCCACTTCTGTTTGGTTCCCATTTTAGTTCCTGACGCAGACATACAACCCACTTCTGTCTGGTTCCGATCTTAATTCCTCACAAGATATAAAACCAAACATCCCCCCCCCTCCACCACCCCCGTCTTTACAATGTATTTTGTCTATTGTTTTCTGTTTTTCTTTTTTTTGTCTTCTTGTTTTCTTTTTGTTGTTTTGTAAAGACGTTTCTTTTAGTGGGGCCTCCCCTCTGTTTACATCGCTCTTGTTTTATGCAGAGATTAAACCCACTTTGTTTGTTCCATTTAGTTCCTGACCAGACAACAGCCCACTCTGTCTGTTCGATCTAATTCTCACACAGATATAAGACCAAACACTCCCCCCCCCTCCACCACCCGTTTTACATGTATTTTGTCTATTGTTTTGTTTTTCTTTTTTTCTTTTTTTTTTGTCTGTTTTCTTTTTGTTTTGTCGTAAGACGTTTCTTTTAGTGGCCTCATCTCTTTCCACTTTCACTTGTTTTTCTCACCTCACACCCATTATTGTTTGTGTGTTTCATGACCGACCAGCAGCACTTTTCAGTTTTCGTGTAATTATGCAGACATATATAAAACCTGTCTGTGCCCCCCCCCCCCCCCCCCCCCCCCCCCCCGCTAGCAGCACCGTATCCTTACAACAGTCGCAGACAGAGTATTTTGCTTTGTGGTTCTGCACCTTTGTCGATTAATCACAAATAGGATGGTGTAATTCATGCACTGAATATGGAATCCGTCGCAAAGACAGGAGGGTACATTTTTGAAAAAAAAAAAAAAAAAATTCTGTAATAAAACACAGTAATGCACTCCTCCCTACCTAATGAATGAATGAATGCATGTCATAGTATCGTCTGCTTCACGCGCGTTTAATGAGAACCGGGTCACTGTGTGTAAGAAGAGAGAGAGAGAGAGAGAGAGAGAGAGAGGAGAGAGAGAGAGAGAGAGAGAGAGGAGAGAGATCCTGCATGCCGGCAATAAACAGCATCATGCAGTGCGTGGGATTTTTGCTTCTAAGGCGCGCGCCGGCTTGAATTGATGTGATGGACAACACGTGCCATGCGCGCGGCTATGGGAAGGAACGAGCAGGCCTCATCCGCAAGGAAGTGTGCATTGCTGTTAGCTTACGGTCAGCTGTTAGCGTAAGGAGGCCCACACCCGTCTCTGTTTAACTGCCCCCCCCCCCCCCCCCCGGTAGTTCTAATATATGAAAACAGGTATAAAACCCACTTCCTGTAGGTCTCCACGGATATGAATGTCGAGTCTTGTTGACTTGGACATTGCCTTTCACCCTTAAAACACATTGTACCATCACCTCTGTTTCACCAGCACCCAGTTTACTGCAGCTAAGTTTGTAATTTTTTGAAGTAGGCATTCGAGGTCTGACTAGCGCGTTGAGCTAATGCGTAGGTCAGATATCTGCTAAGTCGTAGCCTCGAGACCCTTTTCTTAAATTTTCTCATCTTAGTCATTAATTCATTTATCCATCAGCTTTAAATCATGCGCAGTGTGTGGTCTCAAAACGTATGGGATGTTGTGTAGCGTGTATGGACTAGTCTGCACGCAGTGACACCTCCTCCATGAATCTGAAACTGAAATTGTAATTCTTCCAACCCCTTCTTCACCATTCATACAACTCAGCCTCAGTCGTCTTCTCCAAAACTCTTCGTCCCATAAATAGTATGGCAAAATCAGTGAGAGCTTTGCTTGAATCAGGAGACGGAAGACATTAAAGTCAGAGGTTGCTGATATAGCAAGAGGAACAGTTAAAACTAGTAGTTCTGTAAAATTGAGATAGTTCACACAGCAGGAGGAACAGCCGAAAGAGGTCGTTATATCACACTGAAATGATTCACATAGCAAGAGAAACAGCTTCTTCTTCGTCGTTCGCTCAGACAGGAACCCCCGATGCAGTGACGAAGGCTGCCATCCGGCGGAGGCCCTCCAGAGATCCATAGAGTTTCTCCCTCATCGGTTGGTCAGCAGGCCAGGTCTCTGCTCTCAGGTTATGGTGTGTTGGACAGTAGAGAAACAGCTTAAACGGGTTGTTCTATAACGTTGGAATAATTCACATAGCAACAGAAACAGCTGACACGGATCCTTCTATAACGCTGAAAATAATACACACAGCAAGAGAAATAACTAAAAGAGATCCATCTGTGACACTGAAATAATTCACACAGCAAGAGAAACAGTTGAAAGGGGTTGTTCTATAACACGGACATCATTCAAATAGCAAGAGAAAGAGCTGACAGGGATCGTTCTATAACACTGAAATAATTCACACAGCAAGAAGAATATTACTGAAAGAGGTCGTTCTATAACACTGAAATAATTCACACAGCAAGAAGAATATTACTGAAAGAGGTCGTTCTATAACACTGAAATAATTCACGCAGCAAGAGAAAAAGTTGACATTGGTCATTCTATAACACTGAAATAATTCACACATCAAGAAAAACAACTGAAAGAGATTGTTCTATAACACTGAAATAATTCACACATCAAGAGAAACAGCTGAAAGGGATCGTTCTGTCATTAGATGAGGGAAGGAGTCACCAATGTCACAAGGTGAGACAGAGTCACCAGTGTCTTCAAGTGCTGGAAGACGTCACTAGTATCAACAGGTGAGGGAATGAGTTACCAGTCTCAACAAGTGAGGGAAGGAGTCACCAGACTCGACAGGTGAAGAAAGGATCAGTTTTAAAGGTGAGGGACGAGGTCACCAGTATCAACAGATGAGGGAAAGAGTCACCAGTAACATCAGGTAAGGGAAGTAGTCACAGTAACATCAGGTGAGGGAAGGGGTCACCACTAACATCAGGTGAGGGAAGGAGTCAGCAGTATCAACAGATGAGGGAAGGAGTCAGCAGTATCAACAGATGAGGGAAGGAGTCACTAATGTATTCCAGTGTGATAAGACGTCAGCAGTATCAACGGATGAGGGAAGGAGTCAGCAGTATCAACAGATGAGGGAAGGAGTCACCAGTATCAACAGGTGAGGGAAGGAGTCACCAGCTTCAGCAGGTGATGGAAGAAGTCACTAGTGTCTTCAAGTGCTACAAGACGTCACCAGTATCAACGGATGAGGGAAGGAGTCACCAGTAACATCAGGTGAGGGAAGGAGTCACCAGTAACATCAGGTGAGGTAAGAAGTCACCAGTAACATCAGGTGAAGGAAAGAGTCACCAGTATCAACAGGTGAGGGAAGGAGTCACCAGTAACATCAGGTGAGGGAAGGAGTCACCAGTAACATCAGGTGAGGGAAGGAGTCACCAGTAACATCAGGTGAAGGAAGGAGTCACCAGTAACATCAGGTGAGGGAAGGAGTCACCAGTATCAACAGGTGAGGGAAGCAGTCAACAGTAACATCAGGTGAAGGAAGGAGTCACCAGTAACATCAGGTGAGGGAAGGAGTCACCAGTAACATCAGGTGAGGGAAAGAGTCAACAGTAACATCAGGTGAGGGAAGGAGTCAACAGTAACATCAGGTGAGGGAAGGAGTCACCAGTAACATCAGGTGAGGGAAGGAGTCACCAGTAACATCAGGTGAAGGAAGGAGTCACCAGTAACATCAGGTGAAGGAAGGAGTCACCAGTAAATCAGGTGAAGAAGATCACCAGTAACATCAGGTGAGGAAAGGAGTCACCAGTAACATCAGGTGAGGGAAGGAGTCACCAGTTTCAGCAGATGAAGGAGGGATTCACCAGTGTCAGTAGGTGAAGGAAGGAGTCACCGCCATCACCAGGTGGAAAAAGAAATCACTGCAGATGTGTCTGCCAGTGAGGCAAGGCGTCACCAACGGGGACAGGATTCACCAGTGTCACCAGGTGAAAGAAGCTCTCACCCCGTTGTCACCCGAACTGGAGGACATTGTGGGACGTGCTGCAGATTCCATGTTTGTGAAGAGACTGGCAGTAATGAAGGCAGGCAGTTTTCTTCCCCTTGCCCTTTCTTTTCCCCTTGCAATTATCTCCCCCAAATGGTGTGTAGCTTGAGCAAATAGTGTGAC
>CM065729.1:51029315-51034315 GCA_033310375.1 Conus canariensis
AATTACTCTCCCTGACTTCAGTGCAGCATTCGACACGCTGGATCATTCTATTCTATTGAAGAAGCTGAAAATCACCTTTGTTATTCAGGGCAAAGTTCTCTGCTCCAATACTACTGTTAATCTTTCATTCTTTGATCATCCCTATTCGTTTTCTCCTACTGTAAATATTATTACATATATACATACCGGATCGGCCGGGGCCCGGGTTACCAACGACCGCGCTTCCCACTGACAAGCACCAGGGTGGAAGTGAAAAGTCAGCTACTGGGGCAAAGACATCATACAAGCTGCCAACTGAGAAAATTACCATTGGAACCTGGAATGTTCGTACACTCCATCAGTGCGGCAAAGTAAAAGAACTAGAGCACGAGCTGAGACGCCACCAATGGGACATTGTGGGTTTGTCGGAAGTAAGATGGACAGGCTTTGGAGAAGCAATCACAGAGGAAGGACACAAGATGTGGTACAGTGGCGAAGAGTCACTACATGAAAAAGCGTAGCTTTCATCGTACGCAAAGAAATCACTGGTTGCATCATGAGATGCACACCGGTTAACAGCAGAATCATCAGCATTCGTGTGTCAGCCAAACCAAAGAACATCAACATCATACAGGTGTATGCTCCAACTACCAGCCACGAAGATCAGGCGGTGGAAGAATTCTATGAGGAAGTAGAAGACACCATCAGAAAAGCCCCCAAGAAAGACATCATCATAGTTCAGGGGGACTTCAACGCCAAAGTTGGCCCAGATGCCTACAAAGACTGGGCTGGAACAGTGGGTCAATACGGCACAGGGGAAACTAACGACAGGGGACTTCGCCTTCTGGAGTTTGCCTGCACCCAACGGCTCACCATTGCCAACACCCTTTACCCCCACAAACTGTCAAGAAGAACAACCTGGCATGCGCCGAACGGAATGACTCACAACCAGATCGATTTTGTCCTCACACCGCGGCGCTTCAAATCAAGCATCAATAAAGCAAAGACGAGGACATACCCCGGAGCTGATATAGGCAGCGACCACGATCTCGTGCTGCTCACAATGAAGATCAAATTGAAGAAGAAGTACCAAGCTGCGCAGCCACACATCAAGTTTGACCTGGAGAAGCTAAAAGACCCAGAGATAGAAGAGGCATTCCAGGCACAGCTCGGGAGGCGGTTCGCGGCACTCAACCTCCTGGACAGTGACATCAACGACCTCACAAACAGCTTCAATGAGGCAGTCCGCGAAACAGCAGAGGAGGTACTTGGGCGACAGAGGAAGAAACACCAAGCATGGATCTCAAACGACATCCTTGACCTCTGCGACAAAAGAAGATTACTGAAGAAGACGAAAAATTCCAGCCTGAACAAGCCTCACAGTATCGAAAAACCAACAACCTTGTAAGGAAGGAAATGATTGAAGCCAAAGAACAATGGATCAATAACCAGTGCGAGAACATCGAGAAAGGCATGGAAAAGGGAAACAGCAAACATGCCTTCACCACACTGAAAAACCTCACCAAGACGCAGCAAAACAGATCGTCAGTCATCGAGGATACCTCAGGCGAGCTGCTGACAGAAAGCTCCGCTGTTTTGAACAGATGGACACAGTACTGCCAAGAACTTTACAACTACCCTATACAGCCAGACGACAGTTTGTTTGAGGGGGACTCAACACCATCAAGGGAATCCTCACCGCTACCAGTGATGAGAGAAGAAGTGGAAGAAGCCATCCGCAGCCTTCCAGCAGGGAAATCACCTGGAGCAGACAATATTCCAGCAGAGCTGCTCAAACATGGAGGAAGGAATTGGTCACTCTAGTAACATCGATTTGTCAGAAGATCTGGGAGACAAAACAGTGGCCCACAGAATGGACTCAATCACTCATCATCCCCCTGCCCAAAAAGGGAAATCTACGCCAATGCCAGAACTACAGAACAATAAGTCTCATTGCCACACCAGTAAAATCATGCTCAGAGTCATCTTGAATCGACTGAAGAAAGAGGCGGAAGAACACCTGGCGGAAGAACAAGCTGGATTCAGGGCAGGCAGAAGCACAGTAGAACAGATCTTCACCTGCCGGATACTGATGGAGAAACATCTGCAACATCAGAGAGACCTGTTCCACAACTTCATTGACTTAAGGAAAGCGTTTGACAGGGTGAGGCACAGGGGTCTGTGGCAGGTGCTCAGAAAGTTTGGCATAGAGAACGGTCTCGTTCAAACCATCCAGGCGCTGTATAACACCGCCAGCAGCGCAGTCCTCCTCAACAACCAGATAGGGGACTACTTCAAGACCACAGTTGGAGTCCGTCAAGGCTGCCTGCTATCTCCCGTACTGTTCAATCTCTTCCTAGAAAACATCATGCGTGAAACCCTCCATGACTTCCACTCCACTGTCTCCATCGGAGGAAGAACCATCAATAATCTGAGGTTCGCAGATGACATCGACCTGATGGGTGGCAGCAACGAAGAACTACAAGACCTGACAAAGAGACTGGAAGAAAGGGCAGGTGCATATGGAATGGAAGTGAGCACAGAAAAAAGCAAAGTCCTGGTCAACAGCACAACCAACACCCATGCTGAAATCTACATGAACGGGCAACAGCTTGAAGAAGTGGACGCTTTCAAATACTTTGGCGCCACTCTTACCGAAGACGGTCGCTCTACAACAGAAATCAAGACCAGACTAGCGATCGCAACAGCAGCAATGACAAAGCTAAACAAGATCTGGAAGAGCAGGGAGATCAGCTTTCCTACGAAGATGAAGCTGTACAAATCCCTGGTGCTGTCCATCCTGCTGTATGGCTGCGAAAGCTGGACCATGACAGCAGAGACCACCAAGAGAATCCAGACGTTTGAAACTAAATGCTTCAGGCGCTTGCTTGTGATCCCTTGGCAAGACCGGAAGACGAACGACCTTGTGAGGAGCCAAATAACATCACTTGCAGGCCCCCAAGAACCCCTCTTGGCAATAGTCAAGAAGAGGAAGCTGTCGTGGTTCGGGCATGTCATACGCCACAACTCACTGCCCCAAACAGTCCTCCAGGGCACGCTGGAAGGCGGCAGACGAAGGGGACGACAAGCCAAATGCTGGATGGACAACATCAAAGAATGGACCAGGATGGATGGCCCCACGCTGATGCCACAGGCAGAGGACAGGGCCGGATGGCAGCGCCTGGCTTCGAGAGTGTCTCTCATCTCTCCTCTACGCCCATCATGGGCAAGAGAATGATGATGATGATGATGATGATTTATCCTCACCACCTTCTCCCTGCTCCAGTAGCACTATTAACTTTTACTCATTGACCATCTCCATTTCTTTCCACCTACTGTTACCGGTACTAATATTACTTTATTATATTGCTCTCAGTAGTCATTACATCATCATTATCAGCACTATCATCATCACCTTCATTTAGAAACACACACACACACACACACACACACACACACACACACACACACACACACACACACACACACACACATAACTATTACAATTGTTATATTTACTACTAATACTATCATTGATATAGTTAGCATTCTTTACAATATTTTGGACATTCCAGCGTACCACTTTCCCAGCCTCCTGTAGCATCACAATCATTACTATATGGTTACAATCGTCATTATTATCAAAACTATTAATATACATATCATGTAATTAATATACCTATTAGATTCCATCCTTCCCATAATTTATACCTTCCATCTCCCCTTTTTTTTTGTCCTCCTCTCCCCCTCCTCCCCTTGTTTTTTCTCCCTTAGTATTAGCATTAGTACTATTATTATCATTACTACTATGAATATTATGAGTATTTTTAAATTTTATTTATTTATTCTATTATTTATTTATTTTATTTTTTTTGTAAATATATTTCTGTATCATGCTTTTATTATCAGTACCATTATTACCATTATCTTTACTATAGTTGTTAGCATTATCATCATTAATACGATTGTTAGTATTGATATGACCATCACTACCATTAACATCACCATCGCCATCGCCACTAAGACTGTTGCCACGGCAACCATGCTGTTTAAGAATCCTCTAACCCACTCTCCTTTCTCCCATACTACTGTTATTGCCATATGATCACCAGAAGTGGTAGTAATCCTGTCTTTATTTATTTTTTCAATATTTTGATCATCATCATTACCATTATTAGTATTCCTATCAGTAATATAATTATCATTATTACTACCTTGACTCACACATTATCTCCCTTCTGACAGCCTCATTTTCATTCAACGCCTATCTTGCGCTGAAGTGAAAGAAGATAAGTGATTGCTCGTCCATTTTCGTTGTCCTAATTGTTTTGTATCTTGCCTGAAGAAGACTTAAGAGGTCGAAACGCGTCGTGTTTTGTCTTGTGATTCGTTTGTCCATGTTCCTTTTTGGCGGTTCGCTAACATTTATTTAAAATTTGTTTAGATTCCGCTTGCAGTCGCCTCACTTTGCAACGAGATCTATATGTGAAAAGCTAATCTTAAACAAAGTGGAAGAAAATCAAATAAAAAAAAAAATGTAAAAGTATAAGTGTATGTATTTTACATAAAAACAAGGTAAGAAAAAAGGAGGCCGATAGATAGATAGGGTAATTAATGAATAAATAATAATAAAAAAGAAAAATCGAGAGATATCTATCTATCTATCTATCTCTATCTCTGTCTCTCTTTCATTCTTTCTCTCTCTCTCTCTCTCTAATAAAAAAGAAAAATCGAGATCTCCTCTCTCTCTCTCTCTCTCTCTCTCTCTCTCTCTCTCTCTCTCTCCTCCTCTCTCTCTCTCCATATATATGTATGTATGTATGTATGTATATACATTTAAACCATTACTGAAGAAGCTTTTAAGCGAAAATTTTATTGGAGAATATACAATTTAAAATGAAACTCTTTACTTCTGTTTTTTTTTTTATTTTACTTAAAGTATATATATATATATATAATATATATATATATATATATATATATATATATATATATATATATAATATAGAGAAGAGAGAGAG
>CM065729.1:51039315-51044315 GCA_033310375.1 Conus canariensis
AGAGAGACAAATAGAAAGAAGGCGAGGAAAACAAAGAAAGAAGAAGGGAAGGAGAGAAATAATAAGCCAATGATGATTGCATCAATGTCATAGCCTTTTCGTTTGATTTTTTTTAATTGGGGGGAGGGGGGGAGGGGGGTAGACTGGGTAGAGGAGGAGGGTGGATGAAAGGAGGAGAGGAACAAGTGTTGGGAAAAGGGCAAGGGAATGGGGGGGGGGGGGGGGTCGTTCTTTCTCCTCCACCAAAACGAGCGGCTGTAGTGATAATCCTGGTATATATATAACAAGAAAACCAGAAGACAACTGATAGAACGAAAGAAATAGGAAAGTAAGGGAGGGAGAAAAAAAGATACAGCAAAGAAGGTGTTCATCTAGAAATTCGAACGAAAGGCGGAACGAAAGAATGAAGCTCTAACGTCATACATAATAAACAACACAACGCCATGGTCTGACCTGGAAGTACTGTCGTGTTAGTGTACCACGATGTCATATAGCTCACATTATGGCCCATATTGTAACAGCAGTCCTGTTGATGTAACGCCATGTCACATAGCTTACATTATGACCCATTTTGTAATAACAGTCGTGTTGATGTGACGCGATGTCACATAGCTCACATTTTGACCCATTTTGTAATAACAGTCGTGTTGATGTAACGCGATGTCACATAGCTCACATTTTGGCCCATTTTGTAACAACTGTCGTGTTGATGTAACACCATGTCACATAGCTCATTTATGGCCCGTTTTGTAACAACTATCGTGTTGATATAACACCATATCACATAGCTCACATTATGGCCCGTTTTGTGTTAAGTATCGTGTTGATGTAACACCATGTCACATAGCTCACATTGTGGCCCGTTTTGTAGCAAGTATCGTGTTGATGTAATACGATATCACATACCTCACATTTTTGCCCATTTTGTAACAACTATCGTGTTGATGTAACGCGATGTCACATAGCTCACACTACAGCTCATTTTGTAACAGCAGTCCTGTTTATCTAACACCATGTCACATAGCTCATATCATGGCCCATTTTGTAACACTAGTCATGTTGATGTAACGCTACGTCACTCAGAACACATTCTGGTCCGTTTTGTTACAACTGTCTAGAACCATTCATCATCATCATGATGCATCATCTGCCCCTTAAAGCATGGTGTGGTTGGTTGGGGCACTATTTGAACTGGCACCACTCCTCCATCCTCGTCTATCCTCTACTGTTCTCTGAGAATCGCTAAAGGTCAGGCCTCTTTATTCCTGGATATTGTTCTCCTGTCTCTTTCTCTGTCAGCCCCTTTTCCTGTTTCGTCGTCCAGTGCCCTGCAAATGGTTCTTGCAAAGTTGAGTGATGGAAGTATGTCACCATTCCATTTCAGTTTTTGTTTCTCGATTGCTGTCAGCAAGTTTTCAAAGAGGTCTTATGGCTGACTAGACTTTTTTTTTTGCGCAGTTCCTCATGGGCGACATACTCTGTGTAGGAATTGCGTAAGATTTTGCGATAGCACCACCTCGCTTTAAATGCCTGGACTTTTTTGTGTACATCTGCTGCCACGGTTTATGTTACAAAAACGTACAGAAATGTTGATGTGGTTTGTGTGCGCCACAGATTATTCATCCAGCATCATGGTCCATTCTGTAACCACTGCCGTGTTGATTGTCACATCATTTCATTCGTCCAGCAGTATAGGCTGCCATGCAATAACGATCGTTTCGAGGTAGCGTCATGTCACTAAGTCAACATTATGGTGCACTCTGTAACATCTGTCGTGTTTGTACAATATTGTCATTCATTCAACATCATGGTCCGTTTTGTAACATCTCTCGTGTTTGTACAATACGATGTCATTCATTCAATATCATGGTCCGTTTTGTAACATCTGTCGTGTTTGTACACTATTATCATTCATTCAGCATCATGGTCCACTCTGTAACAGCTTTTATGTTGGTGTAACGCCATCTCTTTAAGTCAACATTATTGTCTGTTCTGACACATCTGTCGTATTACTTTTATTTGTGACTATATTATTATTATTATTATCATTATTATTGTTATTATTATTATTATTATTGTTTTTGTTATTATCATCATTATTATTATCACTGTTATTATTATATTAACATTATTACTATTATCGTTATTATCATTATTATTATTATCATTGTTATCATTATTATTCTTGTCATTAATATCATCACCATTATTATTATCATCATTATTATCATTGTTATTACTGTTATTATTCTTATTATTATTGTTGCGGTTTTTATTATCATTTTCATCATCATTATCATCATTTGTCTCTTTCCCCTTCTCTGTCTCTCTGTTTTCTCCTCTGTCTCTTCTCTCTCTCTCTCTCTCTCTCTCTATATATATATATATATATATATATATAGAGAGAGAGAGAGAGAGAGAGGAGAATGCGAATGCGAATGCGAAATTTATTCAGATAAAGGCCAGAGCCCCATACTGAAAGGGTGATACCTGCAATACACATGATATAAATACCATCATGAAGGAAAATGCAAGGAAAAAGCAAACATATATGCACAATGCAATAATATTAAGAATAAACAGTACGCAGCCTTTTTTTGCGCTTCATAAATGTACCGAGCAAGATTTAAGAGAATATTTTCATTTCTTGATGCGAGGAGTAAGTTCAGTCTAAAGCTACAGGGTTCAGAAAAATACTTTGGCTTTATAAATTTCACTCTAAGGTCATGAAAAGCAGGACAGCAAAAAAGGAAATGGACTTCATCTTCCCTGTCCAGATTACATAAGCGGCATATATTTCATTTTCACTAATGGTACTGTACCTAAAACGATGACACGCAATGTCAGAAACGCCAAATCGAAACTTACTCAGTGCACTCTTAACATATCTATTCATATCCATTTTAATGTACGGTTCTATCATATGCGTTGTTTTAAAGAGTCTGTATTGCGCAAATCTGTCACTACTATAGATGTGATCATGCCAGTCCTGCCATCTGCAGTCAATTACTCTTTGTTTAAAACATTTAAAAAATCCTGGTATATTTTCAACTCCTTGGTTGTCCCAAACATAAGCAAAACCATAAGAAGTTAAGCACTGGCGAACATTAGTAACCCATGTCTTCTTGCCATTACAATCCAGATTTCTCAACACTTTGTAAGCTTTAAGAGGTATTTTGATTTCTTCCATTCTAGTTATTTTCAGCCAGTATATAATACATTTCAAAAACGAGTTAACATAGATTGGATATCGTCCAAGCTCACCATAAACTAGATCATTCGGTGTTCGATTGTCTACATTTAAAAATCTTTTCATTGCATACAAATGGACATTTTCTATTTCAACACTTTTCTCAAGAGCCCAAATTTCCGCCCCATATTGTAATATTGGCTGCACCTGAGAATCAAATAGCTTTGAGAAAACTGAAAATGCATTACAATTCAATCTATATAGCGTGTGAAGTATAACAGCGACTGCTCTCTTTGCTCTGTTTGCAAGGTCTTGGCATCCAAAAGTGAAACTTAATCTGGTTGTGAAATAAAAACCAAGATACTTATATGCATTGGCAACAAGAATATATTGACTACCATAGACCCATCTCTCATTTCGAGCCAAATATCCACCTTTACGGAACACAATGATATTAGTCTTATTCATATTTACTTTTAATTCTAATCTAGATGCAGCGGAATACAAACTATTCAATTGTCTTTGAAGACCAACAACAGTTGTAGACATTAAAATAATGTCGTCAGCAAAAAGCAAGACAAAGATCTCCAAAAGGTCAAAAGTTACACCATGCCTTCCATTTTGAATAATTTCCATGGCCAGTTCATTTATGAACAAGGAAAACAAAACTGGACTGCAGACGTCCCCTTGCTTAACTCCTCTGGTACACATGACATAATCTGATAATATTGCTCCAGATCTGACCCAGCTTTCACTTCACTATACATACTCCTTACACAATGGTACAGTTTGCCTTTAATTCCATTCTTCAATAAAATAGGCCATAACAATATCCGTGAAACTGAATCAAAGGCTTTTTCAAAATCTACGAAAGCAACATACAACTTTCGATTATTCACAAATTGTTTCTGAACTGCGGCTAAAAGACTAAACATATGGTCAATTGTAGAGTAGCCTTTCTTGAATCCTGCTTGATGTTCTCCTGTCATATTACTCTGAGATATCCATTCATGTAATCGGTTATTAATAACGGAACTATAAAGTTTACTACATATATTGCACAAAGATATACCCCTATAATTGTTTACATCATTTACCTCCCCTTTTTTAAACAAGGGCAACATTATGGATTCTTTCCAGTCCTCTGGATAAACCCCAGTGTCAAAAAGAAAGTTAAAGAATTTATATAAAAAGCTTACAACAGTCTCACCGGAATTCTTGAAAAACTCTCCAATGATACCATCAGGTCCAGCACTTTTGCCATTTTTCAATTTTTTAATGGCTAGTATTATGTCTTCTCTGGATATTGGTCTATCATATATATTTTCTTCATTATCAATCTCCACATTGGTCACTGTGTACACTTGGTCATCTTTTTAACAAATTTTTAAAATGTAGGAACCAATCTTCCATTGGAATGTTATTTACAGGTTGTGATTTCTTTTTTGAAACTTTGTGTATAGTGTTCCAGAAGAACTGTTGATTTTTGACTGAGGACATAAGATCATTCAATAGAGAATCATTGTATTCTTTCTCTTTTCTTTTATTTAAATTTTTGTACTCTCTTCTTGCTATACAGAACGTTACTCTGTCATTTTCATCCAGCGTTTTCAAAAAAGTTCTGTACAATTTACGTAATTTACTTTTGGCTGCCCTACATTCTTGATCAAACCAATTCTGCTCAAATTTCTTGTTTACTGGTTTAATTTTCCTCATACTTTCAGCTTGTTCTTTGACAGTTTCATTAAATAAAGACAGTGCCTCATTTACGTCCACATGAATAAGATCTTCCGCAGCTCTCAACTTTTCT
>CM065729.1:51056815-51064315 GCA_033310375.1 Conus canariensis
CTAGATGTCATTACTCATCCACATTGCTGATTCGAGTCCAGAGATAGAGAGTAAGCCTCAAATCCTGTGTATCCTCACTGACACTACAAGATGTTACCTTTGTGCCTTCTGACACCGGATGAGGCCTTAAAATGCCACAATCACCGCACTGTCCAGTCTTTGGAAGACACGGCATTTGTTTCTAAAGCATATGCACATACTGATTTATTCCTCGTGTGTGTGTGTGGTGTGTGTGTGTGTGTGTGTGTGGTGTGTGTGTGTGTGTGTGTGTGTGTGTGTGTGTGCGTGCGTGTGTGCGTGCGTGCGTGCGCGCATGCAAGTGCGTGCGTGCGTTAGTGTGTGTGAATCTTGATTTGTAAATATAGTTAACAGGAAACACCACACTCCAGCCCTCTCTACCCTGCCGTTCTTCTATCGTCAGTTGGAAAACAGTCAGAGAAGGAGATTTCCATTTATCAGAACCGTAGATTTGTACCCGACAGTGACGCGGAAGTCTGTCTTTCATCTACAATATCTTCTAGGTCATTAAATCGTTCAGAATTCGACGGAAAGAGAATTAGCCCCCTTGTGTCTTATAATGAGAGACAGGCGACAAGGAAGAAGAAGGAACGGAGTCTTGTGGTGTGCCAAATGATTTTCCATTTCTTTTTCGTCTCAAGACATTCTATTGGCTGAAATCAGGCTGGTCTCCCTGGGGAGTAATACCCCAATGAATGGTTGTTCCGCCAGTCGCACGCGCAGATGTTGTACTTTGTTTATGTAATTAAATATTGGGAAAATTCAAACCAGCACACGGAACAGAGTACTTTGATTACTTAATCAAATTTTGCCAAAATTCAAACCAGCACACCAAACAGAGTACATTTTATTGTTTATTTAGAACAGGATTTAAAAAAAAAAACGGGTAACGAAATTTTCGACGAGTTTGTCTTGTTCTGACGTCACACAGAACTGACACAGAAACCGAACAAAACAATCCTAGCCAGATGGTTGTCAGCAGGAGTGGCGATGTGACAAAGTGGAGAAATGGGGACAGAAGAGAAGTGGGGACAGAAGAGAAATGAGGACAGAAGATAAATAAGGACAGAAGAGAAGTGGGGACAGAAGAGATGTTGGAACAGAAGAGGAGAGGAGAAGTGAGGACAGACGAGAAGTGAGGACAGAAGAGAAATGAAGACAGAAGAGAAATGAGGACAGAAGAGAAATGGGGACAGAAGAGAAATGAGGACAGAAGAGAAATGGGGGACAGAAGATATGTTGGAACAGAAGAGAAGAGGAGAAGTGAGGACAGACGAGAAGTGAAGACAGAAGAGAAATGGGAACAGAAGAGAAGAGAAGAGGAGAAGTAAAGACAGAAGAGAAGTGAGAACAAAAGAGAAATGAGGACGGAAGAGGGACAGAAGAGAAGAGGAGAGGTGAAGACAGAAGAAAGAGAAGTAGGTACAGAAGAGAAGCTGGAACAGAAGAGAAGGGGAGAAGTGAGGCCAGAAGAGAAGAGAAGGGGAGAAGTAAAGACAGAAGAGAAGTGAGAACAAAAGGGAAATGAGGACAGAAGAGAAGTCAGGACAGAAGAGAAGTCAGGACAGAAGAGAAGAGGAGACGTAAGGACAGAAGAGAAGAGAAGAGGTGAAGACAGAAGAAAGAGAAGCGAGGCCAGAAGAGAAGTGGAGAGCTGGGGGTAGAAGAGAAGAGGAGAAGTGGGGAACAGAAGAGAAGAAGAGAAGTGGGGAACAGAAGAGAAGAGGAAAAGTGGGGAACAGAAGAGAAGAGGAGAAGTGGGGAACAGAAGAGAAGAGGAAAAGTGGGGAACAGAAGAGAAGAGGAAAAGTGGGGAACAGAAGAGAAGTGGGGAACAGAAGAGAAGAGGAGAAGTGGGGAACAGAAGAGAAGAGGAGAAGTGGGGAACAGAAGAGAAGAAGAGAAGTGGGGAACAGAAGAGAAGAGGAAAAGTGGGGAACAGAAGAGAAGTGGGGAACAGAAGAGAAGAGGAAAAGTGGGGAACAGAAGAGAAGAGGAGAAGTGGGGAACAGAAGAGAAGTGGGGAACAGAAGAGAAGAGGAGAAGTGGGGAACAGAAGAGAAGAGGAGAAGTGGGGAACAGAAGAGAAGAAGAGAAGTGGGGAACAGAAGAGAAGAGGAAAAGTGGGGAACAGAAGAGAAGAGGAAAAGTGGGGAACAGAAGAGAAGAGGAAAAGTGGGGAACAGAAGAGAAGAGGAGAAGTGGGAACAGAAGAGAAGTGGGGAACAGAAGAGAAGAGGAGAAGTGGGGAACAGAAGAGAAGAGGAGAAGTGGGGAACAGAAGAGAAGAAGAGAAGTGGGGAACAGAAGAGAAGAGGAGAAGTGGGGAACAGAAGAGAAGTGGGGAACAGAAGAGAAGAAGAGAAGTGGGGAACAGAAGAGAAGAGAGAAGTGGGGAACAGAAGAGAAGAGGAAAAGTGGGGAACAGAAGAAAGAGGAAGTGGGGAACAGAAGAGAAGAAGGAAGAAGTGGGGAACAGAAGAGAAGAAGAGAAGTGGGGAACAGAAGAGAAGAAGAGAAGTGGGGAACAGAAAGAAGAAGAGAAGTGGGGAACAGAAGAGGAAGAGAAGTGGAACAGAAGAGAAGAGAATGGGAGAAGAGAGAAGGGTGGAACAGAAGAGAGAAGAGAAGTGGGGAACAGAAGAGAGAGAGAAGTGGGGAACAGAAGAGAAGAGGAGAAGTGGGGAACAGAAGAGAAGAGGAGAAGTGGGGAACAGAAGAGAAGAGAAAAGTGGGGAACAGAAGAGAAGAAGAGAAGTGGGGAACAGAAGAGAAGAAGAGAAGTGGGGAACAGAAGAGAAGAGGAAAAGTGGGGAACAGAAGAGCGGAAGAGAAGTGGGGAACAGAAGAGAAGAGGAGAAGTGGGGAACAGAAGAGAAGAAGAGAAGTGGGGAACAGAAGAGAAGAAGAGAAGTGGGGAACAGAAGAGCGGAAGAGAAGTGGGGAACAGAAGAGAAGAGGAGAAGTGGGGAACAGAAGAGAAGAAGAGAAGTGGGAACAGAAGAGAAGAGGAGAAGTGGGGAACAGAAGAGAAGAAGAGAAGTGGGAACAGAAGAGAAGAGGAGAAGTGGGGAACAGAAGAGAAGAAGAGAAGTGGGGAACATAAGAGAAGAGGAGAAGTGGGGAACAGAAGAGAAGAGGAGAAGTGGGGAACAGAAGAGCGGAAGAGAAGTGGGGAACAGAAGAGAAGAGGAGAAGTGGGGAACAGAAGAGAAGAGGAGAAGTGGGGAACAGAAGAGCGGAAGAGAAGTGGGGAACAGAAGAGAAGAAGAGAAGTGGGAACAGAAGAGAAGAGGAGAAGTGGGAAACAGAAGAGAAGAGGAGAGGTGAAGACAGAAGAGAAGAGGAGATGTGAAGACAGAAGAGAAGAGAAGTGGGGAACAGAAGAGAAGTGAGGGCAGAAGAGAAGTGCAGAAGTGAAGACAGAAGAGAAGTGCAGAAGTGAAGACAGAAGAGAAGTGCAGAAGTGAGGACAGAACAGAAAAGCAGAGGTGATAACAGCTCCCCCTCCTCCCATCCCCGTCATGTTGCTGTAGCATCATTTCATACGCTTGCCTACACAATCTTGTCATAGTTAGTCAACAACTCTTCACCAGTATTCAGTACTGTTAACACTTTGTTCGGAGAGTAAGTGGATACCTACCAGTCTTACCATATACATACACATGTTTGAAAAGAGATCTCAAGTGTATGACATATTTCCAACTTTTTATTCTCTGCCACGCCCAAACTTTCTACTGCTTGTATGAGGATAGGATGGATTCGCGAGCCTTTTTTTTGTTGCATACGCAGGCTGATACTCCTGCGGACACTTCCTGTACAGACAGGCAAAGATTAATCCAATTGACCCAACAAAGGGAGTGGAGTTTTTTGTGTATGACCGGTTTTTCCCCCCGCCGTTAAGGCAGCCATACTCCATCTTCGGGGAAGCGAGCCAAATAAGTTCTAAAAAGGATGAACAGTCAAGAGAATTAAAAACTTGATATAGCTCCAAGACCTCCCGATAACCTCGTTCTTTGCATGTCTATATTCTTCTGTCAAAGAATCAATTGAACTGAATCTTGAGGCGGAAATTACTCCAGGACATTTTGTTACAATTTGTAGCCTTAACTCCCATATTCCAATACCACCATTTTTTTTTTCAACAGAAAAATTCTCACTTCCTCCACCCCACCCCACCGCTCTCTCTCTCTGTCTTTCTGTGTGTGTGTGTGTGTGTGTGTGTGTGTGTGTGTGTGTGTGTGTGTGTGTGTGTGTGTGTGTGCGCGCGCGTATGTGTGTGTGTTTCTGTCTCTGTCTTTCCGTCTGTCTCTCTTTCTGTCTCTCTGTCTGTCTGTCTCCCTCTTCAATTTTTTATGCCATTTTCCCCCCATATCTGAACAGTTCCACACAGCCCTCTTTAAGAGGCTTAACGCAGCCAGTGTTCTGACTGGTCTGGGATTTCCTCGGAGAGAGAGAGAGAGAGAGAGAGAGAGAGAGAGGAGAGAGAGAGAGAGAGAGAGAGAGAGAGAGAGAGAGCGGAGGAAGTGGGGATGGGAGCGTACTCTTACAGGGTCTGCCGCAAGTTGTGTCCCTTACCCCATCCACTATCCACTCCATTCCTTCCAGCAAATGCCCTCCCCCCCTCCCTCCCCCCTCTCCCCCCCTCCCATCTCTCTCCCATCGCTGGCTGGGAAAGGTGGCAGGTGGGGGGTGGCGGGGAGGAGAAGGGTGGATGGGGGGATAAGGGGATAAGGGGAGACGGTGAGGGTAATGAGCTGCCGATGGGAAGACATTACTTGAAAAAAGTGGGGCCTGTTTGGCCAAGTGGCTAAGACAGACTAGCTCCGGGGTTCGAATCCCACATTCATTCACACAAAGGCCACACGCCACAATTAGGATTTTGTACTAATACACTATATAATCCATGTAAGCGTTTTGAGGCATCCCATAAATTTGAGCCAGCATTTAATGTTAAACTGATGATTTATCAAAAGGACAACTTCCCATCGATTATTTCCCATTGTTATGGGGGGGGGGGGGGGGGGAGGGGGGATGAGGGGAATCAAATTTCAGACACGATAAAAAAATAAATTCTCAAAACAATCTAACTGCGTCGACTCCTTAAGCAAGGCCTTGGCGCATCAATGTTTGGTGTGCAGCCACACACTACTGAAGAACAAGTGGCTATAATGAAAGACATTGAACAATAACAACGAACAGAGTAATAATAATAAATAGCAGTTGGGCAATAACAAAAGAAAGGACATTGGTAAACAACTGTACGATGAGGAACAACTGGACAATCATGAAAAAACACACCAACGATGAAAAACAACCGGACAATGATGAAGAACAACCCCACAGTAATGAAAACAACTCGACAATGGTAACAAACAACTAGGAAATAACGAAAACAAATGAACAATGATGAAAAAAATAACAGGACAATAATGACAAACAAATAATGGAGAGAAAAAAAAAACTAATGGAGAAAGAAAAACCCTAATAATAATAATATAAATAGTAATGATAATGATAATAATAATAATGATAATGATAACAACAACAACAACAATAACAATAATGATAATAATAATGATAATAATAAACAGATAAAATGATGGAAAGGAACAGTCATAACGAAGAGCAACTGACTAGTAATAAAGGACGAACAGACAGCTATAAAGAACTTCTGAACAATGATGAAGAACGACTGGACAATAATAAAGAACTGCTGTTCCCTTTACTGTCCCTCACACAATTCTCCTTCTCGTACCCTTCCACCCCCGCCCATTCCCCCCCCCCCCCCCCCCCCAGTTTTCGAGCACCCTCCCTCTTCCCCGTTTGTCGTAAGTGTCCTGTGTGTTTCTATGGCGTAAGGAGAAGGCTGGGTATGGATCGGGATGTGTGAAATACCACAGTAAAGGGCAGAGCAGTCTTTTGCACGACCTTTGTGTCCCGTCACTCTCTCATCACTATACTGACTCAATTGAACAAACGCCGCCGTTGCTCTGGAAGACGGCTGGTGTCTGAAATAAAATGCCGCTGGAATTGAAGAGATAATCGGGCGGAAGGAAGAGAGGGAAGCTGATATGGAGTGGGGGATGGGAAATGGGAAAGGAACGGTTTGCAGACAGAGGGAGATGAAGGATTAGAAGTAACGTTTTTACGCAGACGATATTTTTTTTTTTAGATTAGTGTCTTTCATTAATCAATGAATTTTTTTTGTTATGTCTGCTGAGCAGATTTGTTGATCAATGCTTTGTTTTGGTTCATTTTCCTTTCTTCCCCCCCCCCCCCCCCCCCCCTCATTAAAATCATGCTTGTATTCGACTTGGTTAGAAGTAAGTTGAAAGGATTTGTTTTAGGCAGGTGTTTGTTTAATTGTTCCACGTGTGTTTTTCTTTGGCCTTCACCCACTCTTCTTTGCTTCTTCTCATTTAAATGATGCTTGTAATAAATACTCAACTTGGGTAGAAGTAAGCTGGAATATTTACTTTTAATCAGCTGTTTGTTTACTTGTTTCATATGCGCACGGTGTGATTTTTCCTATGGCCTTCATCCACGAGGGAGCACTGTGAGCTCTTTCCTGCTTCTATCCGGCCGGTTCCCTTCTGCTTTGATCCCCCCTCCCCCCCTCGCCCCCCCCCCCCTCCCCCGTGTGTCTTCTCCAGGTCTTTCTGTGTCGTCGCCTCTTCCTTCTTTCCCGTGGGTTCCAGATCAGGACCTGTCGGATAGTTTAAGATGCTGACTTCCAAGGGTTGTGTCCTGTCCGGTAACATTTCCTCTCCGAGACGCACGTGGGGGCTAGCTCTTTCAGGTCTGTGCCCGTGTTCCGCCTTTCGCCACAACTCCTTGTTACTGACTTTGTTCTGCCATCATATGTTGAAAAATTACCTCATACAGCTGCTGGAGAACGTCTGTATCTTCTGCTGCTACGTTTTGCTCTTCCCACCCTCTCTCAGAACTGTACTGCAAGATTGATAGAAACCCAGAAATTGAAATACACAGACCTGCGACTGTGCTGGTTTCTCTGGAGGTCCAGATGTTGTTCAGCATGTCAGAGACATTGTGCACTTTTCGTGTTCGTCACTGAACAATGCATCCTGTTTATGGTATACGGCAAGCAGAACCATGGCGTTTTGTACGCAATGCGCAGGACCACAATCTTATACAGCGCAGCCATCGCGAACGTACTGAGTGAGGCCAATTTGATTCCAGAAAGTAAGATGGGGAATCAGTACTGCCCACAGGCAAATGGTGAAAAATAACGTTTGAAACCGATCCATCTTTCTTATGAGAAGGCTGTTTGTTTTGGTAATAGAACTGTATTAAAATTCAGCGTTTTGGAGGATAGTGAAAGGGCGGGAGAAGAGGCGGAGGGAGGAGGGGGTGAGGCGGAATGAGACCGAATCATCAAGATGCATGCGGGTATACGTTTTCGCCTTTCTCTATTTCTTCCCTCCCACCCCCCCCCCCCCCTTTCCCCCTACCTCTGTG
>CM065729.1:51066815-51079315 GCA_033310375.1 Conus canariensis
GTAGGTTGGATTTAGGATGGGATAGGGGGTTCAGGAGTTCTTTGTCAAGACCATCATGTTCCAAAAATGACAAATATCAGTGATGAATGGATCGAATAAGATGTCATTCTCCCATTTCTCTCCTTCTCCCAACCTTACGCCTTATCCCCTCTCCCTCCCCGTCAACATTCTCAACTACATCCCATCCTCTGAACCTCTTCTTCTTTTCTCATATTCGTTTTTTTTTTTTCTGACACTGGATAAATGGTCGGCGAGGTCTGAAGTACTCCCAGCGCCACTTCACATCCTCCACCACTGTCCTCACACGTGCAGCGCCCAAAATCAGACAGGAAGCGGGCTGACAATGTGGGTGACAAGAGTTGTGTCCCATCACTCTCCTTCTCGTCTCTTTATCCGCCCAGCAGGCGTCGTGCCATGTGAAGGGTCCGCCTGACAGCTTGCACGGGACAACACAGACAGGAGTGGCCATGGTGCCATGGAGCACGAACAGGAAGGGAGGATGGGGGAAGATGGGAGATGGGGGAAAAGAAGGGAGGCATGGAGACTCCCATGCTGTCGTGCTGTGAAGACTGAGGGCTGTTGGCATTGTACTGTCTGTTCATTCCATGTCCAGGCCTGGGACAATGGACAGACCTTGAGGTTGTCACATGTGGTTTTATTAAGGGTTTGGTGCTGCTGTCATGTTCTTTCTCTCTCCGTTATTGTTCACTGTGTTTCTGAGAGAGAGAGAGAGAGAGAGAGAGAGAGAGAGAGAGACAGACAGACAGACAGAGACAGACAGACGGACAGACAGACAGAGACAGAGAATCAAGAACATGGGTGAACAGCGCAGTGAAAGCTAAACTACTAAATCAATACATTTTAGAAACAATTTTCGTTACTTATTTAAAAGTGTAAAAAACACAATTGTAGGCAGAAAAAAAATTTATATAGATCCTTAAACAGCTGAAGAGGAAAGTGCTCATTTTGATTAGGCATCTGCCACAGCTAACACCCACTCCCTACCAATCCCCCATCCTCCTGCCCCTTCTGCAAACACACACCACACACACACACACACACACACACACACGCACGCACGCACACACACACACACACACACACACACACACACACACACACACACACACACACACACACACTGGTGTGTGTACCTTTTCTGCTGTCTGTCTCTCTGCCTCTCTCGTATGTCTTTTTCTGTGTCTTTCGGTCTGTGTGTGTGTGTGTGTGTGTGTGTGTGTGTGTGTGTGTGTGTGTGTGTGTGTGTGTGTGTGGT
This sequence comes from Conus canariensis, assembly GCA_033310375.1. Classification (NCBI taxonomy): domain Eukaryota; kingdom Metazoa; phylum Mollusca; class Gastropoda; order Neogastropoda; family Conidae; genus Conus; species Conus canariensis. Next base: position 51,068,092 of record CM065729.1, read on the forward strand.
TGTGTGTGTGTGTAACAACAGCATTGCTTCTGCAAGTAGGAACTGGAACAACCCACAGGGACGATATATTTATTCTTATATCTGTCTACCTACCTACCTTTCTAATTCTTTCTCTTTGTATTAGTTTCTGTCTCTGTCTTTCTCTCTCCTCTCTCTCTCTCTCTCTCTCTCTCTCTCTCTCTCTCTCTCTCTGAGAGAGAGAGAGAGAGAGAGAGAGAGAGAGGTGGGGAGGATGAGTGAGATTAAGACAGAGATGAAATACATATCCTTTTTTGCATAAACAAGAGGAAAGGGGAAAGGGGAAAGAGGGTGAGGGGGGTTTGTCAACACCTTGATGCACCAAAATATGACTCACTAGAATTAAATTAGACGTTGCTATTCCTCTTGTACACAGTTTTTCACGTCATTCTTCAGTGCTTCCCACTCCACTCCATTCCGTCATCCTTTACGTTCACCTACTCTCTTCCTTTCCCAGCATCATTTTTTTTTGGTTATGTTATTTTATCCCCTACGCTGGGTAAATGGTGGGCGAGGTCTGAAGTACTCCCAGCGCCACTTCACATCCTCACCAACGTCCTCACATGCACAGCGCCCAAACTCACACAGGAAGCGGGCTGACAATGTGGGTGACAAGAGTTGTGTCGCATCACTCTCCTTCTTGTCTCTTTATCCGCCCAGCAGGCGTCGTGCCATGTGAAGGGTCCGCCTGACATCTTGCACAGGACAACAAAGGAGTGGTCATGGTACCATGGAGGACGGGCAGGAAGGGAGAATGGGGGAATGTGGGAGATGGGGAAAGAAGGGAGGGGAGAGTTTCCCATGCTTTCATGTTGTGAAGACTGAGGGCTGCTGGCATGGCAATGTCTATTCCATTAATGACCCCAGGTCTGGGATAATGGACAGACCTTGAGGTTGTCGCGATCAGACCATGGCGCTGTTGTCACGTTGTCTTTTTACTATTTTTTTTTCATTTTGCCAACTGTTTATCATATCATTTCTCTGTCATCCAGATTGTTCTGTACAAGGGCTCTGTCCATCCACCATTGCTCTGCACAAAGGCTCTGTCCATCCTTATTGTTTTGCACAAAGGCTCTGTCCATCCTGTATTGTTCTGCACAGAGGCTCTGTCCATCCTGTATTGTTCTGCACAAAGGCTCTTTCCAGGCAATCCTGTATTGTTCTACACAGAGACTGTCCATCCCAGACTGTCCTGCATAAAGGCTCTGTACATCCTGTGTAATTCTGCAAAAAGGCTTTTCCCAACTTCGTGTTGTCCTGCACTAAGTCTCTACACAGTGTTTTTCAATCTGCATAAACCCTCTGTCCACCCTGTGTTATTTGCACGAAGGCCATGTCCACCCTGTGTTATTTGCACGAAGGCCATGTCCACTCTGTGTTATTTGCACGAAGGCCATGTCCATCCTGTGTTGTTTGCACGAAGGCCATGTCCACCGTGTGTTGTTTCGCATTAAGGCCGTGTCCATCCTGCGCTGTTTTGTATTAAGGCCGTGTCCACCCTGTGTTGTTTTGCATTAAGGCCGTGTCCACCCTGTGCTGTTTTGCATTAAGGCCGTGTCCACCCTGTGTTGTTTTGCATTAAGGCCGTGTCCACCCTGTACTGTTTTGCATTAAGGCCGTGTCCACCCTGTACTGTTTTGTATTAAGGCCGTGTCCACCCTGTGTTGTTTTGCATTAAGGCCGTGTCCACCCTGTACTGTTTTGCATTACGGCCGTGTCCACCCTGTGCTGTTTTGCATTACGGCCGTATCCACCCTGTGCTGTTTTGCATTACGGCCGTGTCCACCCTGTGTTGTTTTGCATTAAGGCCGTGTCCACCCTGTGCTGTTTTGCATTACGGCTGTGTCCACCCTGTGCTGTTTTGCATTAAGACCATGTCCACCCTGTACTGTTTTGCATTAAGGCCGTGTCCACCCTGTACTGTTTTGCATTACGGCCGTGTCCACCCTGTACTGTTTTGGATTAAGGCCGTGTCCACCCTGTACTGTTTTGGATTAAGGCCATGTCCACCCTGTACTGTTTTTCATTACGGCCGTGTCCACCCTGTGTCGTTTTGCATTAAGGCCGTGTCCACCCTGTACTGTTTTGCATTAAGGCCGTGTCCCACCCTGTGTTGTTTTGCATTAAGGCCATGTCCACCCTGTACTGTTTTGCATTAAGGCCGTGTCCACCCTGTACTGTTTTGCATTAAGGCCGTGTCCACCCTGTGTTGTTTGCACGAAGGCCATGTCCATCCTGTGTTGTTTGCACGAAGGCCATGTCCACCGTGTGTTGTTTCGCATTAAGGCCATGTCCATCCTGTGCAGTTTTGTATTAAGGCCGTGTTCACCCTGTGTTGTTTTGCATTAAGGGCCTTTGTCAACCACCCTGTGCTGTTTTGCATTAAGGCCGTGTCCACCCTGTGTTGTTTTGCATTAAGGCCATATGCACCCTGTACTGTTTTGCATTAAGGCTGTGTCCACCCTGTACAGTTTTGCATTAAGGCCGTGTCCACCCTGTACTGTTTTGCATTAAGGCCGTGTCCACCCTGTACTGTTTTGCATTAAGGCCGTGTCCACCCTGTGCTGTTTTGCATTACGGCCGTGTCCACCCTGTACTGTTTTGCATTAAGGCCGCGTCCACCCTGTACTGTTTTGCATTAAGGCCGTATCCACCCTGTACTGTTTTGCATTACGGTCGTGTCCACCCTGTACTGTTTTGCATTAAGGCCGTTCTCCACCCTGTACTGTTTTGCATTACGGCCGTCTCCACCCTGTACTGTTTTGCATTACGGGCGTGTCCACCCTGTACTGTTTTGCATTACGGCCGTGTCCACCCTGTACTGTTTTGCATTAAGGCCGTGTCCACCCTGTGTCGTTTTGCATTAAGGCCGTGTCCACCCTGTGCTGTTTTGCATTAAGGCCGTGTCCACCCTGTGTTATTTTGCATTAAGGCCATGTCCACCCTGTACTGTTTTGCATTAAGGCCGTGTCCACCCTGTACTGTTTTGCATTAAGGCCGTGTCCACCCTGTGTTGTTTGCATGAAGGCCATGTCCATCCTGTGTTGTTTGCACGAAGGCCATGTCCACCGTGTGTTGTTTCGCATTAAGGCCATGTCCATCCTGTGCAGTTTTGTATTAAGGCCGTGTCCACCCTGTGTTGTTTTGCATTAAGGCCGTGTCCACCCTGTGCTGTTTTGCATTAAGGCCGTGTCCACCCTGTGTTGTTTTGCATTAAGGCCATGTGCACCCTGTACTGTTTTGCATTAAGGCTGTGTCCACCCTGTACAGTTTTGCATTAATGCCGTGTCCACCCTGTACTGTTTTGCATTAAGGCCGTGTCCACCCTGTACTGTTTTGCATTACGGCCGTGTCCACCCTGTGCTGTTTTGCATTACGGCCGTGTCCACCCTGTACTGTTTTGCATTAAGGCCGTGTCCACCCTGTGCTGTTTTGCATTACGGCCGTATCCACCCTGTACTGTTTTGCATTACGGTCGTGTCCACCCTGTACTGTTTTGCATTAAGGCCGTGTCCACCCTGTACTGTTTTGCATTACGGCCGTGTCCACCCTGTACTGTTTTGCATTACGGGCGTGTCCACCCTGTACTGTTTTGCATTACGGCCGTGTCCACCCTGTACTGTTTTGCATTAAGGCCGTGTCCACCCTGTACTGTTTTGCATTAAGGCCGTGTCCACCCTGTACTGTTTTGCATTAAGACCGTGTCCACCCTGTACTGTTTTGCATTAAGGCCATGTCCACCCTGTGTCGTTTTGCATTAAGGCCATGTCCACCCTGTGCTGTTTTGCATTAAGGCCATGTCCACCCTGTGCTGTTTTGCATTAAGGCCATGTCCACCCTGTGCTGTTTTGCATTAAGGCCGTGTCCATCCTGTGCTGTTTTGCATTAAGGCCGTGTCCATCCTGTGCTGTTTTGCATTAAGGCCATGTCCACCCTGTGTTGTTTTGCATTAAGGCCGTGTCCATCCTGTGTTGTTTTGCATTAAGGCCGTGTCCATCCTGTGCTGTTTTGCATTAAGGCCGTGTCCACCCTGTGTTGTTTTGCATTAAGGCCGTGCCCATCCTGTGCTGTTTTGCATTAAGGCCGTGTCCACCCTGTGTTGTTTTGCACGAAGGTTCTTTCCACCCCACGTTGTCTTGGAGGAAGGTTCTGTCCACTCTGTGTGAACCTGGTCAACCTGCACACCACACACACACACACACACACACACACACACACACACACACACACACACACACACACACACGCATCTTCCACCTCGTTTATTCCCCTTTTGTTTATTTTTTGAAAACGTTATGCCTTCTGTCACGACGTACATACTTTTAATTGAAAAGTTAAATCGTTTCTTTTTAAACCCAGTGTAAATTGGAGTGTTACCAGTGATTTCTTTACTACATTGGCCGGGTGTTGACCAGTGAGCTATTTTTGTTGCCCTGGGTGCGCTACGTCCGTGCATTTCGCTCCCATCCTCCAACACTTCTCTTCATTTTTCTTTTAAAGCCTTCTTTTTCTGTTCTTTTTCGTGATTCCCTTCTTTAGCTGCTAGTTGCGTTATTGTTTTTAGGCCGTTCAGTACAGGGCCCTGTGTTCAGCATAAATCCTTATGCTTGTCGTTTTTCACGTGGTGCATCAGCTGATGTCAGGTGCCACAGGTGAGCGGCTTTTACCTGTTGCCAGCTTGGTTAGGCTAGCGGTGTGGCACTCGCTTACAGACCTTCGAGTCAGAGAGATCTCTATCTCTGCCAGCTGGAGCCTTCCTGTTTGAATCCACTTCGGCGTGGGTTGCGTGGAACTGTCTTTCACCCTTCGGTGGGTAGGAAAGAATTCCACTTGTCACCTCTGGGATCCCTATCCCTGCCAGCTGGAAGAAGCACCTTAGGTCGTCCCTGACCTGGAGTCCACCTCAGTGTGGACCGTCACGGTTTTGGCTTCCACCCTTCATTGGACCGGGAAGTGGACCGTTCTTCACCTCGCCCACCCGCCATCCTGGTAACTATATGTTCTGTTTTGGACAGCGTATTGTTTCATTTTGGTTTTCTAGCCTTTCCGCGGTTGAGAGGTTTTTCTTCTCCTCTACATGTGCCGTTGGCTCAGGCACACCTTTTCTGTGTGTAACTGCTCCAAAGCTGGGGAGCAAGTATGAAACTGGTGTCGAGATGTGCATCTATGTCCCTGTTGTAAAATTGTAGAAACGCATGGTCTTTAATTGCGTTTTCCGTCCTTAGCGGCTAGAGTTCTGTCACTTCGGACCAAGTTGAAAATGTCTAACTATACTCTCCCAGAAAAGAAACTTGACACCGGTATTTAATTTTTTTGTTGCCAAAATCGGATTTGATTCAAACAACAAATTATGACCCATGTACTAATTGATTACCAATGGACACGTGTTGAAAACATTTAACTCTATTGACTGAAAAGTAAACCAATCAGACAGTGGAAAAGACAGCAGGGTACACGAAATGTCAGTATCTGGTATGACCGCCATTGGCGTCAATCACTGCCTGGCATCGGGGACCTATCGACGCAATCAGGTTTACAATCACACGTTGTGGAATGGTGTGCCACTCGTGCTGGAGTGCCTCAAGAAGCTCTGGGAGTGTCTGTGGTGGTGGGTTCCTCTGGCGCACGCGTCGATCCAGGACATCCCACAATTGTTCAATTGGATTCAGATCTGGGGAACAGGCAGGCCATGGCAGAGTTTGGACATTGCTAGCATGCAGGAAATCAAGACAGACTCGAGCAACATGCGGGCGAGCGTTGTCGTGCTGGAAAATTCCTCCATTGGTGTTCATGTGTGGGACAACATGAGGCTGTAGGATCTCATCCCTGTATCTGGCTCCTGTTAAATTCCCTGCCACATGCACGAGATCAGTCCTGCCATTGTGCCGTATTCCTCCCCACACCATGACACTACCACCACCAAAATGGTCCACTTGCTGAATGCAGTTAGGGACAAAACGCTCTCCTTGACGTCGGTAAATTTGTGCACGCTCATCAACCCGTCTAAGGAGGAACCGTGACTCATCAGTGAACAAAACTGTTCTCCATCGTGCACGTGGCCACCCCACTCTGTATCGGCACCACTGAAGACGTGCTGCGTTCAGAATATTCCGTCGAACTGGTCGTCGAGCAAAAAGGCCGGCCTCTCTGAGACGATTGCGAACTGTTTGGTCAGAAATTCTTCGATGTCCCGGAATTTGGAGCGCTGTGGATGTTGCCGTTGTAGTGCGGTCTCGAAGGTGGCGCACACGGATCTAACGATCCTGAGCAGCAGTAGTGACCCTGGGTCGACCTGACCTCGGCCTGTCCCTCACACTGTGAGCGATGTTTTAACGGGTCCATAATGCAGCAATGGTCTGTCTGGACACACCAAAGTGCCTTGCCACGCCTTGCTGAGTGGCCCCTGCTTGCAATCGTCCAATTGCGTTATTGCGTTGAGCATCAGACAACCTTGGCATTCTTCTTTTGCCGGCAGTAGTGTTATGTGCATTGTTTGACCCATGGTTGCTTTGGATTTTTATACCCAACGGAAAAGCGTGTCAGAATGCCGAGTTACAGCTCACCACCGTGCACGTGAAAGGCAAAATGGGCAAAATTACGAATTGATTGTAACATCAGCCAGACGGACATTTGGATGTTCAAAGCACGTGAGTTTGCAGGTTTAGCAAGTGCAGTGGTTGCTTTACAAAATACTGATATGACAATTTCACTACATCTCTTATTTTCACAACAAATCCAAATTACAATAGCGTCAAGTTTCTTTTTTTGGAGAGTATATATAATATCCCTTCATTTCGGTCAATGGAAGCTAATTGTGTTTTTTTTGTTTACTCGGGTTGAGTCAATACTTATCTCCCCTCTTTTCTGAATGTCGTATCAGACTTGAATTATGTGATGGATATTTTCTTTCGTTCAATATGTGATTCTGGCCGGATGGGATATCAGAGATGTCAGTTTCATTTTTCCTTTTCGTTTCATAGACACGGGACGGATCGTGGAACGCATGAGCGTGCGAACGGCTAAACATGTAGGCCGGGGAGCGAGGAATTCTCGCCGCATCGCCCCACATTTGGTTCCGTTCTCTTCGTGTCCTGTGTCCTATTTGTTTGTGTGACAGAAGTGTGGATGGACTTTAACTGTATTTATTGACTAAGGAAAGTGTCCTTAGTAGTCAACTAAAAGGAAAAAAAAGGGAAAGAAGTTGTTCTAATTTATTTGTCCTTTTTGTAGTGACAAAAACGACGTTGTTGACCTTATTTACTATATTGTGATCCTTGATCTTGTGACGCACTGCCAGGCCCACTACGTTGCCACATATTTTTGACTGCCACAAGGACTGTAGGGTGGTGATTTCTTGTCTGGAGACTGATCTCCACTGTAAGGCGGAATTTTTCGCCCATTTCTTTAGCTGCAGCCTCCGTTCTTGGGCTGGCTGGGCGACCAGCATCTGCGGACCCTGCAGTCAACCTTTGCCCCGGCACCAGCCTTCGTTCAGACCTGTGAACTGGTAGTGGTGAACTCTTCGTCTCCTTCCCTGTGACACCTGCTTCACCTCTGACCAGGAGACCAGCCAACGACGACCTCCACCTCTCTACAAAATCCACATCCCTCTGCAAACCTCCTCAGTCATAGACTCTTGAGTTAAGTTACCGTTCGTGTGGTATAAATGTGGGTCTGGCGTGTGTGTGTGTTTAAAGGCTGTCACCGATTCGCTTTTTTGTTTAATTCTCGCTGTGTAGGTCCTGTCAGATGTAGTATTGTTTCTAGAAGTTTGTTTCTTCCGTCATTCTGCTGAATGTCCTTTTAGCGGGTTAGGCTGGGATAGTAGCGGGATCCCGTGGTATTTGGGAGTGTTTTTTTTCCTTGTTCTTTTCAATTTACTTTGTCCCCTATGACAGCTAGTTCTGGGTAGTGCCTTCCTCTTCTATGCCCCACTTCTCTCTCTCGGCTATCTTTTCTCTTCTTTGTTAGAGGCCTTACCCCATCTGGAGTGCTAGTACGAATGAGTGGTTGTATTGTAAATAAAAGTTTTGTTGAAATTTCCTCCTCTTGTGGTCTGGTGGTGTGAGGGTTTGAGTGCTCGCTCCATTTCTGCCACTGCACATTACCTATATAAGACCCCCCCCCCCCCCCCCCCCCGTCAGGTGTACTTCCACTTGACACCTTCGTGGCATGTCCATAGAACGTTTTGAAGAGGGTATTCTAGTCTACAGAACTGTCCACAACATCAAGACACGGTGGCTGACGATCAAAACCAATCCACCTGCAAACTCAGTCCATCAGGTTCCCTCACACCCATCCTTCAGCATACGTCACAGTGACACTCTGTCTCATCTCCACATATGACGCATTTGATGTGTCAACACTCCTGTCTCTCTCTCTCTTTTTCTCTCTCTCTCTGTCTCTCTCTCTCTCTGTCTCTCTGTTTCTGTCTGTCTGTCTGTCTGTCTGTCTGTCTGGTCTGTCTGTCTCTCTGTCTCTCTGTCTCTGTCTATCTCTCTCTCAATAAAAGTTGAATGTGACAACGTCAAGGTCTGTCCATTGTCCCAGGCCTGGACATGGAATGAACGGACAGTACAATGCCAACAGCTCTCAGTCTTCATGGCACGACAGCATGCGAGTCCCCCCACCTCCCTTTTTTCCCCATCTCCCACCTTCCTCCATTCTTCCTTCCTGCCCGTCCTCAATGGCATCGTGGCCACTCCTCTCTTTGCTGTCCTGTGGAAGCTGTCAGGCGGATCCTTCACATGGCACGACGCCTGCTGGGCGGATAAAGAGACGAGAAGGAGAGTGACGGGACACAACTCTTGTCGCCCACATTGTCAGCCCGCTTCCTGTCTGATGTTGGGCGCTGCACGTGTGAGGACAGTGGTGGGCATGTGAAGTGGCGCTGGGAGTACTTCAGACCACGCCGACCATTTACCCAGCATAAGGGAAAAAAAACTAGAAGGGGGAAAAAAGGGTAGTGAGTGGTATGGGGAGAGATTGAGGTGTTGCGTAGTTGTGGTGAAAGGGGAGCAGGAGAGAAGGAGGAGAATGACATCTTTTTTGATCCATTCATTTGTTGTGTGTGTGTGTGTGTGTGTGTGTGTGTGTGTGTTGTGTGACCGTCACGGAAAGTATATTTCTATTTGAGGAGCCCCATCAATACAAAACCCATTCTTCTGTGTAATTACATGAATATAATGACCACTGCCATGAGCAGGCACATCAATGCAAAGTACACTCTCTTGAGCACTTACATGAACAACCAATCCGTGACCAGTCACATTAATGCAGTTCTTCTGCCGTGAGTAATCATATCAACAAGAAGACGAGGATATAGAGAAGTCATATAGACATATGTTCGCTTGCCTTTGAGCAGCTCACACAAATGTAACTGAACCAATTTTACTTTGAACTTGCCAATAAGAAATGATGAACTCTGCTGTCTCTAGTAGGCGTGGCTCTGGGGCAATACAGGTCAACACTTGGCGCTATGACCATGACACGAGCAAGAGGTCAGATTCGGACAGAAGGCAGCAAAACCTCGTCACTTAGCAGGGCTGGATCCACTAGGAGAGCATTGCTGGGAAAACTTCCCGAAACTGGTAGATTACTGAAGCCTGACTAAGCCCTAACCAGGATCAACGTATCAAAAGACTTTTAGCAAAATGTAATTAAAAGGTACACATGTGTTTAAATTGATTCTGAAAAATAGTAAATGTAAAGGAAGTGCTTCTAGTAACACAACCCTGAAAGGGAAATCATTCACAGGACTTCTTCTTCTTTTCTCCCTTGACTCTGGAAAGAATCGTCGCGATGCTGCATTGAAGAGCTCTTCACCAGGTTTCTCCATCTCTGTTGTTTGCATGTCAAAATCTGGGGTCTTTTCAACTATTTTATTCGGTCCATTCAGCAACTTTGTCTTTCCATCGCTCTTTCTTCGTCTTCCCCTGCGTCCCCCCCCCCCCCACCCCTCTCAAAAGTTCCCCGAAAGACTATTTTAACAAGACCATCTTAAACTGAACACATGATTTAGAGTGCTGGCCCGAAGATGTAAATTTCTAATTGAAATTAATTCAGACGAGGTGGAGAACGGGCTCACCCTACTTCAAGCCCGGACACTAAGGGCAGGCAAAGGTTCAAGATTTGCGTTCACTGGGGTAAGGTCGTGAACTTTTATCCCTAGCACGTGCCTCACACGTAAACGCGTGGTGGGAAAAAAAGTGTCCAGAGCTAAAGGTGTTCCTACACTTGTCAACTCTCGACACCAAGCAACAAAACTGATGATAACAGCATTTTTTTGACACCGACACAATATCCACACACACACACGCACACACGCACGCACGCAATCACGCATGCACACACACACACACGCACGCACGCACGTACACACACACAAACACACACACACACACACACACATACACACACACACACACACACACACACACACACACACACACACCACACACACACAATCATACGTTTTTTTGTTTGTTTGTTTTTTTTTCCCGTCTAATAACATTTATAGTGAATAGACGTTAAACTAAAGAACTAACTAACACGTTGATAAATAAGTGAATGAATATAAGAATGATAATGGTGATGGTGATGATGATGATAGTAGTAGTAGTAGTAGTAGTAGTAGTAGTAGTAGTCAGTAGTAATAGTAGTAGTGGTAGAAGTAGTAGTAGTAGTAGTAAAACAACAACAATACAACAACAACTACTACTACTATTACTATTACTACTACTACCATTACCAGTAGTAGTAGTAGTGATAATAATGATGATGATGATAATAATAATGATAATAATAATAAGCATAACGATAATGATGATACTACTACTACTACTACTACTACTACTACTACTACTACTGGTAATAATAATGATGATGATGATGATGATGACGATGATGATGATGATGATGATGATGATGATAGATGATGATAGTAATAACAGTAATAATAATCATGACAATGATAATAATGATAAAGATAACAATAACAATAGTGATAATAATAATGATACTAATAACAATAATGATAATGATAATAGTAATAATAATGATAATAATGTTAACAACAACAACAACAAAAATCGACAACAACAAGAACAAGAACAGGAGCAGTAACAAGAACAGTAATAATAATGATAAAAAGGAGGAGAATATTAATAATGATAATAATAACAGTAACAAGAACAGTAATTATAAT
>CM065729.1:51084315-51086815 GCA_033310375.1 Conus canariensis
GCGTGTGTAAGGAGATTGTTTTCGTATTAAAAAAAAGCTGTTTCTGGGTTGCCTGTAAAAACAGTTAACTGCATGTCGTATTGCACTGACGATGTTTTCTATTATTTCTTATAAGAAACTTCATCAAGACATAGTATTTGCATAAAACTTTTAGCTATGAATTAAGGAAATTTCATGTTCTTTTCTCCAGATTTGAAGACAAGCATTGCGTAAATACCTTTGTTAACAGCACCAGAAGCACTGCACTGTCAGTCCAGTTCCAATTTGCCTTGGGAACATGGCTGATAAAAATTCTTCGCAATAAGAGACCTCCTTGTTATCAATGACGGCAGCTATCAGACTGCAAGATCAGAGTAAAGTGACACAAGCTGAAGAGAGATGGAGAGAGACAGACGGAGAGAAAGAGGGCGGTTTCAAATATCTGGACCCGGCTCGGCAGAAAGAAACAAACTTAAAAAAGATTCTAAAGAGGATTTCTTTAGGCTCATCAGTGGTGCAAAACTCCAGCTCATTTGGAATGCAACACCATCATTTTGGAATGAAGATCAAGCGATATGAACCTCTCTGTTTCTCCCGTTGTTTGTGGCCAGGGAGCTGAGCGGTGACACTGATAAATTACGATGGACGAACGATCCCGTCATCGGGCCTGAGTGCTGTAGACTCCTCCTTGGCACTTAATACACCAAACACATGACAAATAACTCCGAGAAGAAGCAGATCGCCATCTTCCATTGCGACACGAACTTTCTTTCATTGAACTCCAACGTCTCTAGCTGAATGGCCGAGGCCATGTTTCAAGCAAAAGCATCCTGTCCAAAAACTTCTCCAGGGAGTCAAAAAAGGTGGAAGGTTTGTGGGCTCTGACAGAAGAAATCCTGACAGATGACGTCAATGAATGAGCCAGTCTGCCCTCTTCACAACCTTCATCTGAGCCTGCGCACAAAATCTGATCCCAGATCATTTCCGCCACATAGGACAAATCTAGGACAAGTAATACAAATATGCGAATGAACAACACGTAATCCAGATCCCCCCTCTCTTCACTACCTACGCCCCCCCCCCCCACTTCTTCTTCTTCCTCTTTTCCACCACCACCTCCTCCTCCTCCTCCTTCTTCTTCTTCTCTAATGAAAATGATAAAGATGGCGACGATGCCCGTGTTGATGATCACGAATATGAATAAATTATTATCATGTTATGATAGGTCGATACGTTTCTTGAGATCCGCTATAATTTAAACAGCTGTAATAATTGAAATTAATTCCACACTGGTCTTGAATAGCCTGGTATCTTTTCCAAATCTTTCACAACAGCCTCTCATACTCAGCTGAGATGGCTTCAGTAAAAACATTTGCACCGTATCTTACCAACACAAATATCTCTACGTAAAAAATTAACGACTCCTCTTCATTAACTTTGATAGCCATGACCATTAAACACTCCAGCATCTTTCTGGAGCGAGTGCAACAGACTTGGAGTGAACTCATCACTTTTATTTTGTAGACACATTCGGTAACTTGAGAGCATTTTATTTTTATTTGATGCGCTGAAATGGTGACCAAATGATCAAACTCTACATATCATGTAGTTGTTGGCTGATTTTTTTATTTACAAATAAGATATCAAACTTCACCCTGGATGAAAGGGTGACGAAAAGATCAAACTCTACACACCATGTTTTTATTGGTTGATTGGTTTATTTACAAATATAAAACATCAAATTCCAGTCTGAATAACTTTCTTAACTTTTTAAAGATAAAACTAAGAGTTGAAATCTCTATGCGAACTGTCACGGGTAAACGAAGCTAATTTATCAAATCATGAAAGTCATAGATATCTCTCATTAAGCTACAAGACAACTAAAGACTGAAAATTGACGGCCGGAAAAAAGACAATTTTGCAGTTCATAACTTCCGTGAAAAAAATCTTCCAACAGAATACTTTCATAAGGTTGTGATTCGATCTGTCTTGCTTGAAATGTAATGTAGTCTCGATGTGAATTAAAAGATATCGCTGTGCTCTTATTTCCCGGTTTTGATAAAGTTGCGTTTGCTGCTTTTTTTCTTATATTGTGTACACATCTATAACACATTTATGTATCATTATGGTCATTGATGTACGCTATTGCTGTGGTTTATGGTACATATGTGTACTCCACTAGTTAAATTCCCGTATCTTTTTTTTTAGTAATCAATATGTTTTAGCTTATTTTTTGGAAGACAACAGAGTCTAAAGCACTTTGGACAAGTTCCAAATTTAGCTGGGGGCAAATGTGACGAAGGAGTCACTCAGACCGGGAACATCGCACTCCCTCGCGACTGAGGGGGAGAGCGATGTGTGGACTGGCCGACTCGCAACGTGGCCTCTCCAGACCTTTGGGCACGGACTGACCTGCAGTGGTGTTTTCACAGCAAAATGGATGTGTGCGGGACCTTATGATGGATTACCTCGGGTGCCGCACTCCTAAAGGGGAAGAACTATCCGATTGGCGAAGTTTGTC
>CM065729.1:51091815-51096815 GCA_033310375.1 Conus canariensis
AAGGGTTTGAATTCTCTGGAGCGCAATGTTTCTGTTTCCAGAGTCGTGGTTATGGATAGAAGGGTTTGAATTCTCTGGAGCGCAATGTTTCTGTTTCCAGAGTCGTGGTTATGGATAGAAGGGTTTGAATTCTCTGGAGCGCAATGTTTCTGTTTCCAGAGTCGTGGTTATGGATAGAAGGGTTTGAATTCTCTGGAGCGCAATGTTAGGAATGGGCAAGGAAGACCGACAATCAGCTCTACTCGAATCATTGCATCCTGGCCTAGTGCATTTTTGTCCAGACCAGAGAGAGAGAGAGAGAGAGAGAGAGAGAGAGAGAGAGAGAGAGAGAGAGAGAGAGAGAGAGTGATTGATTGATTGATTGATTGATTGATTGATTGATTGATTGATTGATCTTTAATACACAAGGATGGAGATTTTAGGCCAAAGCCCAGTCTTACAATCTGTCCTTGTCATGCATACATTATTTCAGCACATATCATTCATACTGACAATTCAACATAGCAACATGGTAATCTAATTCTACAATGATAAGCAAACTATTCACAAAAGCACTAATGAGATGGGGGATGGTAAAACAGAAGGAAACTTACAAACAAACAAACAAACAAAACTACAGAGAGAGAGGTCAGAGGAGGGTGGGGAAGAGAGAATGGTAGGTAGGGGGAGGAGAAAAGGGATGGTAAACAGAGTGGGAGTGGGGATGAGCGATTTTAACGGAGTAGGTTTTATGTTTAGACGATTTATTCAAAGTATGGTTCACAGAAGACTTTGCGAATGGGCGCTAATCATTGTAATCGAATAATTTAATTACTGAGACATAAAATGTTTATGCAAATGTTCCTTGAAAAGTTTTAAAGTATTCATGTTTTGTAGATTCGGTGGAAGTGAGTTCCAGACATATGGTCCAGAGTAAGCTAGGCTTGTTTTGTATAGATCAATGCGTGGGTAGGGAAGAAGGAATTTCGTCGAGCCAGAAAAACTGTTCGATCTTGTAAAAAGGGCATTGATATAACATGGCATAGTATCTGTCAAGATTGTAAACATAAATGATGCCTTGTTGAATTCCAATTGCCTATGCAGAGGAAGTATGTTCAGCGCTTTAGGTTTTCGTCTGTTGTTAGAGATACAGCTGGATGGAGTAGCTTTGCCGCACGTCTATGGAGAGAATTCAGCCTTTTTTGTGGACGTCACTACTGCCGTCCCATACTGTTGAGGCGTAATTAATACGTGACATTATGTGTGCATTGAAGAAAAGTTTAAGCACATTACTGTTGACGTAGCGCTTTAATTGAGATAACAGGAAAATGTGTTTTGAGACTACCTTGTATACGTTATTGAGATGAGATTGCCATTTCAATTCTTTATCTATCGTTAACCCTAAAACACGATGCTCGTCGACCTGCTCGATAGTAGTGCCATTCAACTGAAGTTTTAGGCAAAGAGGAGTCAACTGGTGTTTTTGGCGGGTAGCTATATTAATAGATTTGGTTTTGGCTGGGTGTATGACCATTGAGTTTGAATGACACCAGTCTGACACGTCGTTTAGACTTTCCTGGAGAGAAGTTTCTATTGTCTGTAGATCACTACCATTCATATGGAGTGACGAGTCATCAGCAAATAAATCTGTCGTGACCTTTCCATCTGATACAGAAATGGTAAATCATTGATGAAGATGCAGAATAGTAGGGGGCCTAGTACAGAGCCCTGTGGGACTCCATGTCTGACAAAGTCTGAAGCGGAGGTTTTGCCATTAAGCACCACAATCTGAGTCCTATCGTTCAAGTATGATTGGAATAATGAGATTGTCAGGGTATGGTTCAAGTAGGCAGATAGTTTCTTTAGAAGAATAGAATGATCAACAAGATCAAACGCCTTTTTGAAGTCAAGAAAGACAACCCCTGTCATTTGTGATTGGTTCATATTTGAAAGCCATGAGTCACACATTCGTGATAATGCTGTGTAGCAGGAATGATTAGATCGGAATCCAGATTGGAGTGGGTGAAATAGTTTGTTTT
The DNA here is from genome assembly GCA_033310375.1 of Conus canariensis. Lineage (NCBI taxonomy): Eukaryota > Metazoa > Mollusca > Gastropoda > Neogastropoda > Conidae > Conus > Conus canariensis. The sequence goes on from CM065729.1 coordinate 51,093,834, forward strand.
TCTCCATGAACTGAGATACGTGTGTGTGTGTGTGTGTATGTGTCTTTCAAGGGGTTTGGATAGAATCGATAGTAAGGATATAGGTCTGAAATTATTTGGATCCGACAAATCATTTGATTTTGGAAGGGGGATCACTTTGGCGTTTTTGAACGCCTGAGGGAAAACATTAGTTTCAATGGATAAATTATATATGTATGTAAGAGACTCAACAATGTAAGGTAGAGCGAGTTTGAGAAGAAATGCGGGTATGTTATCAGGACCCATGGATTTTTATTCTTTAACTGCGCTATGTGCATACCTACTTCATGTACAGCAAGAAGGGGAATTTTGATTGAGCTACTGGATCCAAGTTTTTGTTTGCAAAATGATATTAGGGAAGTCGGGCATGTATATTCATTTGGTGCTCTTATAGTCTGTGAAGCTTGAGTAAGGGTATCTGATAATGACAGAAAGTGGGTATTAAATTTGTCCGGGGTGATGTTTGTGCTTGAAATTTGTGAATCTGTACGCTTGTTGCGTACAATAGTGTTTATTGCCCTCCACATTGGCGCTGTGGATTTTGCATCCGTTATCATTTGATTGAAGTAGTCTCGTTTGGCTTTTTCAACTTCGTTTGAAACAAAGTTTCTCTGCTCTTTGTATTCGTCAAACAAATTTGCTGCCTTGAGTTGGTCACGTAGTACCATTTCTTGCAGCAATTCTGGCGTTAACCACGGGTTCATCTGCGGATGCCTAACTCTTTTTTGATGTAACGGCGCGTGTTTATTTATGATGGTGAGGAATGTTTGGTACCAGAAGGACAGTGCATCACTGACGTCTGAGTAATTATAAGTTAAGTGAAATGGGGAAATTTTTAAGTCATAGAGGTATACTGCTTCATTAAACTTTTTGAAAGAGCGGTGTTGGATGGTCGTGTGACCTTTGGGTGGTGGTTTTGGGAGCCTTAAGGACCACGTGCAGAAGACTCGACAGTGATCACTAATACCAGAATGTCTCTCAGTAGAGAGAGAGAGGGGGAGGGAGGGAGGGAGAGAGAGAGAGAGTTCTCCAATGAGCACTATATATGCTTAAAAGTAGCAAGGATGAAGTGTTCCAGTAGCGATCCTGTTGAGCTCTTCACAGACCGAAACAGTTGCCTCTCGCTGGTCCTGCTGGCCTCCACTTGGGAAGAACCTTAAAGCGTACAGAACACTCATGAAGAAGAGTTTCTTTCCTCGCCCCCTTTCCCTGTAGACGCAGGCCTGTCGGTTTAACTGATATGTTATCACTGAGATAGCCTTTGACGCTTTCATTACTCTTTCTCTGGAGATGGAAGGTGTTAGGATCAGGTGTTTACCACCGTCTCTAATCGTCTACTCTCCTCAGTCTTGAGGAGCCCCCCTCCCCCTCCCCTTCTCCCCTCCCCTTTTGAAATAGGGATTTCCGAAAAAAGTTATTTTGGTAATCGTCGTTCCATTTTTTTGGTCTTCGGTTGCTGGTCTCCGGTGGCCGTCTCTTTTATATTTCCATCTTTTGATTTCTGAAGAAATGTGTATCTCGCAGTTTAATCAAAATTCTTCGTTTTTCTTTCACTGAGTGGTTATCTGTGTATTTCAGAGAAACTGTTTTATTTAGGTAGGAAGATCTATCCGATTTCAGGGAAGTTTTCTTTTCTCTTTATATAGTTGTACTCTTTATCAGTAGGTAACCAGGACCCAGGTGCAAGATTAACGAGTTCCTCAAAGAGCGAAATAATTATCGCTTATTCTGACCTGCACTTCGGTGCAACTTTAAAGGGTACAGAGCACTCGTAGGAAGACAGTTCCCTTTTCTGTGTTTTCTTTGTAGATGCAGGCCAGTCTTGTTCATCAGAGTGATATGTTATCACCTGGACGGTCTCTGATTGACGTTTTCTTGACCCTTTTCAAACTGATGGAAATCTTTTGGGGACAGAAGACACACACCATATTCACATCTACCGATTGATCGATCGATCTGTTTGTCTGTCTGTGTGAATGTTTGTCTAATAATCTGTCTTTATTGTTGTGCTTTAGAAAGATGCTCATTTACAAGGAATATTCTTGCAAAACAATTTCTGATCTTGAGGGTTTTGACCTTTGTAAGGAAAGTCTGCACGGGAGAGCGCTGATGCGTGTGTGTGCGTTGAAGGACAGTTTGGTGAAAAGGAGCTGTGTGATGGTCGTATGGTGGAAGTTAAGAACGAGAACTGTTCTTACAATTTATTTTTCTCTATAGAGTTTAGAACGTGCTGGCAGAATTTCGTAGAATGATTGGTGGACAATTTGATTGGCAAGAAGAAGCAAACATTTGTTGTGGTAAAGAAAGTCTGTGTGGTGAAAATAGAATGATTGGTGGACAATTTGATTGGCAAGAAGAAGCAAACATTTGTTGTGGTAAAGAAAGTCTGTGTGGTGAAAATAAATTAGTTGCTAGCCTAAGGAAACGTCATAGCAGAAGCAAAAAATTGTTACAACGCCAACGGTGTCATGAAATTCTGTGCTGTGCTGATTTTTTTTTTTTTACTGCGTCACAGTATATAATGTACACGCACACACACACACACACACACACACACACACACACACACACACACACACACACACACACACACACACACACACAGAGAGAGAGAGAGAGAGAGAGAGAGAGAGAGAGAGAGAAATATATGTAAATCTTAAAATTCTTTTCTCCACCTTCTATTCGCACACACACACACACACACACACACACACACACACACACACACACACACACACACACAGAGAGAGAGAGAGAGAGAGAGAGAGAGAGAGAGAGAGAGGAATATATGTAAATCTTAAAATTCTTTTCACCACCTTCTATTCATACACACACACACACACACACACACACACACACACACACACACACACACACACACACACACACACATATGCAAAAGCAGAGGCTGCTTTACTTCTCCCCTTTACCCTTTAGAGTTATTTCCCATAGACACAATTTGAA
>CM065729.1:51104315-51116815 GCA_033310375.1 Conus canariensis
GTCAAGTTTATTTACCTTTGATGTAGAAGACTTAAGGATCAAAGCGCGTTGACGCTCGTTCCATTCGTTTGGAGGTCAACTGACAACACTTGAAGTCTATTCTTACCGCTTTGTTTATTACTTTCTAAAACCGTATTGCTACATCACAGCACAGGACCACAAATGCCTTGATCTCTGTCACTTACTATACAAGATGTGCCTAAACGAAAACCTCACAAAAGACGAGTATGATCACCCACTGTGAAGTACTCGGGTTTTTGCTGCCTTTTGAGAGGCGTGGAATGCTTGAAGTCACCAGACTCGACTCTCTCGGGCTGTTGGCTCTTTGAGTCACCGTCTATGGGTTTCTTTACTGCCCTCTTTGAATAGCCCACTTGACGGGCTCTTGAAACGTCTGTCAACACTCCCCACGCTGTCTTTCACTGTTCATTCATCGTTCACTGCTTTTCACTGTCCGCGCTCCGAAGGACAGGTCCGTGTCAACACTGACGGGTTGGACGGCTGAATTACTTCAACTGACTGTCACCTATTAGATCTTCTTCTACTTCACCTCAGGTACAGTGTAGTTTAGATTAGAATCACAACACAGGAACATAACTGTATGCTCAACAAGTTCGCAAACAGAATCAGCACATAAAACCAAGCCAAACACATATACCTCTCACAATTCGCTCGGTATATTTCTTGTTGTAGCTTTACAAATAGAAGTGTGAATAAATTTGGATAACATAAATATGTGAAGGACAGAAGCTTCATTGTGCACCTTTCTGTCAACATTGGAAGCAGCGCTGAACTGTAGCTTGCTGTACAAAATGTTCTTACCTGGTAGCACTCTCACCTGTAAGAGTTCTCGAGTTTACCATAGCTTATATTGTATCCTTGGTAAGCTTTGAGGGAATTACGTACAGCCCAGTAAAAGACTGGGCACTACGTCCAACACGTTGCTCCACAGAAAAGCGAATCTGTTCCACGCTGCATTCAGCAAATGACTTGTTATTTTGTTGTGTGTAGCGAAGCGAATCTGTTCCACGCTGCATTCAGCAAATGACTTGTTATTTTGTTGTGTGTAACGTAGCGAATCTGCTCCACGCTGCATTCAGCAAATGACTTGTTATTTTGTTGTGTGTAACGTAGCGAATCTGTTCCACGCTGCATTCAGCAAATGACTTGTTATTTTGCTGTGTGTAATGAAGCGAATCTGCTCCACGCTGTATTCAGCAAATGACTTGTTATTTTGTTGTGTGTAACGTAGCGAATCTGTTCCACGCTGTATTCCGCAAATGACTTGTTATTTTGTTGTGTGTAACGAAGCGAATCTGTTCCACGCTGTATTCAGCAAATGACTTGTTATTTTGTTGTGTGTAACGAAGCGAATCTGCTCCACGCTGTATTCAGCAAATGACTTGTTATTTTATTTTGTGTAATGAAGCGAATCTGCTCCACGCTGTATTCAGCAAATGACATGTCATTTTATTTTGTGTAACGAAGCGAATCTGCTCCACGCTGCATTCAGCAAATGACTTGTTATTTTATTTTGTGTAACGAAGCGAATCTGCTCCACGCTGTATTCAGCAAATGAATTGTCATTTTATTTTGTGTAACGAAGCGAATCTGTTCCACGCGGCATTCTGCAAATGACTTGTTATTTTGTTTTGTGTAACGTAGCGCAAGATGTGTTCAATCACTAACGTTTTGGTTGGAATTGTTTCGCAAGTGTCAAGGTAAAGAACAAAACAAACAAACAAACAAAAAGCAAAAGAAACAAACAAACAAAAACCACGAGAGAATGCTAATGAACCTACAATGACCGTCATCGTATTCATATAGATATTGGAGGATTCAACAAACTTGAGTTCACCTAATGATCCAGAGTGACGATTCGTGAATCATGCAGAAGGCCTTACTTCTACTAAAAAAAAAAAAAGGAAACAGTGAGGAGATACGTTATTTATACGAAGGGTCCCTCTTTACACAAAGAATAGCAACAATCAGATGAAACATTATTTGTATAGAGTCTTAACTCTACAAAGAATGGAAACAAGGATAAACGGAATGTCCATTAATTTTGAGAATAGACGATCATCGGGGTACAGTTGTAAGAAGAAAAAAACGAAGAGAGAGAGAGAGAGAGAGAGAGAGAGAGAGAGAGAGAGAGAGAGAGAGAGAGAGAGAGAGAGAGAGAAGCAGAAGAGGAGGAGGAGGAGGAGGAGGGGAGGAGCAGGAGGAAGAAGAAGAGGAAGAAGAAGAAGAAGAAGAAGAAGAAGAAGAAGAAGAAGAAGAAGAAGAAGAAGAACAACAACAACAACAACAAGAACAAGAACAAGAACAAGAACAAGAACAACAAGAAGAACAAACAGGCCAAAAAAGAAAACGTATGAAAGAAAAAGAAAAGGTAAAGGAAAAGAAAGGGAGAAAGGAGGACAGGACAGTAATCCAGTGCATGCAGTTCAAATGCCCTTCTTTCTTCACAGCTTTGACAACGTGCTGAAAAAAATCCTCTGTATTCCTTCCTGGACTCCTGGGGTACGTCCTTGGTAGGTTTAAGACACAGGGATTGGATGGATGGCAAGCTGACTGTATGAAGCATTACAGAACGGTGCAACCTTATTTTGTCAAAAAAACATTTCTCGTTTCTTCATCGCTTACCAACAGGGTTTAGTAACATCACTCACTTTAAGAGCTCGACAGAATTCGGGTTTAGTTAAGGCTTTGCAGCTGCTTCGCTACAAAAGGCATCATAGAAATAGGGTTTTTTTTTTCAAAGTCTTGTAAGTCGTTATAAGGCATGAAATAAATGAACATATTTTTCTAAAGTATTGTAATTACTCGATTGTCAAGCATCATAGAAATGTGAGTTATCCAAGGACATGTAATTGCTTCACCATAAGATATTATAGAAATCGGATTTATCCAAGCTCTTGTAATTACTGCACCGTAAAGCATAATAATAACTGGGGTCATTAAGGATCTTGTGAATAATTTACTATAAGGTACAACATAAATCGACTTTGTCCAAGGTCTTGTAATTAATGTACTATCTCACGTCATAGAAATCGGCAAAATCCAAGGTTTCGTTATTAATCAACTGTAAGAAGTCATAAAGATCGTGTTTGTCGAAGGTCTTCTACTATTGGTTAAAGCATCACAGGAGATACTTAATGAAATGTCTCTTCAAAACAAGCGTGGTCAGTGGGCCAGTGTAAGCATACTTGAATCATTCCTTGATCTCAGCGCAACGATTATCCTCCTGAATCCTGATCTGTGTGTGTCAATAAGATCTTGTTCACTTGCTGAAATTCCAACTGTTTACCGACCCCTGTCAAATGACCCTGGATAAGGAATGATGGCAAGATACATGCTGTGGAGGACAAGCTTACAGAACTTAATATTGAAAGGAGAGATTCTTGTCTGTTGCTGTAATGGCTTTCCATCTGACCTTGTCATTTGTCTTAAGTTCTTTGTGTAAAATGCGGGCATCCTTTAGAAGCACTAAGGTTTGAATGCCCGACACTTCAGTCAAACCATCAGGGAAAATCTCATGGTTGCTCTGCTGCGTTCATCCTGAAAACATACAGTGGATGCCTGTCACTTCAGTTAAAAAAACGGGAAAAAAATCATGGTCACTATACTACGTTTATGCTGAAAACGACCAGACACGGTAAGTACAAAAAGATATCTTGTTCACTGCGCTGTGTTCATCGTAAAAACATACAGTGAACGACTGCCACAGTCAGGGGTCACGGTCAATGAATTAGCGAAATATACAGTATAAGAAAGTCACAATAAAAAAATGTCAATATTGACATAGTCGAAAGAAAACACACGAGCCATTTGACACGAATCTATTCCTCATGGTAACTTCCGTTTTCTTAACGTGCTGAGCTGCAGATCAGTTAATGTGGAAACAAACAAACGGTCCCTCGGTCCCTACTATACTCTTCACGTATCTCATCGCAAGCCCAGGTCAGAGAAGATGAAACGATTTCAGTACAGCCCCTGACGAGGACAAAGTGCATACCCCCCCCCCCCCCTTTTTTTTTTAAAGGTCGGGGAGAACAACGTGACGGGTCGATCGCCGGGGAGAGAAGGAGAGGGAAAGACTTAATTCTGAGACAATGTTGTGAAAGCGACGTGACTGAGAGATGCGTTGAGGATTCCATTGGATTCACCTCACCCCCTAACCCCACTCCCAACCACGTTCAGCCGCCTTCTCCTCCTTTGTCCTTCTCCTCCCACGCACCAAATATTCTAGCTATCAGGGAATCGACTACACAAGCTTGGCGTGGTGCTGCATAATGTAAAGCGTTTTGTTATGCACAGACAGGGGGGCTCCAGCCTAGTTTATCCCCTCTTCCTGGCCCGTGCGGCGACTAGGTGCTCTCCACGTGTCTGTGTCCTATGGGGGAACGTTAGACATTGGTCCAGCCTATTACTGCAGTGTCAGAGCAAGGTTTAGAATCGTGGCTTGGACACGGCCTTGTTTCAATGGGAGTCCAAGTTGTTTGAGTCTTTCAGGGACATGGAGGAGTGAAGAGCAATTGAGGTAAAATTCAATAGATTTTCACCATGCCTGGGCAAGGTATGATGGACGACAGAGCGAATCCTTCTTCATCCGCGGAATCATGTATCTATTACTGCTGGGTGGACAGAAGGTTTTCAAGCCAAGAACCTATGAGAGGTTCGAACTCACAACCATCAGATCTGCAGGCAAACACTTTAACCATTTGACGACGGCCCCTTAAGAGCAATTAGGCCAGCAATTGATTTGCTAAAGACCGAACAACTGAACCTGCAGGCGCACGTGCGCGCACGCATACACACATACACGCGTACTCTCTCTCTCTCTCTCTCTCTCTCTCCTCTCTCTCTCTCTCTCTCACACACACACACACACACACACACACACACACACACACACACACACACACACACACACACACACACATCAATATGCGACATTTTTCTTCCTGACTTTTCTATTCCCAACGCGTTCCTATTAAACAAAATAATATTTTGCGGAAATACCTTTGTAGCGACTTACAATAGCTGCTCATGTTTTAAGCGTTGAAAATATTTTTGTCCAACTGTTTGTTGTCTACTATCTGCTGAATTTTTATCAGCTATCTGTTAATCCTGTCTGTTTTCTCCTGTCTTTTTATCCCATATGCTACTTTTCTTGTGTGCTGTGTTCTGTCTCAGCTTTTCAATTCTGTCATGTATCTCGAATTCTATCCCACACCTACTATCTCCGTCTACTATACCGCCGACTGTTGACAACATCCTGTCTGCTGTCTACCGGTTATTGTCTCCTGCCGGCTATAAGTTGTTTACTGCTGCCTGTCCACTGTTTTTTTTTTCCCTGTTTCCTATCTTCTGTCTGTTAGCCTTTCTCTTACTACGTCCTGCCGACTGAAATTCTCAGGCATGCCAAAGACAGTCGATGAACAAAAACCAAACAAACCAAAAGTTGCCGCCGTCGTTGTGACGATGGGAGAAGCGGGGTGAGGGGAGGGGCAGGTAGGTGGGGGAAGGGATGGGGAATGTTTGTGGCCGCCACCAAAATGATAGATCTTCTCGCGTGGTGGACGACCACGAGCCTGTGATAGTCGGCACGGGGCAGAAACAAGGATTCCCGTCACCAGCAATAGTTTGGCAGGCGGCGTTGATGTTGAGGTCTCGGCCAGACCGACCGCCCTGAGTGGTCCTTTCATAGTGAGACACCGCCTGTAGTCAGCGGGTGATCATCAAGACGACTGGCGAGCCTGCGTGGTCTCTCTGTAAGTTAGGACACTGTCTTGAGTCAGACTGGCTACTCTGAGTAGTTTCTTCATAATGGAGCACTGTTCTGAATCAGACTGGTTGCATGAGTGGGGTCCTCCATGATGGGACACTTCCTTGACTCAGGCTGGCTGCTCTGAGTGGTCCCTCTATAAATCGACACTGCTTGAAGTCACAGTGGCCGCCCGGGAAAGTGGGGGATTGGGGGTTCCAACCATTGAGGGAAACTGCTTAACCACCATGAGTGTCTGTTGGTAATAGGACATTGCCTAGTCCACTGAGTTCCAGTCCAAAACAGGACGCTGCTGTTAATGTCCTAAATGTCCATCTGTAATGGGACACTTCTTGGCCGCTCCGAATGCCCATCCACAAAGGGACACTGCCTAGCTGCCCTACGTGTTTATCCAAAATAGGACACTACTTTGCTGCCCTGAGTGTCTACCTGTAATGAGAGACTGGTTGCAGTGAGTGATCATCTATAATGGGACATGGCTTGACCGCCTTGAATGTCCATTCGTAATGGGGCACTGACCTGTCGCTCTGAACGTCCATTCATGATGGGCTACTGCGTTGCTGCGCTGAGTGTCCATTCATATTGGGCTACTCCCTGGTCAACCCCTGCGTGATCATTTGTAATGGAAAACTGTCTGGCAGCTTTGAATGTTCATCCATAACTGGACACTGCCTGACCACCCCCCAGAGTGTCCAGTCATAATGTGATGCTGCCTAGCTGTCGTGGGTTTACATCCATAATGGGCCATTGCCAGATCGCCCTGAATGACCATCCGTAATGAAACACTGCCTGGCCTCCCAGTGTTCATTCATAATGGACTCTGTGTTGCTGTTTTGAGTGTTCATCCGTACAGGAACATTTCCTGCGCGCCTTAAACGTCTGTTTATATTGAGACCCGAGTATTCATACACAACAGGGCACTGCCCGGCCATCCTGTGCATCCATCCAGGGTGTCTTTAGTCCAGGACCAGGGGATGGATGGGAAGGGACAGTCATCACATAGCACAAACATCGACAAATGTATAACGAGGTATAGAGAACAGCAAGGAATCATGTCCTTGTCTCCAGATCATGGAATTCGCTCATTAGTGTAAATTACGTTTGTACTCTTTCAAAGGCGCGACATGTATTTAGAAAATTACAACATTTCCCAGTAATACTGAATGTTGAGTCAAGACGTTAAAACAACTGTCATTATACATCCCGATAAGGGTTTTCATGTCCAACATTCAGAGTGTCGGATTCTGCTAACACCTTTTAACACGGGATGGAGACTGTCAAGTTCTGTTCACCATTTCTCCAGAGCAGTCATGATTTCGTTGCTGATGATGAACGAATGAAGCTGCTGGATTCGCTGTGACGGTTCACAATTTTGTCTACCGGCATCGGCTCATTTCCGACCTGTCTTCCGATGGACGATTTCATTTTGGCACATGCTTTCCAGAATTTTTGTTATCTCTAACACTGGCGGATCAACTGCAGGATTAGTATAATCAGTTGAGCCGGCAGAAGAATACTGAAAACAATTATAAATGAATAACAGCTGCAAGTATATGCCATTATTACAGAAAAAGCAGGTCGGATCCTGCTCCTAAATATGTGCTATCGAACACATTTTCAACCAGAGCACCTTTTGCGAGAAAATGCTCCCAACACCTAAGATAGATGCACTACATCTTCATAAATTTCATGAAAGGCTTTCGACAGAGTGGCGGGACACTGCATGGGCCACTATGAAGATATTTAAAATCAGGCAAAAGCTAACCAACACCTTCCAGCAACAATACTCCGTAGCAAGCAGTGCGGTTTGGGAATGGTTTAATATCTCAGTTGGTGTTCGTCAGGGCTTCTTTCTATCTCCCACGTCTTTCAATCTGTTCCTGGAACGCATCATGACTGACGCACTTGAGGATCATATGAACACGGTCTACATTTGAATAACAAACGTAACGAATGTTCGCTCTGCAGATGACACAAATGGCCTGGAAGCAAGTAATCAAGAACATGCCAGGCTTGCTAACAGCAGACTGAATGAAACATAAACAAGATATAACTTTTCAATCAGCGCAGAGATGACCAAACTGATGGCCAGCCACCACTGTAGTATAACTACTAATATAGCTATCCATGGACAGAAATTAGGATACGTTATACAACTCACTTTTCTGAAATCTGTTATCGGCAATCAAGGAGCAAAACCAGAAATTCTCTCAACATCAACAAAGACAACGTAAGTACTATCCAAATTGAAACCAGTGTGAATACCATCTGCATGAAGCACAAGATCAGGTTCCTGCGTGCACTGGTGTATTCCATCTTCCTGAAGGCAGCTGTTGTGTTGTGCATCTTGTTGGTTGGTGTGCAAAGAGTGCTTCTCTGAGAGAGAGAGAGAGAGAGAGAGAGAGAGAGAGAGAGAGAGAGAGAGAGAGAGAGAGACAGAGACAGAGACAGAGAGACAGACAGAGAGACAGACAGAGAGACGGACAGACAAACAGACAGACAGACAGACAGACAGCGACACAGAGACTGAGAGAGACAGAGAGGTCTTCAGGAATGAACGGTGTGTCAAAACTTCTACTGAACTCGGATCCAGTCGCCATTAAGGAACTGACAAGTAGGTTTCCGAGAACTCGTGAACCACAATACTTATCGAGAGAACGGACCTAGTTCTACGCTGGGAATTACTCACACGACTGGTCGACTGACAAACCAACAGAAAAGACGCTGGCTTAATATATGAAAGTGCGACTCAGGAAGGCAGCAGCGGTTGCACGAAGTGATTCGCAAATGAATTGCTCACTCATGAACACACATTAATCGAATTGTTAGTAGAACATTACCTGGCACGTACAAACATAACATGATATCTCTACATTTATACAGTAAAAGAAAGCTTCGGAGTTTCTTCTTCTTCTTCTTCTTGAAGGTATGCGAAATACTTGGCACCAACTACGAAACAAACCAACAACACTGAATAGCCTTCCTAGCAAGCAAAACCAAGCTTCCAAACATACTTTTCAGTTCAAGCATTTGACAGCAAACAGTTGAACAATTGTTTGGTTGCCAGCGATCTGACAAACATTTGAAGAAGAGAGTGAATTTGACACAATTCCGCTGCCTCTCCTATCGATCAGATTCCTTTCTTTCTTTCCTTCTTTGTCTCTGTCTCTCTCCATCATCTATCTATCTATCTATCATATCTATCTATCTATCTATCTATTATCTATCTATCTCTCTCTCTATCTATCTATTCATATTTCAGTGGGTTTGTTTATACATATTTATATTTCATTCTGTTATAAACTGAGATGCGCGCTGGCACGAACTGCACATATGTGTGTGTGTGTGTGTGTGTGTGTGTGTGTGTGTGTGTGTGTGTGTGTGTGTGTGTGTGTGCGCGCGCGTGCGTGCGTGCGTGCGTGCGTGCGTGAGTGTGCGTGCGTGCGTGCGTGTGTGTATGTGTGTGTGTGTGTGTGTGTGTGTGTGTGTGTGTGTGTGTGTCCGCACACGCACGCGCGTGCGCGTATCCATGTACGTCCGCAAGAGAAAAAAAGGCACCGTGTGCCATTGAAATAGCTCATAAAATGTTCATCCCGGGCTTCTTCTTCTTCTTGCCTGCAGAATCAAGACTGTTGTGACCATGCATGCACTGTGTTTGTGGTGCTGCTACCGACACAAAGGCCTGACCAGACCCCCTATGGTTGGTTTGGTCTGGAATGATTGTTGGGTATGAGAAACACGTGAATAGGAACAGTTGTGTGAATCCTGACATGTTTTTCAACAAACGTTCAACTTTTTTTTTTTTACTATGGTGAGGACGCAGGGGGGGGGGGGGGGGGGGAGTCATCTCCCTGTTTGTTCTCTGGTGAAAAATACTGAGCGACGGTGACTCTCTGTCTCTCTGTCTCTCTCTCTGTCTCTCTCTCTCTGTCTCTCTCTCTCTCTCTCCTGTCTCTCTCTCTCTGTCTCTCTCTCTGTCTCTCTCTCTCTCTGTGTCTCTCTCTGTCTCTCACTCTGTCTCTGTCTTCTCTGTCGATCTGTCTGTCTGTCTCTGTCTGTCTCTCTATCTCTGTGTTTGTGTTTGCATGTACATGTGTCTGTGTGTGTCAGTGTGTCTGAGAGGCAGAGAGATGGGGAGGGAAGGTGGGTGTGGGAACGATAAGGGTCCTTTGGTAAAACTACTAGGGGATTGAAATGTTTTTTTTCTCTCTCTCCAGCCTTGGCTTTAGAACGTTGAGGGCAAAAAGCTGAATGCAGCAGCCTCGGGTGTAGAGCCAGGGTGGGCATGGCGCAGTGTTAAACTGGTTCAGCGCTAAAATTTAATTGTCTATTTTTCACATATTTCCTGCTACTTCACTGGGTATGTGGAAACTTCTGTTGCAGACTTGTGTAGTATTATGTTGTTTATAGTGCACCAATCTGACCCGTTCGTTTTCCACAGCACTACATTAAACGTCCTTACTCTGCGCGGTCCTGTAATGTACTGTGTTGTCCTGCATCTTATTGTAGTCAGTCGGAGTCCGTTGCGTCTGTCTGTATGATATTCTGTTGGCAGGACTGGCGAATTGCCACGAACAATATTTTTGAGGCAAAACATGAACCATACACATGGGTCAAGAAAAGCCCTGCACTGTTATTGCTTAATATCCACGCTATCATTGAACATTGTGTTGTACACATCTGTGTTGTGAGCTACATTGGCGCCTGGTGAGAACGACAAAGGCTATGAGTTCTATTGACGTCTGTGGAATCCGGAGTCTGGACAAACCAATCACCTTGAACCCATGACCTTAAAATGGGTCGTGACACACGTTAGAATCGTGGGTCTGACTAATGTAAGCGGCCATTGACCTCCTCTCTGGAACACTGAAAGTCACTTAGCAATCAACGACATGAACGAATAAAACTTCGATTGGTGTGAATCTGACCTTGACGCTAGAAGCCGGTCATGACTTACTCCTATTTCTTAAGACTCATTTTTTGACGTTTTATTGATATGTGTGTGATGGTTGTGAGGTAAATAATCACTGAGATGAGTAGACAGACAGACCACAAGGCTCTAATCAACCACGGACTGAACATACATCAGGAGGACAAGAACGTGCTGATATATTGCGCTGCACATTCTTCTCTCTGTTGGGTAGTGGACATGGAGTAGACATCCACCAGGAGCACATGAACATACAAGTATATGTTGCTGTACATTCTCTTCAGAGTTCAGTAACAGACATAGGGGAACATAGATCAGGAGAATATAGATTAATAAGTCGCACCGTGCAAGTTCTTCTGCCGTAATTGTTTATGCTTATGTTTAAGGCTAGTGATCCAGTTAATTGCTGAAACATTTAACAAGCCATTCATCAAGTACGCAGAATACATATCTTCTTTCACATATGGATCATTATTTTTTTCATTATTCCACGTGGCGCGCAAAAGCCTAAAACTGCAATGACCACAAGATCAGGTCCAGTGTCATTCATGTCCTCAGAAGCAGAACCAGCGCCTCTCTTCCAGCCCACAGATAGGACACCTAGTGACAGCTCTGACAGGGGGGGGGGGGGAGTGCAGAGAGATTGGAAAAAGGGGATGGAATGAGCGTGGGGAATGATGGAGGGGTGTGGGGAGTTGGATGTCGGGGGTGGGTGGGTGTGGGTGGGGGTGGGGGTGGGGGATGGGTGGGCAGCGATTGTCACCCGACCCCTCCTTATGGACCATCCTCATTTCAGCGAAGGAGGTCGAGTGGTGGGAGAGCAAGGATGGTAGAGGGAGGAGGGAGAGAGAGAGGCAGGAGCAAGGTGATGACTATCTTGTCCCTAGCAGTCATCTGTCCCTTAATGAAAGAGCGTGTTGACAATGACGGCCGACATTGATGTATGAGTCTGACTCAGTTAAACCACTGGTTACATCTCAAGTCTAGGCATACGCCGTTACAGGAACATAATATTTGTATTGGTGCAAACGTCGAGCACATGTATGTCACTGAGGTTTATGTTAGATCAGTAGAGATTCTATCTTCTGAACACCTTTACTTGACTCCCTCTGTAACTTTGTGAAGTCACCATAGCATTTAGTGTACAACTTCATCAGATCCTTACGGTAAATGTCTTGTGACGTCACCATTACTTTGTGTACTCAACTTCACATTATTCCCTCTGTAAACATCGTATGACGTCATTATTACATTTTGTTTACAAATTCATCTGTAAACACTTTGCGACGTCACCATTTAGTGAATACAGCTTCATCTCACCTCTTCTGTAAGCCCTTTGTGATGTCACCATTACGTGTACACAACTTCACCTGACCACTTCTTTCAATACCGTGTGATGTCATATGGTAGGAATGTGTGGAGAAGGAAGGATGGAGGAGTTAAAAAGCATGGATGTTGGGGGTAAGATCAGATGGCGGGGAGTATTTACTGGAGTAAGTGCCCAGTTCATACTCAGACATTTTTTGTTCCTCATCACTAGACACCCAACATAAACCTGCCATCCCCATTAGCGCTGCCCGTGTTTATAGCATGTCATTCTGGTAGTGTCACTGCGGTGTTCAATATCCTCTCCCCTCTCCTTATACAGGGACTGTGTTACCTGGGTTGACTTCCACTTATCCTCATCAGTTTTGTTCCTAATAGTGGCTGAGCTTGAATGGAAATGGTCTTCTGAAAATGCATCTTGAAAGTGGTTAATATAACTCCGCCGAGCAACAT
>CM065729.1:51119315-51131815 GCA_033310375.1 Conus canariensis
AAAAACACTCAATCTACAAGCTCCTGTGATTTGCTTTGGTGAGACACATTTTGCAGATATGCGATAACATTTTTCTTGAAATAACAAACTTACTGTAATAGAGTGCTTTTTGTTCGTATTTTTGAAAGGACAAAAATTAGGATATACTGGCTGAAAGTTTAATAAAAAAGAAAATAATAAATTATTATTTGGCAAATGTAACTTCGGAACTACATGCTTCATAAATGAAACTTAAAACATCCAGTCAATTGTTATTGATGGATTTTACGTCTACTCCAAGTATACTCGTATGTGGATTGTGTACTAAAAACAGCGTTAGTCACACCTGTACTTTAATTGTTTGTGTCCCCTCAGCAGTGAGGTGTGACTTTCATGAGTACGAAGGCGGCTTAGATGTTCCAAAAAAATCACACCATGTGAAGAATTATTTGATATTCAGTCCATTGTTTGATTGAAGCTCCTTTTGGCGAGACCAGCAACAATCTTATTTCAAAACACACTCCCACACAAATGATGCTGGCTAGCACTCCCTGACAGTTCAAAGTAGCAGGCAGTAAGGCTGCAAACGTCAGTGGCAGTAACATCACTATTGAATAATACACTGTGGGCCAAAATGACCGAGCACTCTCGATGCATGAGGAGATCCGTACTGTGTGTATCTGACGTCATTCTTTGAGCAGCAAACAATGAAATTAGTAAAAAATAAAAAAAAATAAAAAATTTAAAAAAGTATCTTTCAGCTGATAAAGCAACAAGACTTGCCACATCTCTGCGTATTTCTTGTCCTTAATCACTGTATTTCAGTACAAACGACAGACCTTGACTACAGAACAAAGTTCCCTGGTCATGCCAACTGAGAACAGCGCAGTAGATCTTGGTCCCAGAAAAAATAAAGACGGTGAGATCACGTTACAGGACTGCTGAAGGCACTCTATGTATGTGACCTTTCGTTATTAGTTCAATCTGGTCACGATCTTTTTTCTCTTTTTTTTTCATTTAATGGGTGTCTTCCGCAGACCCGTTCCGCTGCTCTATAGGCACAATTGTCATTGCAAACTCTCTCGTCATCTGTCAAAACTTTTGAAAGGTCCAATGGAAAAATGTGAATCACATGATGCATCTTACTTCAGCTTTGTTGCCCGAGCTGTTTGGAGCTCACTGACTCCATTTTGGTGAAATATGTTCGTCATCCCTGCTTTCATGCACAACTATTTTTCCCTCAAGGGGTCATCCTCACACACGTATGCATGAAATATAGAACACAGGAAGTAGAGCGCTCCAGTAAAATTGTGTCATGAAAACGTTATTGAGAGTTATGATGATAATAAAAATAACGATAATGATAATAAATTATTACTATTATTATTATTATCATCATCATCATCATTGTTATTATTATCATTATTATTGATATTATTATTATTATCATCATCATCATCATTGTTATTATCATTATTATCATTGTTATCATCGTCATCATCATCATTTTCTTCTTTTCTTCTTCTTCTTCTTCTTCTTCTTCTTCTTCTCCTTTTTGTTCTTCTTGTGATTGTTGTTGTTGTTGTTATTACTATCATTATGACATTTTCATTGTTATTATTATTGTTGTTATTACTATGATGATGATGATTATCATCACTACTATTACAAACATTTACCAGCAAAAAAAAAAAAAAAAAAAAAAAGAAAATCCCCCTGGTCCCGTAAATTAAAAATGGCGCAGTAGGCTAGACCTTGGCTTCAGAAAAATGAACACAGCGAGATCACGTTACAGGACTGCTGTCCACAGTCACAAAAGGAATACATTTGGTTTCTCCATCTGAACATTGCCTCTTTCCTGTCTTTCTGGCCAGCCGACAGTATTGCCTTCAAGTGAATTTGTAGAACTACATGACACATCTCGGTAATATTTGACAAATATTTTTAGTTTAGATTAACCATAAGAGCAAACATTTTTTCTTCTTTTTCTTTTCTTTTTTGTGTCTTTCTTTAAATTAGGGTGCTGCATTTTTTTAAGGTTTATATCTTTCAAAGATTTTTTTTTCCTTTTTGTGTCTTTTTGTTTTACCCCTCATCCTTTCTAGTCCATTTTTTTTTTCATGATAATGTGATGAACTGACTGGTTAACGAACACAACACCTACAGCGTATGGTAAAATTATGAGAGAAGAAGTGTTAACAAACATTTCCTCCCTGCCTTCAAGGCGACACGTATTCAGTTACACATCAGGTGCTGTATCCTCAAATGGCGAGGTGCTCATCCAACAAGAATCAAATCACCCAGCTTAGTGGTCTTAGGGAGTTTCCATCGGAAAACAGATGACCAAACGAACACGGTGCAATCTCTCACGTATTGCACCACGCCCGACGGGTCCGAACTGGACGAAATGGAAGAAGAGGCAAGCAGAGCCCAGCAGAATGGGAAATGATTTCATTTCACTGTATGTCGCTGGACCCAACGTGTGTGCCTTGGACAGTCAGCCTGCTTACGACAGATCGATTTGTGTGGGAACATGGCTCGAATTGGACGGGGAGGGGGGGGGGGGGTGGAGAGGAGACGGAGTATGCTGGAGGGGGCGCGTGTGGGGGAGGGGGAGGGGGGGGGGTGGGGTGGGGGCAGAAGGAAGGGTTTGGGGCATGTTGGTCGACCTCTATACGGAGGAAAGTACATGATGGAACTAAGGTCTTAGTTATGTGACGAAATTTGGAGTGTGTGTGTTGTGTGTGTGTGTGTGTGTGTGGGTGTGTGTGTGTTGTGTGGTGTGTGTGTGTGTGTGTGTGTGTGTGTGTGGTGCTGTGGTGTGCGTGCGTGCGTGCGTGGTGCTGGTGTGTGTGTGTGTGTGTGTGTGTGTGTGTGTGTGGTGTGTGTGGTGTGTGTGTGTGTGTGTGAGTGAATGAGTGAGTGAGTGTTGACGTGAACCATGCCAACCGAAGCTCACAGTGTCGAAACAATTGCATGCGTTTCATATGGCATTACATCACATTATCTTCTCCCCATTAAGCTTATCTCTCACGACTGACCTTTTGCTAATACCTCAGATCTGTCTATCAGCACAATCACATCTATCAGTCAGGTTCGGTCCCTGCAACCACTTCAACGAGCTTCTGTCAGCTGTCTCTTGCTGAACGAGCTTCTGTCAGCTGTCTCTTGCTGAACGAGCTTCTGTCAGCTGTCCTCTTGCTGAACGAGCTTCTGTCAGCTGTCTCTGTCAGCTGTCTCTTGCTGAACGAACTTCTGTCGGCTATCTCTTGCTGAACGAGCTTCTGTCAGCTGTCTCTTGCTGAACGAGCTTCTGTCAGCTGTCGCTTGCTGAACGAACTTCTGTCAGCTATCTCTTGCTGAACGAGCTTCTGTCAGCTATCTCTTGCTGAACGAGCTTCTGTCAGCTGTCTCTTGCTGCAAGTTTTCTTTTTGTTTGATTTAGTAATTTCTTTAGAATAACGGATATCATGTGAGAAATGTGGCTATCCACGGGCTGGCCGGAACAGCTGGCGTTTCGAAGTAAGGTTGTCTACGGTACCCCAGTTTGCTGCGTTGATTATCGGAAAGCACGGGACTAAAATTCACTGTTAGCTTTACGATGTGGACGTAGGGGAGATGAGGTAGACGTATAGGGTCGGATCTTACTTATCGTAAACTTCACGTTTACCCTTTAAGGTTCTGCAATGAGGGTGTCCGCTGCACTTTGAAATTGCTTTTACTGTATTTGTTTTGTTTCTTTTCCCGTTTTACTCAGCAGCGTTTAATGCAAGTCAGGATGTCTGTTTTTAGCAAAATTCAACCTCAATTTATTTGCAACATGTATGGGTATTGTGGTCATGTAATCAGCCTGTGCTTATGGAATGTACTCTAAGATTATGATAATCATTTACAACCATCAGACAAATCAGTCCCACAAGTTCCTCCTGAGAATTGAAAACCGTTCTCCATCGAGACACGCCCTTTGAAAACACACTCCTCAGCTATACGTATCTTACAGTTTGGACCAATGGTTGTTCCTGCAGCATTATGTCCCCTCCATTTTCTTGTCTGTGGTCATGTTTTCTTTGCTCGTCATCAGACTCTGTCAGTCGTCCTCCGGGCTGGTATTTCCTCTGGCCATGTTCTGAGTCTTTGACTAACTTTGTCCGGTTTACTCTGGCATCTCTGGTCCACCATAATTTCCCCGGAGAAGATCACACAGTCTGAGAAGTTGAAGGAAAGAGAGAGGGACTGGGAGAATGGTGACAAGGGACAAAGAGAAAGCCAAAGGAAATAGCTAGCTGGAGGGGAACCAAGATAAAGAGATGGAGATGAGGATGTGGGAGGAGGGAAGGAGGGGGGGGGGTGGATAGTAGAAGAAGAGGGGATTACATTAGAAGAAACGACCAGTCAGAAGGACGAGGGCCATGTTGGGACCCTAAGGAAAGTGTTAACGTCTGGCCGAATGTCAGCGTTGTTCAAACTTCCCTGCTTTACCCTCTACCCCGTTCGCCTGTTTGGGTTTCATCACTGGAATCAGCACATGCTATGTCTGCTGCCCTTTTCTGTGAGCACTCCAGATCGCATTGACTCGGCCTGGAGCTTAGATACCCCAGCCCTTAAATCCACCCTGTTTACCAGTCTTACTTTTTTCACCACAGCATGTACCTGTGATAAACAATACCCAAATGTTTTAAATGTAGATTATATTTTTATTTATCATAGCTGCTTCTTGTCTTCATAAGAGCCTATTTAGCTTTTAAATCAATAATAATGATAATATTGCAACAATGAATATAATGGTAATAAATATTAAAGATGATAATTGTACGACGTTTTGTGTTACTTGTGTGAGTCATCATGACTTTTGATGGCTATTCAAAAACAGTGCAGGAATTCTGTAGCTATTCCTGTTGACAGTGCTACGGGCTCAGTCAGACGATCACACCACTAGGACTCATCGGTGTGGGTTATCAATGTTCTTCAACAGGACACGCTCTCTCAATCTGAATCCACAGCTTAGTAACTATTGTGATCAGTTAGGGAGTTTTATGCAGGGGCTTTCCTGTAATCAGTCAAAACAAGCACAACTCAGCACCACAAAGTGATACAATGGTAGTGCAGGATATTCTTTACTGGTGGCCTTTCGGCGACCTGTATTTGAAGTTATCTGGGTATCCTTGATACTGGAGCAGTAGCTGGCTGTTCTTAGTTTAGTAGTGCATCATAAAATCGGAAACGACAGGTGTTCAGAACAATAACATATGATTTTTTAATGTAGATACCAGAGCTGATATTATGCAAACATAACGCAAAGTTCAGAAATATGAAGCAGTAACGAAATTGACCATTCAGCAGTAGAAAATAACCACGCTAGGAAACTGGCTGAGGACCGTGCACAGTGGAGCGCCTTGACTGCCTCATGCGTCGCAAGACGCGGGAGCATCTAAGTCTAAAGTAAGACCTGATATTTTGTAAACATAACGCTAAGTTCAGAAATATGAAGCTGTAACGAAATTGACCATTCAGCAGTAGAAAATAACCAGCCCAGCAATAACAATTCAGCAATAAAAAAGAATAATATTCACCCCTAATAATCAAGCACACGAGAATAAGCAGTCCTGTATTCACCAATTGGCAAGAGATGACAATCAACCTAGCAATAATCACTCAGCGATAGAAAATAGTCAGCCCAGCAATATTCATTACGCCCAGCCCAGCATTAACCACTTTACAACAGAAAGTAACAGGTACAGCAATAACCACCATGACGATAGAAACATTCAGCCAGCAATAATCATTATGCCCAGCCCAGCATTAACCACATTACAACAGAAAGTAACAGGTACAGCAATAACCACCATGTCGATAGAAACATTCAGCCAGCAATAATCATTATGCCCAGCCCAGCATTAACCACATTACAACAGAAAGTAACAGGTACAGCAATAACCACCATGTCGATAGAAACATTCAGCCAGCAATAATCATTATGCCCAGCCCAGCATTAACCACATTACAACAGAAAGTAACAGGTACAGCAATAACCACCATGTCGATAGAAACATTCAGCCAGCAATAATCATTATGCCCAGCCCAGCATTAACCACATTACAACAGAAAGTAACAGGTACAGCAATAATCACCATGTCGATAGAAACATTCAGCCAGCAATAATCATTATGCCCAGCCCAGCATTAACCACATTACAACAGAAAGTAACAGGTACAGCAATAATCACCATGACGATAGAAACATTCAGCCTAGCAATAATCATTATGCCCAGCCCACCATTAACTATTTTACAATAGACAATAACTAGCACAACAATGATCACTATCGAGACAGAAATGATCAGCGTGGCAATCATTACTTAATTATAGAAATCACCATCCTACCAATAATCATTCAGTATAGAAAACAATTCTAGAACTCCTTTTGCAAGATCAAAACGTGACAGCAGTTTTTTTTTTTCACTCATGGGGAGAAGTGTGCTTGTGGCAGATGGGCTGGGAGGAGATACAGACTATGAGGGCGTTGGAGAAGTAACTATTTACGTCAGCGCAAAATGATGACGAAAAATTTGGATTTGTCAGCGCTAATACCGACGCGTGACAAAATCCAGATTGCTGAGGGAAAAGGTGGCCTGCGTTCCTTTGTACCAGGTCTGTCTGACCCAATAGTAGTGCATACGGTCTTTTCTCCTCTCAAAGCTCTGAAGGAAGCTATTTATATCCCACCACTCCTCGACAAATATCTCGTTCACTCTTCCCTTTTTCGTACAGCGTCTCCACGGTCTTCGTGGCTTGCGAACTGAATTAGGCAAAATGCCATTCTTGTTTATGTCATATCATCCTCCATAAAAGTACAGACCTAAATTATTATAAGAAGTACCATGAAATATTTTAAAAACTGTTCTTACTGAACCTTAGGTGTACTTATGTCAAAAGTACTGTCATCAACAAACATGTTACAATGTTACTTACGTTTGAATACCATCAGATGCTATGCTTGGTAAAAACTGTTTGCCAAGAATAGCCATGTGTAACTCAATGTCAGTTTGATTGTATTGGATCATTTTTGATAAAAAAAAAAAAAAAATCATATTTGATAACATGAAAAACAGAGATTCTCGACTAATATACTAGCCTGAGAGAGAGAGAGAGAGAGAGAGAGAGAGAGAGAGAGAGAGAGAGAGAGAGAGAGAGAGAGCAGCATAGTAATGGAACATCTATTTTGTATTGTTTCTTCTACATATCTTAATGATTTTTTTTTTTACTTCAATGTGTTCGTCTCACTTGCATCATCGGCAGAACATTTACACCTCAGTGCAGACATTTGCTGTGGCACTGACCTCGACCTCGCACGACCTGTTAGGCAGTGTGAATGAGAAGCATCACACTAGCAGTTTTCTGTGGGTGACGCTGACTGTTTCTCTCTGCACCGAGCTGACTTCCTGCCAGGTAGTGACACTTGTTACACTACATTTCACTTTATTTCTGTGAAAACACGAGAAGTGAGTCCAGCGTCTCCAGCTTCAGGCAAGTTCATGGTCATAAAACGTCTGTTATGATTTCATTTGATGTGTGATGTCCTGATGAGGAATTACTCATTTTGGATTATGAGTTGTGCGTGGTTCATTCCTTTGTTTTCAGTCTTTTGAACACTGTTTAAAGGACTGTGGTTAGCTAAAAAAATTGACTTAGATTAATGGCAGTGTCAAAATAAACAGCTGTTGGGTAGTATTAACTTACCAATGTTTTTTTCTTTGTTTTGACACTTCTATAAAGGGACACTGATTCTGCTTTTATCTGAATTTGAGTGAAATGAAAGAATCTATCAAAATCACACACATACAAAAAAAATGTCGACCTCAGCAACAAAGTTTATTCATACGAGATATCAAGAAAAGATGCTAGTCAGTTTGCATTAGAATTGTGTATAGCATCTGAAAGTACGTAATTTTGCAATATCCACTTTCAAATACATTTTTGAAAATGGGAATACGTTATATGCAAGTTGAAAGACATAAAACAGACGATTGTAAATGAGTTCGCTATGTGAGTTTCCAAACAAATTTTCAACTTCAAACGTTTGACCATGAACAGGTTAACAATTGTTTGATAGCCAAAGGTCTAACAAACATTTGATAAACAGTAAACAAGTTGGGTATTTTTTGCTCCCATAAGAAAACCTAACACAGAGTAACTTTTATTCAAGACTGGCACAGCCTTTTAAACTTGAATAAAGTCAGACAAATACATAGACGAACAATCTAATAGTGGGGGGAAAAACAAGCGCAGGCCAACGACTGAACTATCTTCATAGTAATGACTTGGCAAAGATTTGGACTTAAGGAGCCGGGGGGGGGGGGGGGGGGGGGGAGGGGGGGATTTGAAGATGGAGAAACTAGGAACATGAAATTAAGAAAATATGTTACAGATATGAAAACTCTTCACTAGCTGCATAAGGGAACCATCGCAATCCCTTTTGAAGGCAGATATATTTGTATTGCCTGCTCCGAGGCCTTTCGTCCGCTGAGTCGGACTCATCAGGGAGACACGGCTGGTTGTGTCTGCGCTCCTGGCGTCAAATAGAGACACACCACAGTCCATAATACTGTGGTGTTCTCACCACCAAGGGTGCAAAAAAGAATCCAATAGCACCCCCAAAGCAGCCAGCGAAGAGTAGTAAATGAAACCAAACGAAAGTGTGGGGAGGAAAAAAGTTGCTGAAAAACTAAAGACATTATGCAAATAGTATAAAATGTAGGGGACAATCTCTAAGCCTTTTTTGCACCCTTGGTGGTTAGAACACCACAGTATTATGGACTGTGGTGTGTCTCTATTTGACGCCAGGAGCGCAGACACAACCAGCCGTGTCTCCCTGATGAGTCCGACTCAGCGGACGAAAGGCCTCGGAGCAGGCAATACAAATATATCTGCCTTCAAAAGGGATTGCGATGGTTCCCTTATGCAGCTAGTGAAGAGTTTTCATATCTGTAACATATTTTCTTAATTTCATGTTCCTAGTTTCTCCATCTTCAAATCCCCCCCCCCCCCCCCCCCCCCCCCCCCCCCCCCCCCCCCCCCCCCCCGGCTCCTTAAGTCCAAATCTTTGCCAAGTCATTACTATGAAGATAGTTCAGTCGTTGGCCTGCGCTTGTTTTTCCCCCCACTATTAGATTGTTCGTCTATGTATTTGTCTGACTTTATTCAAGTTTAAAAGGCTGTGCCAGTCTTGAATAAAAGTTACTCTGTGTTAGGTTTTCTTATGGGAGCAAAAAATACCCAACTTGTTTACTGTTTATCGTTTACTGTTCCCTGCCTCATTTCATTTCCAAACATTTGATAGAAAAGAGATTCAATTTGCCACACATTCATTGTCTATCATATTAATCAGGTACGTACGTACGTACCTACCGACCTACCTACCTACTTTTCTATCTAGCTAGCTAGCTAGCTAGCTAGCTATCGTTCACTGTCTGTCTGTCTGTCTCTCTCTCTCTAGCTGTCTGTCTATGTCTCTATCTCTTTAACTATCCGTCCACCAATCCATCTCTATCCAGCTATCTATCTATTTATCTATCTGTCTATCTATCTGTCTGTCTGTCTCTCTCACTAGTAGGTTTTTGCGCCCCTGAAAGAACTACATAAAAGTGTGGGTGGGTTTGTGGGTGGGCGAGCGCCTACGTGCGCGTGTTTATATACGCCCAGGAAGTTTCCTTTTTGTTGAAGAATAAAACGCTGTGCAGCATTGAAAGAGCTCATGAAATGTTCAACTCGGCATCCTCCTCGCCTGCAGAAGCAGAACTCTTCCGTGACAATACAGGTACTGTGTGCATGCTGCTGACGACACGAAAGCATGGGCAGACTCTTTACTGCTGGCTTTGTCTGAGATGGTTGTTGGGTAAGAGAAAGACATGAAGAGAAACAGTTGAGTGAATCTTGACATGTTTTTACAACAAATGTTCCTCTTCATTATAGCGTGGGCAAAGTCAGCTGCTTGTTTGTTCTCTAGTGAAAAACCGAGCCTTGGGGATTCTGTCTGTCTGTCTGTCTGTCTGTCTGTCTGTCTGTCTGTCGTCTCTCTCTCTCTCTATCTCTCCTTCCACCCCATCTCTGCAGCATGCACTCTCTCTTTCTCTCCCTCCCTCCTCCCCTCTCTCGCTCTCTGTCTGATGTGTGTTAGAAGACGACGACGACGACAACGACGAAGAAGAAGAAGAAAAAGAAGAAGAAGAAGAAGAAGAAGAAGAAGAAGAAGAAGAAAAGAAGAAGAAGAACCATGTTTTTGAGTGGATGATGGCAGCATTTTTTGTATAAGGTAAAACGAGATGGATCTGTTTTCCATGGAGACAGGAATTAGAGAAATGCATGACAAAGTAAGAAAATCAATGGGCACACCATTGTTGATCACAACAGAACTATTGTTGTTTAACCTTCTCTCTCTCTCTCTCTCTCTCTCTCTCTCTCTCTCTCTCTCTCTCTCTCTCTCTCTCTCTCTCTCTCTCTGTGTGTGTGTGAATGAGTAAATGAGTGGCAGAGGAGAGGGAAGGTGGGATGTGAGGGGTGGGTGGGGACAGTTTATGTCCCTTGCTAGAATCAATACAGAACTGACGTTTTGTTCTCTTTAGTCTAAGCCACTCTGCAATGAAGGATATGGTGGGTGAAAGTCTGAATTACTTCAGTGTCAGCGATAGAATGTCCACAAATGGATTTATTGTAGGGTAAGATTAGGTGAGCTTTACATGTCCTATCTTTCACATCTATCCTGCTTCTTCATGAGGTACTTTCAAATTTGTGTTGTATTTATTTGTGTTGCGTTCCACTGTCTATGATGTACAAGTGTGACCTGTTCTCCACCGTATGACATTTTGTTTTATTGTGCTGTGCTCCATCGTGTTGTAGTCAGTCATAATGCATTATTTTGGTATTGTATTCTGTGGCTGAGTTTGGCAAAACTGCGTACTGCCACAATCAACATTTCTGAGGCAACAAATAAGCCATACACGTGGACCTAGAAAGTGTTCGACACTGACATCAGCAATATCAATGATAAGTGTGCTGTACACGTTAGTGTCATGAGCTATATTTGCGCTTTGTTCGAAAAACAAAGCTACAGAGTTCCACCGACATGTGTAAAATCCGGAACGAAAGTGACGAAGTCTGGACAAATAAATCATCTTGAGCCTGTGACCTTGACGTGGGTCGTGGCAGACGTCACAGGCCTGTACCTGATAAATGTAAACAGCCATTGACCTCCTCTCTGAATCACTGGTAATCACCTAGACACGAACGAATAAAACTTCGATTGACTGAATTTGAACTTCATGCAAGAAGAAGGTCACAATCTGGTCTTGATTCTCTCTTTTTTCAATGTTTCATTGAGACCTGTGAAAAACGTATCAGACAGGTATCACCTGAGTTGAAAGCCGGACTTACTGCAAGGCCCAAACCAAGCCATTTCAACTTTATTTTGTTTACTTGTTTAACGCGCGTTATCACGTGACCATGAGAACATACACCTCTGTCTTTCTCTGAACAGGAATACGCCAACTAATTTGTACTGTGTGTTCTAATCTGTGCTGGGTAACGGATGCGGAGGAAAGATTCATCAGAAGGAATATGAATTCATAACTGAACCATGCTGTACATTCTACTCTGTCTAAGGTTAAGGACAGGGGTGAACAAAGAGCAGACGAACATTGATAAGGGAATAAATTGTGCTGTTCAAGTTCTTCTGTCACAGTTAATCTGTTCCTGAGTAACCACATCGCTTGTGATCCAGTTATTTGTTTATGCATTAATTAAGTCGTTCATTCGGTTAATAGAACGTATGTTTATCCATTCATTAATGTATTTTTGTGTGCATTTTTTAACAAATCACACACGGCTCGAAGCATTAGCAACTACAAGTTCAGGTCCAGTGCCATTCATGCCAACAGAAGCAGAACTGGGGTCTGTCTTCCAGCCCACAGATAGGAAACTCACTGACAGTTCTGACAGAGGGTGCAGAGATGTTGGTGATGAGGGACAGAGTGAGGGCGCGGGTGAGGGGTAAGAGGGGAGTGTAGCTGGAGGGAGGGGGTTGTCACTCGACCCCTCATTATGGACCATCCCCATTTCATCAAAGGACGACGAGTAGTGGAAGAGCAGATAAGGAAGAGAGGAATGGTAAAGAGGCGATTGGAGGTAGGTGATGGCTATAGTGTCCCTAACAGTACTGTGTCTCTTTCTGAAAGAATGTATGTATGTGTCCCAGCATCAGTATTTCATCCTTCATACCACCAAACCACGGGATACATCTCCATTTCAAGCATAGATCGTTACGGGAACAAACTGTTTGTATTCGTGTAAACATACCGCACATGTATGTCGTTGATGTTTATATCAGAACAATAGTAGAGACCCTATTCTGAATACCTCCACTTGACCCCGACTGCACACCTTGTAACGTTGCTGATTTATTTTTCGTTCATCTTCTTCTGACTCCTCCAGTCAATGCCTTGTAAAACACTACCTGACTAACTCTTGATA
>CM065729.1:51139315-51164315 GCA_033310375.1 Conus canariensis
CACACATCTTCTGCTGCCAATTGATTTATCAGTCTTGATTATGATCTGACCACATCTGATCGTAACAATGTCTTTACTACGTAAACACAAGAAGAATTAAAACATGTGCAATAATGATAAATATATTGATGACGATAATGATGATGATGATGATGATGACGATGATGACGACGACGACGACGACGATGATGATGGTGATGATGATGATGATGATGATGATGATGGTGACAAGAATAGTGCTAATGATGAAAACAACAACAACAAAACGACAGCAATAAGAATATAATAATGATGATGATGATGATGATGATGATAATAATAATAATAATAAAAGAAGAAGAAGAAGAAGAAGAGAAACGCTCAAGCTGACCATGTGGTCAGACAGACCATGCAGAACAGACATCTCGTGTCCATTTCAGACAGTGTCAAAAAGTATGTGTCTAGTGTGAAAATGTGTAAAGTATTTCTGGAACAAAACAAGAGTGCGGCCCAGAGAGAGGAGAGAGAGAGAGGAGAGAGAGAGAGAGAGAGAGAGAGAGAGAGAGAGAGAGAGAGAGAGAGAGAGAGGCAATAATTCTGGAAACGGCAGTCACGGAGTGTAACAGAACAAAATAATATACAATTTTCAATGAAAGAGAAGCATCTCCGAAGAAAGTACTTGTCATGAGCAGGTAATCGTGACCCAGTAGCAAGTCTGACGAACTCTTTATGGAATGAAGCAGCGGTTCCCTTTTGTGCCCCTTTCCTTCTAAACGTAGGTCTATCTTTTAAAGTGAAATGTTATCACTTGGGAATGGAGGGCCCAGATTTTAATGTTGTTCCTAATCCGATATGCCGTTCATTAACCTATGAACCCTTCAGGCTCGGGAAGCGCGGTTTCTTTCTTTCTTTCTTTCTTTCTTTCTTTCTTAACTAGGGACTTGTTGAAAGTCATTTTCAAATTCTTGTGGATTATTATCATCTGTTGCAAAGCTCCATACGTCGTGTCTTTTACATGTCCACATTTTGATTTCAGAACAAAATCAAGCCCATCATTTTTAATCAAAATATATTTAATGTCTTGATTTCGCTCTACTGAGAGCGTATCTTTGCTATTTGGAACAAATTTGTAGGCAGGAAAATCTACCCGACTTCGGAGCTTTTCCTTTCTGTTTATGGGCACGTGGCACGTGCTTCATATCAGCAGGTGCCCAGGTTCAAGTAGAAACCTGAAGAGTTCTTCATAGAGCAAAACAGTTGTGGCATTTGGGTCCTGCCTGCCCCCACCTTGGAAGAACATGAAATCATACAGATCAGTTACGTATATTTTGCAGCAACCTTTGAACCTTTTGGGCATGAGGGTACAGATTTAACATGATCTAAAGAGTGACATCTGAAATCTCTCTCTCTCTCTTCTCTCTCTCTCTCTCTCTCTCTCTCTCTCCACTTATGTGTCTTCACATTCCTTGTGATCCATTGAATATGTCTTCCCATTCTTTGTGATCCATTGTTCGTTTTATCATTGTAACGTGATGATCTGACCAGTTGATAAATTCAACACATAGCGCACACAGGAAATGTGAGGAAAGAAGACATAACAAATGTTTATTCCCTGCTTTCTGTCAATTCTCGTTATTTGCTTCATGCTCAAAGTGTTGCCTTCCAGCTGACATGCATCTCGTCACACGTTATGTGGTTTATCCTCCAGTGGCAAAGTGTGCATCCAACAAGAACCAAATCACCCAGCTTAGTTGTCTTGGGGTATTTCTATCGGAAAACAGATGACCAAACGAACACGGTGCAATCTCTCACGTATTGCACCACGCCCGACGGGTCCGAACTGGACGAAATGGAAGAAGAGGCAAGCAGAGCCCAGCAGAATGGGAAATGATTTCATTTCACTGTATGTCGCTGGACCCAACGTGTGTGCCGTGGACAGAGTCAGCCTGCTTACGACAGATCGATTTGTGTGGGAACATGGCTCGAATTGGACGAGCGGAAGAGGCTGGGAAGAGTAAGGAGTATGCTGAAGGAGAGGGGGAAGAAAAAAGGGTTTGGGGCATGTTGGTCGACCTCTAGATGGAAACAACTGCATAATGGAACTAAGGTCTGAGGAATGTGACAATGTTTGGAGTGCTTGTGTGTGTGTGTGTGTGTGTGTGTGTGTGTGTGTGTGTGTGTGTGTGTGTGTGTGTGTGTGTGTGCGCGCGCGCGCGCACATACATTTTCCAGCCTGCACACACCAGAGTCCGAATTGTCGCACATGCGCTTGTGTGTGTGTGTGTGTGTGTGTGTGTGTGTGTGTGTGTGTGTGTGTGTGTGTGTGTGTGTTCATGGTGACATGAATCACGCAAACTGGAGCTCTTAATGTGGAAATGAGTGCCTGTGTTTTGCACTGCACTGTGGTCTCCACTCTAAGCCTGTGCTTTATGGCAGGCCTTTTTCATACCTCGGAGCCATTTTTCACCATGGTCACTTCAGTCAGTCAGGATTAGTCCCTGCATACTTTTTGAAAGGTTCTCCTAGCTGTCTCTAATCTCAGGTTTCATTTTTACTCACTGATTTCTAAATTAGTTCAATATAAAGAAAATGTTACGATAAACTTGCCTTTCTTAGGAGCTGTCAGGAGTCATTTTCAAAGCCAATGTTGTCTTTGGCACCCTCGTTGGACTGGGTGTTTAGGATACGAAAGTATGCTATTAAAGTTCAATGTTAGATTAAGTACTGAATATAAGGGGGTGAGGTGGGGATTGAGATGGGGTTAGATAGACCTTTATAGCAGGATCTTGCAGTCACTCATCCTGTTCTTCAGATTTATTCCCAAGCTAATGCAAACAGGCCAACATAGATACCTTCTGAACATTTCTTTGCTTCTTTCTTTTCCTTTTCATCTTCGCAGTGTTCGATGCAAGTTATGACATTCGGTTTCAGCAGAGTTCAGTCTATATCTATTTGAAATACAGATAACTTGGCGATACATTATATTTCATTTAATCAACTCGTGCCCGTAAAGCGTACCCCAAGGTTATAGTAATTATTTGCAATCATCCGACCGACCAATTCCACCGGACGTTTCCTGGATGTTTGAAAATCATGACATCTTTCCTCCCAAACAAACCCTTCGAAAACCCACTCCTCAGCTACACGCTTCTGACAGGTCTGACAGTCCGATGTTCCTATAGCATTACGTCCCCTCCATTTTCTTGTCTGTGGTCATGTTTTCTTCGCTCGTCATCAGACTCTGTCAGTCGTCCTCTGGCCTGGTATTTCCTCTGGCCATGTTCTGAGTCTTTGACTAACTTTGTCCGGTCTACTCTGGCACTTCTGGTCCACCATAATTTCCCCGGAGAAGATCACACAGTCTGAGAAGTTGAAGGAAAGAGAGAGGGACGGGGAGAATGGTGACAAGGGACAAAGAGAAAGCCAATGGAAATAGCTAGCTGGAGGGGAAAGAGGATGGAGTAGACATGAGATGGGGATGAGGGGGTGGGGTGGAGGGACTGAATTGGAAGAAATGATCAGTTAGTGGAGGGAGGGCCATGTTGGAATCCCAAGGAAAGTGTTGACTTCAGGTTGATGTCAATGTCAAGGGTGTTGAAACTCTCCCCAGTCTTATCTTCACTGTGTTCCTCTGTTAGGGTTTCATCACCGGAACTGCGAATGCTTTGTCTGCCCTCTTCTGTGTGTATTCCTGACCCCCGTCAACTCGACTTGGAGCTTTGCTACCCCAGCCTTCAAACCCGCCCTCTTTACCAACGTTTATCTTTTTTTGTTTTTGCACCACAGCATATACCTGTGTTCGAGGTGCAGGTATTTGCATTGATTATTGCTGGTTCTTGGCTTCATAAGAGCTTGATTAGCTTTAAAGTCAATAATAACAATAACCGCGACAATGCTGCTGCTGCTGCTGCTGCTGGTAAGAAACAATAATACAATTGTGCTGTGCCTCATGGAGTTTGCGTGTTCCAGGCTTTGATGGCCAGTGAGATCATTTGGGGATTCTGCAGCAAGATTTGTTGAGGATGTTTCAGGCTCAACGAGACGATCACACCACTAGGATTCCTCGACGTGGTCATTCATGTTTGTTTGAATGAAGGGACGTACTCTGTCAGTATGAGTCTACAAGGAAACAAATACTGTGCTCAATACCGGAGCTTTCAGGCAGGGACTTACATGTGATCAGTCAGAACAGGCACAGCTCATCACCACAGAGGGACTCAAAGGCAGTGCAGAGTGTTCTCCACTGATGGTTTGATTGATTGGTGAAAGAGGTTAGCGTCCCATTGGCCGGAAGCCCTTAAGGACAAGGTATACTCGCATATTCTGCGGCAACTGTTGTCGCTGGCAGTAGTGGGTGAGTTCCGTGTGGGGGCCGTCGTATACCGCTGACTGAACGCTGGTTCCTTTTGAACTTTTGTTCAAATTCGGGTGTTGGTCGGCCGACAATGGGCGTCGGTGTATTTCGCCTCGATCCCCCCACCAAAAGGCTGTCTTCAGGACCATCAGGCGGCCTTCTTGTGCTCGGGTGGCGATGGCCCTGTACCGCGTGAGGCCACCTCAAAGAGGGAACAGGACGAAAGTCGCTAGAGCGCTGCACGAGTTCCCTTCTATGGGCCACGCAGACTACGGCCGAGAGGACAATGTTTCAGGCCTTCCCCTTAAATAGAGCCCCCATGCCTGCCTGGCTCAGAGTATGGTATACCAGGCCACGGTAATCGTGGTCTCCAGGAGCCGTCCCCCGGCGACACAAACTAGACCTGCCGTCACCCATATGGCTGGAAGGATCGCTGCGCCGCCTGACATTGACCTCTCACATCAGTGTCCCCCAAAGGAGAGCTGTCACCTCTCCCTTGGTGTTCGCTGCTATGCCACCTCTAGTTTGCCACTGATGGCCTTAAGGAGACTTGATACTCCAGCGACCTAGGGACTTCAAAAGCCGGAACAGTGATTAGCTGTACATTCTGTGGTAATGTATAGTAAAATTAGAAATGATTAGAACATGGACATCTGATTTTATGGTGTAAATCCCTAGAGCTGTTACAAAGTAAGTATAGTGTTTAATTGAGAAATATCAGGTTGGAATAACAATAACCTCCTAACAGTAGAAAATAACCGGTCCAGCAACAACCATCCAGCAGAAGAAATAAATCAGCTTATCAATAACGAATCAGCTCAGCAACAGCAGTAGAACATTATCAGTCCATCATTAACAACTTAGAACCAAAAAAATCAGCTAAGAAATAATAGCTCAGCAATGGAAAATAATCACCCCAGCAATAATCATTAAGCACACGAACATAATCAAACCAGCAATAACAAATCAAATAGAATGCAATTAGCCAAGCCGGAACCACTCAGAATATAAAAAAAAATAATCAACCAAGTAATGAAAATCAATAATAACAAATGACCACCGCAGCCATAATCATTAAGCACACGAAAATAAGTAGCCCACCAATAACTCCTCAGCAATAGAAACTAACCAACCCAGCGAAAATCATTCAGTACAGGGAAATCACCTGTCCAGCCTCATCCACTCAGCAACAGAGCATAACAAGTGCAACAATAGTCATGCTGCACGAGGAAATAGTCAGCCTAGCAATCATCACTACGCAGTATAATTAACCATCCTACCAACAATCATTCAGGACAATGAAACAATCCTTCAGCTCATTAGGAAGTACAAAACAAAAATGCACTTTTGTCAATCATGGGAAGGAGTGTACTTGTAGCAGAAACTGGGTGGATGGGTAGACGACGAGTACGCTGGAGAAGTAACGTTTTGACGTCAACACAAAATAACGATGAAAGTTGGGATTTAGTGTGGGCTAAGACTGGTCGATGATAAAAGGCAGATTTCCGTGGAGAAAAGGGTGGCCTGCTTTCTTCTGAACCAGGTCAGTCTGACCCATTAGCATGCACATGGCCTTTTCCCACCTGAGGAGAACTGAAGTAAGCTACAGACCGCCTACCCATCCTCTACCGATCCCCTGTTCACTGTCCTCTCTTTCACACCGCTTCTCCCCTCTCTTCGTGGTATGCAAGCAGAAAAGGCAAAAATGCCTCTCTTGTTTTTGCTGTATCACCTTTCTTAAAGGGACAGGCAGCGTTAACTTGAAATAAGTGATAAGTGAGAGAACAGTAAAAGGCGGGGTCTGGCTCATCCGGCTCCGCCCAGCTCCAACCGGCTGGAGCCGGTTTCGCTGCTGCTCCACCGGATTACCCAGACCCCGCCTTTTACTGTTCTCTCTTTACAAACATACATAATGTGTAGGATTATCTGTTTTTAATACTAATTTAGAAAACTTTTGAGACTTAAGTTTTTGCTTAATCCTTCGTTTTTCTTGATCGTTTTCAATAACATCATTTTCACGCATACATTCATCAAATGTGAAATCAATTTCTGCAAAACTCTTCACATCTGGCCGCATTACCGATCACCTCTGGGTCTTACTTGAGACCCTATGGCGCCCTAGGGCCCCAAGTCAGACCCAGAGGGTCACGTATAACACGGCCAGATGTGAAGAGTTTTGAGGATATGCCTCTCATACTTGTTTGCCTGCTTTCTATTTGTCTAATTTGGGCAATCCCCTCACCCCCATTTTAGTGGTCCTTCTCATAGCCGCACCAGGGCGACCATTTTAGGTTTACGGGCGTTCATAGCCGCGCCAGTGACCATATTTTGGGTTTACGGGCGTTCATAGCCGCGCCAGTGACCCAATACGAAAGTGGGAAGGATCACTTGAGGGCAGGGAAGAGGGCAAATTTAGACTTTTCAATGCCATGACAACCAAGTATTTAAAACTACCGCAGGCATATCCTCAATGTTGTTATCTTCAAGATTTATATATACTGTACACAAACAAACGCTTTACAATTACATGGTGTCTACTTGCCTAGAGTAAAGTTGTTTTTTATTTTGTTAAAACAACACCAAAAGCTAAATAACAAAGTGTATCTTACATTACTTTTTAGCCACTACTTTTTAATAAATATTTGTTTTAAATGCTTTTAGATTTAAATATAAAATGCAGATTTTAATACATAAAATTGGAAAAAGATTATTTGAGGTGGGGAATTTAGCCGCCTAAATTTATACAATGTCGCGTGACGGCTAACGCCTGCACTAAACGACGCCGGTGGGGAATTTAGCCGCCTAAATTTATACAATGCCGCGTGACGGCTAAACGCCTGCAGTAAACGACGCCCTTACTCCGTTATGTGTAACTCGACACGAACCAGCAAACAGTGCGACGCTTCGACTCGGCAA
Organism: Conus canariensis; assembly: GCA_033310375.1. NCBI lineage: Eukaryota > Metazoa > Mollusca > Gastropoda > Neogastropoda > Conidae > Conus > Conus canariensis. The sequence continues at coordinate 51,146,565 of CM065729.1, forward strand.
TTATGCAGTTGGGTAAGCCGTGGCCAGACATGTAATTATCTGACCTAGAGTACTACATAAAGGCAGCAAACCCTTCAGAAGTGAAGAGGAGTTGTCTCCCCGGAAAAGAATGTAACAATTAATTGTGTTTTATCCTTTATGAAAAAAATCGTCATTAAGTCGTTCTAGGTTCTTATTCAAGTCGGCATCACGTTCTTATTCAAGTTCTTATTTAAGTTCTTAACAAGTTTTTATTCAAGTTCTTATTTAAGTTCTTAACAAGTCAACATCAAGTTCTTAACAAGTCATCATCAAGTTCTTAACAAGTTCTTATTCAAGTACTTATTCAAGTACTTATTCAAGTTCTTAACAAGTCGTCATCAAGTCGTCATTAAGTTCTTATCAAGTCGTCATTAAGTTCTTATCAAGTCGTCATCAAGTTCTTATCAAGTTCTTATTTAAGTTTTCATCAAGTCGTCATCAAGTCGTTATCAAGTTCTTATTCAAGTCACTTATAATTATTTATTAAGTTCTTGAAATATTACTGCATATCAAATGGATCAAAATGAGATTTTGTTGTTGGCAGTTCTAGTATTCTTTTTTGTTCAGATTTTGTATTTAGTGGCTGTGATTTTTTGGGCTGCTTTGGTTTTTGCTGTCTTTCTTTATATGTTTTATAAACGTAATAACCACCCCCACCAACAGCAATGACGCCAAAAATGCCAACTCTTTTAATCCAAATAATCCATGAATACTTTGGTGTTGCGGGACTTGAAACAACTTGTTCTTGTTGTGGCTCTGGCACAACTGGTGTTTTTTCATTATGAGTTATATGTTGTAACTCTAATTTTCTTTTTTTGTTCCACTCTGCTAATTTTTTCCCTGCTTCAACGCGCCCAGGATTCTTTTCACGGGTCACTTTCTCCACCTATCAACGTTTTCTGTTCTGCTCGGTCATTTTTAAGAGAAATAAAATCTATATGATTAAACGTAATTAACCCCATAATTACTGGCGACAATAATGTTCCAAATCTGTAATATAGATCACATCCTAGAGACTCTAATGACTTTGTTAAAACTGGATCCTGCGTTAAATCATACATAAAATCTTGTTCAGAATCAATGGGCGCAAATCTACTAACGAGTTTAGTGTACAAACTAAGAACAGTTTGTCCGACACTTTTGACCATTCTTGACCCCAGTTGCGCTTCATACCTGTTGTGATACTTTACAATGTCTTGTGGCGACATCTGTTGAATCTGTTCTATGCTGAATTCATTTCCGAGGTACTGTTTTGTTTTTCCACACGCCGCCAAAGAATACAGCCTTTCCTTTTGGCGCATAATAGCTTGGTCATCAACTTGATTATTTGTAATCATAAGTTCAGGAAGTAAATCATCGCAGTTCATGTTTTATTAATAATAAATATTATTTTATTTTTAAAAAATGAGCACCGAAAAAACTGTTGCCAACCTCGTATACCATTCTGCTGTTATTGGAGGTCTAAGTGTAGGATACACAATGCTTGGTAAAAGCTTGTTAAGAATAAAACCAGCAGATCTTGGCAAGCTAGATTTTGAAGACTCAGCAAAGTTGATTGCTGTCATTACAGCTTCATTTGCTACGAAAGACTTTCTAGTTAAGCAAGGAATAATTCCAGAAAATATAAATATGTAAAAAAATACATTTATAAAAATGGCTTCACTCGTAATGATGATAGGCGGCGCAGTGGTCAACGCGCTTGCTTTCAGCGGAAGTAATTACGCGTTTAGTAAACTACAAAATAACGATGAGAGAAAAAGACATAACAGAGCTATGGAGCAACTAGCCGCTGCACAAGACACCTATGAAAAGCAAAGAATGGAGCAGTTAGATTTTATTAACGACAGACTTAAACAACAGGGACATGCAGCTTACACATTTAAAGATGTTGACCAGGCAATAAAAGAATATTTTCTAGTAACAGGCCAACAAGTTGAAACATTGCCCCCACCAAAATTCAGCGACTTTTATCAACCATCAGAAAAACAAAAGATGCAAGAAATATTGTTTATTGTCTTTGGCATGACCGCTGTGTATTTTGTTGCACAAAGTATTGGCTGAATAAAAATGTACAAAATCTATTATTCTCCAAAAGGATATTGGAAGGGAATAACGCAATTAAAAAGCTTAGCCAAGCAGCGGGAGTCAGTGAACAAACAGCAAAAGAATGGTTATCTAAACAAGCGATTTGGCAAATTTATTTACCTGCGCCTAAACGAATACAGAGACCACACTTTGTGAATATAACTCCAAACGACACCCATCAAATGGATCTTCTATATTTACCCCATGATACGATTAGACGAAAAAGATTTAAGTACGCACTTACAGTCATTGATATAGCTTCAAGATACAAAGATGCGGAACCATTAACACAAAAGAGTGCTTCTGCTGTTGCTGTTGCTATACAGCTGATATACCAACGAGGACCCTTAACTTATCCTCGCATGATTCAAGTCGATGACGGAAAAGAATTTAAAGGTCAAGTGAATCAATTATTGTTAAAACATAGAGTTAGCATTAAAAGAGGCATTCTGGGTGTTCACAGATCACAGGCTTTGGTTGAAAACTTTAACAAACAGTTATCTGAAAGACTTTTCTCCTACCAGTATCACAGAGAGCTGATTGACAATTCTCGCAACACAGAATGGGTAAAAAGACTGCCCTCAGTTTTGCGCGCAATGAATAATGAAGAATTTAAAGGGCTAAAACCAGTACAAGCAATCAAAACCAAACGAATAAATGTTGCTATTGAAGACTCATCCAGTAAACTATTACCATTTGGTTTAAAAGTGAGATACCTTTATTCACCGGGAGAAGCGGAAGGGGACACTCGCATCAGGGCAACAGATCCAGTTTGGAGTGTTGATCCATATGAGATAAAAAAAAATTGTGAAAATGAATCCGCCCGTGTATTATTTACGAGAAACTGACACAACAAAACGACCCCCCCCCCGAAGATCTTTTGTGAAGGAAGAACTGCAGATAATCCCGCCAGACACAGTTCCAGTCGCTTAGTTAATTTAGGCAAATACATTTGAGTTTAAAATGGAAGCTCAAAAGAAAAAAGAGTTTTCAAAATTAATACGTCAATTATCTGCTTATAATATTATTATCAAAAAAATATTTAAGAACATTGACAATCTTATGCAAAAACAGCCAGACAATCGCTTACTACCCCAATCCCTAGATTCTGATATTTTGATATGGAAAAATCAAAATCTTGAAATGATAAAAAAAATTGAAGCACATTTAGCAGTAATGAATGAGAATAATAATGATTTGGCTATACTGGATAATGATATAGTTGAGCTTCTGATAACACTTGACCAAACAGAAACTCCATGAAGACATATGATTATACTATTCTCCAGTGCCCAATTGCATATGAATACTCTGGATTAACAAATACTCTTTTCGTGTTAGTGCTGTCAAGAGACCGTTTTGTTACAACTGTTGTGTTAATCTCATGCAGATTAGATCGTAGTTTGTAATTGTCATGATGAAAAGTCTTTTTTTTTAACAATGCTTCTTTGTAATTGTCATGTGTTATATTTGACTGCACAACACTGCGAGATATTCCCTTTGCTTTTTTAACAGTTTTTGTTTGGCTAGCAAGACTGTACATTTTCGACCTTAAACCAATAAACTCCTTGATCACACCTCCAGATAATTCATCCTTCATCTTACCTAAAACCTTCTTATTAATAACTGAATGCAAAGGTGAATCTTTAGGGTAATCAGATGTGTCGTACCATCCGGCATGCTCTTTTGCTACTTCTAATTCCATGTCTTTGTAAAAATCTTCAGTAGGGATGTCGATTACAAAGGAATCTGTATCTGTGTACAGAACTCTGGACTCTGGATACAAGGGTTTAAAGTAGTCGTAAAGAAATTCTAACATCAAAAGCTTCGACAGCTCTAAAACAGTAAACCCAATAAAAACAGGTTTGTCCAATTTGACTTTCTTTTTTTTCATCATTATTCCAAAAAGCTGATCATGAAATTTTCTAAAGTCTTGGTAGTTGGGTTTTGACACCAGCTTAATTGCATCGTTTTCTCTAGTGACCAATCTGACATCTTTGTGCTTGTGCGGATTTTCCATAGTCTTTCCAAAACAGCTGTTGTTCATCAACTTGAAAAAGTCTTTTTCTGATGCATCTGCGGATTTAGTTCTGAGATCAGTGTTCTTCATGATGTATGGTTTCATGAACTGTTCTTGATCAAATGCAATTATACGATGAACTGCTGTTAACTTTAAACCATGTCTTAAATAAAATTGGAGAAGTCTGTAATGACAGACATAATTTTTTTTGTCACGAAGATTAGGCACAAGTTTAGGCGGTTCTGTCATTGACACTTTTAGGGTTTCTGCCGCTAATGGATAGTCATTATGCAGGTCATGAGTTCATGAGGATATTCTAAATCAACTTCTAGAATAAAGCCCCGTTGTTGATCAGCTTCCAGAGTATGCAGCCATTTTAAAAACTTTTGAATGTCTTTTACACCTCCTGTGTACATTTTAAAGTTACGTAATGGAAGTGATTGACTCATAGCCCAACCATACAGATTGTTTGCATCTAAATACATAAGATAGTTAGAAGTTTTACTTGGATCATAGTTGTCTAGGTATTTGTTGTTTGCTTTACAGTAATGGTGAGACGCCATACTAATTCCGCCACGCAATCCGTTTTCAATCATCTGAAGCATTGGTAGGTCAGACAACAGGTCAATCTGTACACCAGTAAATTTTAAGAATGCGTCCCAACTCATCCCAGGCGCAGAAATATAATGCGCAGGATCTAGACTATAATGTTTCATGCAGGTCTTTCTGTAATTTTCAAAGATATCCGCCAACAAACAGGTATCCGCCATTAAATAGGAATCATGATAGTCTCCCATTGTTTTAGAGTCTAATTTTTGCCACGCTTCTTGAGCATAAGAATAATCAGAATCACTGATGTCCTTTCCTCTAAGACTACTAAAGAACGCGCCTTTAGGCGGAAGGGCTGTCTCCTCAAACCTTTCCCAGCTGTTCATGTACTCATAAGGATAAACGCCCTTTCTAATCACCGTTGGGTCAAAATATTCTTCCGTTATTGGGCAGGACTTTAAGGACATAGCCAGTGACTCTAATGAACCCATCAGGTGTTGCATAGAGTCATAAAAAGACAGGTTATTTAAAGTAAAACACATGTACTTTTCTGATGACTGCGCAATGCATGACACCCTGAAATCGCTAGTTACTGCTTGCAATATAAGATGAGAGTCGTAACCTCGCAAGTTATGAAAGAATATAGGAAGTCTCCAAGTCCTAGGATCAAACTTTAGTTGAAGATTGCAATTGTTATGCGCTGCTCCTCTAAACTTTCCGCTAATGTGATCATGGTCTCTTACTGTTGGATTTAAACTTTTAGGTGTTAGCTCTAAACCACAAATCCAACAGTGAGTGGCTGAGTCATATTTTTGTTGGTCTTCGGGGGTCATCTTAAGATCGGATAGGACTAGATTATTAGAACAGACATTACGAACTTCTTGCATGCGTTTTAAGAAATATTTTGCAGCATGATCCCCTCTATATAATTCTGGCTTTGAATGGACACCATCCGACCTGACAACAATGAAGGCAAATGAACAAATCTGGTGATTACTCATTAAGACTGTTTTTGGTAAATTTTTTGGTGCTGGCCCTTCATAAGGAACAATAAGCGACTCAAAGTCTGCGTAAACAACATATGGTGACCTCTGGAGTTTTTTGTAATTTTTAAAACTAACCTTACTACCTTCTCTTGGCATAATTAGTTCTGTATTGCAGTCCACTGGACTGAGACAATGTTTTACATGTTCACTCGCAGCTTGAACGGATGGAATTCTTGTTAAACATTTTCTACAGAATTCTTGTTTGTTCTTATGCTTTGAAGTATATGCTAACAGTCTACTCATTGTGCGTATCAGTGTGTAGTGCAATCCTGAATGGCTGGACATTAGGAGTAAGTCTACATGGTGTTTGGTTGGTTCGCCTATTGTTGGACTGTTCTTTGATACTCTAATTGGCAGAAGGTTGGTTTCTTCAGACCATGTGTATACGTTAACAGTTATTGGGGGATTCTGTTCTTCAAACTGATCAATTTTGTCTACACCTATAGGAAAGGTGAGTCCATCAAAGTTAAGATCATTGACCCAAGATTGATAGTTAGATACTCTCTCTGCATTTTTTGGTAAAAAATGCAGCCTAGCAAGAACGCACCACATAAAACATTTGTCGTCTGAATTCTTTATGTTCAGAACTGCTCTCTTTGCAACTAATGTTGGAGGCAGTGGAATGTAAGACTTGCCTACAATCGGCTCATACTTAGCCTGTCTTAATCTGATGTCTAGGACTTCACCCTCTGACCAACCAGAGCCTCTCATTTTAGCTGCTTCAGAGGCTTCATTAAACTGTGTAAGAAGCTGATCTGCCCAACCGGGTGTTAAGTCATTATAAGAAAGAATAGTCTGCTGTTTAGTTGAGACCCAGACTTCTAGATTTTCTTCGTTTATTGTTATATAGTCGATTAAAACAACTAACCTTACTTTAACTGGAGGGTTTATTGTTAGTTTACTTGGAACTTGAGAAATAGCATGTACAACGCTTGCCTGTACGTTTGTTGGATCAATAACTTCTAAAACGACCTCATTTAAAGCTTTTGACAAACGCTCTTCCTCTTCCATTGCATCTAACCAAGAGTCAAAACTGTCATATATCTTATCCATGTTGAGCTTCTTTTCTAACTCAAAATATTTATTTAAATTAATTAATCAATATCAGAGGTCTTTTTGTGCTTAGACTCATAAACTAAAGTATAAACGCCCTTTGGTGTTGTTAATGTGAGCTGTTTAGAACAGAGTTTAATGTTTCGTTTACTTTTTTTAAGCATTCCTTTTTTATCTGGTCGGTGTCTGGCTGTTGAGAAAAAGTTGCCCTTGCCTTTCTTTGAAGATCAAACTTTTGTCTTTTGTAGTCCTCAAAATCAGCCTGTAGGCGACTAAATTCTTCATCCGTGATGTTTGAGTCAACTAGTGCTTTATCAATTATCAGTTTGATAGAACTAAGTTTAGCTGTTATTAGTTGAACCATAGCTGTGTGCTTTTGGAGTTTAGCTTTTATTTTTTTGCTGACAGCACTTACAGCCAATGAACACAGGCCAAGAGTTAAAGACAAACCGCCTAGAGGTAAAGCTGTCGGTGCACCTACGCCTGTTGCTAAGAGACCTACACTTGTTCCTGCTGATAGAGCACTAGTGATCGATGCTCCAGTATTAACATATGTAACAGCATTAAAGGCAGCAGAATACCTTCGTTTGGTTTTACTGTATTTTGAAAGGTCCTGCTCTAGTTGGGTTTGCATTTGTGTTATGTTTGTTAATCTGAAAGTTTTTATGTCTACAGCAACAGAGTTGCCTACTATCTCTTCTTTGGGCACTTTTGGATAAACCTGAACAGACATGCTTTTTTTAAAAATAAAAATAATTTAGTATTGGATATCTTTTAATCTGTTATCTTGAATATTCAGCTGCGCATCATATATTAAAAACAAATGTACATTAAGTGGTTTATCACTCTCTTTTTCTTTATCAATTTGAATGTTTATTACGTCTTTAACTGTTCTCCAACTCCCATGCAACTGATTATCCTCTGTCGACCTTAGGTCAATCCATAAACCGTATTTCGTTGTTAAATAATCATCAAGTCTAACATTATGAAGATGTAGATCTTTGGACACAAGATCTGCTATTGGACTTCTATGCCTCCCGCCTCCAAAATATTTTCTTATTTCGTCAAAATGCTGATAAGGTTTAAACCCACTACTGTAGATTTGGTTAGGACTGCCCTCAATTGAACATTGTACTTTCGTTATTTTAGGATTAATAAACTTTTCAGTTTGTCTTTCGTATGGTTTTTCATCTTCACACAGCAATAAAATACCTTTAAGCGATCTTGCTGAGGCGCTAAAACTAAAATTCCATATTGTGTCTGCCTTGTTTTTAGTATATTTAGAATGATGAATTACTCTTTCGTAATATATTGCTAATTTTGACTGATACTGTTGTTCGATCAACCTTGCTAAGTTAGGATCGTTAATAGTATCAAACTCCAACAAGATGTCAGAAATGCTGTACTTTGCATCTTTGACTGTAGATTTAATAACGCGATTGTATTCATTAAAAGTTAGTTCATATGTCAATCTGTCTTTTAATGCTCCTTGAAAGTATGGTGCATGCGCGCTTAATAACTCAAAATCCAAGGGTATGGAAAAGCGATTTCCATACGCAAAATTTACAGCTTCGGGCTTGTTGCCAGATGCAGCATCATCAGCATCTATTCTGTGTTTTAGTGCTTCATCACTTTCGATTCCTTGAAACGCGAGGTCAGCCCTTTCATTCGCGGTTAGCCATAGATCACAATAGATTAAAAATATGTCTGCATTGTGTAAAGAAAATATTTCTTGCCCCTCAAGTTTTATAGAAATTTTCTTAACGATTGCCCGTCCCAGATTCTGAACTACTGTCCTGTTTGCGTCTGTTGCTGATTCGAGTTCTATTTTGAAAGTAAGTCGGGCAGAGCCTGGTACAATCACTTCATCTGCTCCTAGGTCTGGAAATTTGACAGTAAGAATCTGATCTGAATCAATAGTAGATGGATTATTTGGAACAATAATATTTTGCTTATTTCCCTTCACGCCAAAGGGCTCTTTCAGTCTTCTATGTGGGTCAAGAAATGAACCATATGCTTGTGACATTTTTTTATAAAACAAAAATAAAAAGTTAATTATTTTTAAAACATGGCAGGCATTGAAGATTATGATGTTTTTGATCCTGGAGACGACATGAGTGAAATGACTCCTTTGACACATCCATTACAATCATTGCGGCGTGAATTAACAGAAAGTAAGGTCAAATCATTTTATCAAAGTTTAGGCCAAGAACCTCCCGAATTTATAGACCCTAATGATTTTGAAACAAAAGATGACCATTTGTTTGTGAGAAACGACGAAGGACAACTTGTTCAGCTTACAACTAAACCAGACTCATCAAAGTTTTTAAAAAAGAGTACAATTAGACAAAGGCTCAGTGTGAGCGAACAAAATCGCCTTGGCATTACTAAACCAAAATTAGATAGGGAAGCAGTTGCTAAACTTCAAAACACACTACAAGAACTCCCAACAGATAACCAAATACAAAACATGGAACTTAAAGATTTAAGCCCAACAGCAAACAAAATAATAGAAGCAGAAACCAGTTTTTCAGAAGAAACAGTATTAAAAACTATGCACGATCCGCCGCTACCTATGAGAGAAATAACGGCCCTTGATCATGCTTTGAGAAGCATCAGAGGCGAATTAACAAACAATTTAGCAAAACTGGGTGAACTAGATGAGCATATAAAAAGAGAAAAAGAAAAACTAGTTGAGGCTGATGACCACAACTTAGGACCTGGTGTTAAAGAAAGAATAACACAAAGACTAAAAGATCTTGAACAAGAGAGATCAGCAAGACTAGAAGTGTTGTCTAATAACCGAGAACAATTACGAACTCAAGTGAGCAGAATAAGAGAAACTATCCAAAGAATTTTATATGAAGACACAACGTTAGCAGAACGAATAAGAACACTGTTTAGAGAGCAAGGTGTCACATTAGCAAGTGTTATAACAGCCTTAGGATTTGCAATAAGTACACTGGTGTTGGCTATTACAGGTAATGGTGGGGGAGCAGTGCCACCAGGACCACCATCAGATAAATCATGGGTAAAAAAACAACTTGATCATCTTGCAAGTTTATTAAAAAAATTAGCCAGTAAGGCCATAGACTCTTTACCTGGCATATTAGGGGGGATCGTTAGCTGGCTTTTGTCTGCTGCAAGTAAAGTAGTTGGCTTTATGGCTGAGCACTTATGGACATTAGTTGTCTTAATAGTTGGGTTACTTTATAGTAAGATAAAGACCAAGTAATCCTAGGGCAGTTAATCCAATAACAAGTGCTGTCTTTTCATATTCATGGTCATTATTTCTTGGGACCACAGGGATTGGATGGGGTTTTGAGGGGGGTTTGGGGGGCTCGGGGATTGGTGGGGCTTCTTTTTTTATTGCTATTGCTGGCTTAGAATTTATGTCGTTTTTTCCGACCTTCTCTTCATTGCCAGCCACAAGGATTTCATTATTATAGTTTATTATTGTTCCTATCTGAAGTCTGAGGTCAGAAGGCAGCATGTATAAACCAGTGCCAACGGCGAAGTCTACTTTCGATCTTGCGTATTGCAAAACATTTTGGTACCTTTTAATACTTGAAGGCAAATCAACTGCAGAATTAATAGAATCCTCTAAATTTGCTAAATACTGTTTTTGGGCGTCAAAGCCAGTAGAAGGATCAATTATGTTTGATCTCGTTTGTGCTTGCGAACCTAGCAAACACCAAACATAAGTACGAATAGAGTCGTTTATTCTTTCTATTCCCGCTTTTGTTAGGCCCTTAGAAGTATCCAAAATAAATGTTGTCCATGCTGTTTTATGCTCTTGCTCTATGGACCCGAGGTGAACAGTTGTGCCTGAAGAGAAAGATGTGTAAGGAGGATTGTAATCATAGTTATACTTTCTGTGCACGCCCCAAAAATAAGGGGTGCCTAAACCATGATTAAGATCCAACTTTTGTCTAAAGTCTGTCTTTGGGTCAATATCAAATTCGTTACAGATCCTTTCAAAAGCCTTGTAATCTATTCTGTTGCTGAATGGATTAAACGTTTTGTCATTTGGTAATGGCGCTTGCAGTTCAGATAAAATACGTCTGAAGGTGTAATAAAAATGAAATCTATACACTGACCTCACCAAAGGATCAGGATGATTTAAATGATCAGCATACGACACTCCACACCCAGTTGATGCGCAAAACACAGCAAAGTTTAACTGGTTCTGATAAAACTGCATCGGATGACTAAACCACACTTTCGCGATGTAGTCTTTTTTAATAGGAGGGTTAAGATAACGATCCAATGGAGTACTAACCTTTACTTGAAAGGCGTCAGACTGAGTCACAGAAATGTCAAGGGTGTCAGTTGTTATATTTTTAAGATTGTAGTGCGGCCCGACAGAATATTTTGCATTAGTATATTTGAATGCACTCATTTTTAAATTTGTTTTAAAAATGTTTGTAACAATAACAACTCAAGACAGTCCTTCGTTTTTAGAATATGCTATTGATAATAACTGCGGAACCCAAAGGGTCGCACTCCATGAAATTTTTTACAAAGTCGTATGGTTTAATATAACTGAATCCAAGAAGAATAATAAGATTAAAAAATTTGATAATAGAGGAAACTTAGTTAGCCAGTTAACCATACCTGATGGTTATTACGGGTTTTGCTCGCTAAAAGAAGCAATGAGTAACTTCGACATTACTCTCAAACTTAACAATGCAAATTTGAAAATAATGTTGACATTCAAACCTGAAGAAGAAGTAGACCATTACCTTTTTGATGTAGAGCTAGCTAAAATGTTAGGCTTTACACATGATATATTTTTAGTTTTACAAAAAGAGTCTACTTATGAGGGAAGAAATCCGCTCGACCTTGCCTTATATCCATTACTCTATGTACATTTGGATGAGCTGAGCACTGATGAAAACTTATATGATGGAAGGCCCTCAACTGTTTTAAGAGCTCTTCCAGCAGGTAAAGCTGCATATTGCGATTATGAAATTATACGATTCCCTAATTTACAGTTTAAAAGATTAGCTTGTGGGAGGGTCAGATCATTTAATATAAAGATCACAGATAAAACAGGGAAAGTCGTGAAATGTGATAACCTGCACATTGTTTTAGAAATAAAATAATACGTTGTTTTAAAAAATGTCACGTGGACCAGAAGAATCGGGAGTTACATTAGCGCCTGAGAGGTGTGTAACTTTAGAATTAAAAGACCTTGCAGACGTTGAGGACTTTGAACAGAACGGTGAGATAGGCACTTTGTATGGTTTTGAGTACACTAAAGATGGTTATTATAAACGCAAAGAGGTTAGCGACAGCAAAAGGTTTCCTAAACTAGAACAACTACGCAATGTAGAAGCAAATAATGCGGGTCAGTATGAATATAAAATAGTTCGAAAAACTGACAACAAATGGTACTTAGAACCATATTTAGAATGGGACATAAAATTTGAATTCTTAAGCCCATTTACATTTTTTGACCGTCAAAAAAGTTTCAGAAAAGCATTGAACTCTGGCCCTTTACATGTAAGTCTTATGCCAGAGGACAACAGTCGGAAAGAGATCGAAATAAAGCCGTTTGGGGACAAACAGTACATCCTCCACAGAAGAGAATCGGTTTTAAAGAAAGCTTCTACAAAATTACAGTTCATTCCACGCACAAAATTAGGAGACACGTTCACAATGATATTTAAAATTTCTGTCTTAAAAGATGAGGCAAGAAATGGAGCTCTGGGCGTCAGTGACAATCTTATGAAAGGAATTCTTATTAGCTGGCAAAACTTAGACGTTGACAAACTTAAAGTTACTGTCGTTGTTCTTTACAATGGCGAGGATATTAAGGTCATAACAACAAGCAACAAAATTGATATTAGTCTAAATAGAAACGATCTTACAGAACTAAACTGGATTAATCTTACACATTTGGGCCTTATAGGGTTTTATTATACTGAACAAGTTTTGACAGAGAGTATGATAAAAACAATAACTGGATTAGATTAAATTCTGTTTTAAAACTATGGAGCAGACGACTTTGGTGTCAATGCCGATGTTAAACTTTATGACAAAAACCCCTCATTGTTCATTGATTTGTGGACAGACTGGTTGTGGAAAAACAATATTTGTCCTCAACCTATTACAAACAGTTTATAGTTATAATTTTGATCATATTGTAATTTTCTGTCCAACATTAAAGTGGAACAAAGCATATCACGACAGAAGGTTTATATGGACAGATGATGAAATCTATTTAGTTGATCCTAGCAATAAACTGAGTGAGTGTTTGGAACACTTTTATAGACAGTTTGAGGGAACGCAGACACTATTTATTATAGATGACTGTTCGGCAGAAAGAGACATAGTTAGAAAAAGAAATACTTTATCAAAACTAGCTTTCAGTGGAAGACATGCTGGGATAAGTGTGTGGATTTTATGTCAAAAATATAACTCAGTTTTAAAAGACTTTAGAGAACAATTAAAGACAGTGGTTTTATTTCATATGAAAGATAGAGACGCATTTGATGAATGTATGAAAGAAAACGATGTTATTGAAAACGATCAAGAAAAACGAAGGATTAAGCAAAAACTAAAGTCTCAAAAGTTTTCTAAATTAGTATTAAAAACAGATAATCCTACACATTATGTATGTTTGTAAAGAGAGAACAGTAAAAGGCGGGGTCTGGGTAATCCGGTGGAGCAGCAGCGAAACCGGCTCCAGCCGGTTGGAGCTGGGCGGAGCCGGATGAGCCAGACCCCGCCTTTTACTGTTCTCTTAAGTGCCATTAAAAATCTACGTTAATGTCAGAATCACTTTTTGCCAAGAATAGTGCCATCCGACAGAGAGTCTCAAAATAACACACACACACACACACACACACACACACACACACACACACACACACACCACACACAGAGAGAGAGAGAGAGAGAGAGAGAGAGAGAGAGAGAGTCTCACAATCAGACAGAGAGAAAGAGAGAGAGAGAGAGTCTCACAATCAGAGACACACAGAGAGAGCTTCACAGCCACACATACATACAGAGAGAGAGAGAGAGAGAGAGAGAGAGAGAGAGAGAGAGAGAGAGACAGAATTTCACAATCACACAGTAATGGAATACGTGTTTATTTTCTTTCCTGAAAGCAGCCAAATGATTTCCTATTTTTTCCCCTAAGTTAATCTCACAGGCATCAACAAAACATTTGCACGCGCAGTGCAGACACCCGCTGCAGCTATGACCTCGACGTTGCACGACATATTTGTCAGGCAATCCGGATATCACGTGTAGCACAAGCAGTTCTCCATAAGGTGACGTTGAGTGTCTGTTTCTCATTGCATTTACTTGACCCCCTGCTAGTTCGTGCCATTTGTGACACTAAGTTTCACATTATTTCTGTCGAACCAGCAATAGTAAATCCAGTGTTTTCATCTTTGGCGAGTGCGCAGTTGTGATGACTTCACTGATGCATGATCTTTTCATGAGCAATTCTTCATTTCGATTACGACTTGTGGCTGGTCAGTTATTTTGTTTCCTGCACGTTTTCAACTGTTCGTAGCAGTGTGGCTGCCTCGCAAAATTAACTTAGATTAATAGCAGTTGCAGAATAATCAGACGGTTGGTCGTAATTACCAGTGGCTCTTTATGTTGTAATTAGTACAATGAAACACTGATTTAACATTCATTTGTACACTGAGTTCAAATGAAAGAACTCATCGAACAAGAACACATATAAAAATGAGCAGTTGTTTTCAAGCTGACCTAACAAGGAACTATAACAGAAGTAAAGATAAGTGTTGCTTAGTTTAAAGTAATACTGAATGTGATATGAGAACTAGAAAACGAGGGAATTTGCAAAATCTAACCTGACACAAACATTTGAAAATAGTGTAGATAAAAATGAAAATGAACACAAGTTGAAAAAGATGAATCTGGCGCATGTAAATGAGTTCGATAGGTGAGTCAACATGCCACTCATTTTTGTTGTTGTTGATTGTTTGTTTTTCGATTCCCCCGTCTTCGAGTCGTCTGAGCTATTACGTGTGTGGAATTGAAATCTGGCAATTTTTAATGAATTTCTGATGGCCGAGTTCAGTCTATTCACATTCATTGATGTCTTCAGTCACGATAATACCCTTGTCGCTCATCATGCTTTTAAAACAAGATGCATTGCCCCCCCCCCCCCCCCCTCCTTTCCCTCATTTCCCCTTCTTTCTAGATCTGTCTGCCTGTCTGTCTGTCTGTCTCTCTGGCTGTTGTCTGTCTGTCTGCCTGCCTGCCTGTCTCTCTGTCTGTCTGTCTGTCTGTCTGTCTGTCTGTCTCTCTCTCTCTCTCTCTCTCTCTCTCTTCTTCACCCTCTGCATGCTCATTTAACATCATTCTGATGCAGTATTGCAACAAACATTCTGTTGTGTAGTTTTCATGATTTCATAGTTTGTGTACATGCTCTTTCTAATGACAGCAATGTTTCTGTGTGAGCTGACTTATTTTTTCCCTTCTTCTCTCTCTCTCTCTCTCTCTCTCTCTCTCTCTCTCTCTCTCTCTCTCTCTCTCTCTCTCTCTCTCTCTCTCTCTCTGCGGCGGACATTTTATCTGTTTAGTTCAAAACCAGTAATGTTTAAGTTCTGAAAAAAGTGAGTCCTACATTCAATGTGGTAAAACTGTATTTATTGGTCTTTCTGTAGGATTTGTTGACTTTCTATAAAGAACATTTACAAAGTTTTTTTTACTCGTTTTTTGGATTCAACGCCTTCCTTGCGCTGAACTCTGAAGCGATCAAAGCTAAGTGAATTTTCGTTGTCCTATTTGTTTGTATCTTGCCTGAAGAAGACCTAAGAGGTCGAAACGCGTAGTGTTTTGTCTTGTGTTTCGTTTGTCCACGTTTCTCTGGGCGGTTCGCTAACATTTATTTAAGATTTGTTCAGATTTCCGCCTGCAGTCGTCTCACTTTGCAACTACACATGTCTAATAGTTTTCACTGGACACTAGTATATGATACATGCCTTTACCTGACTATTACTGACTTCTCTTTCTCGTTGATGTAAAGATTGCCTGATATTGTCAAAGCTTGGCCACTGAGAGATGGTTCAATGGTACGATTTCTTAATATTGACAATTGTACAGCAAGATCTTTTATGTCTCATATGTTCTAAAAACATTCTGATACTGCTCACACTTTTAGACTTGGCGAATCGCATTTTAGATAATTTATGTCTGATCCAGAAATATCTATCCTGAAATGCGATTATATTCATAAAGACGCTAAATGTTCCAACTAGACGACTTTACCTTGTTACTTTCACAGAAGCATCAGTTTCAAATAAACTCAAATCACGTGACTCTCACAACATTGAATCCATATGGATTCAGGTTGATTTTAAAAGATACAGACAAACTGTTCTAGGTTTCATTTAACAAAAAAACCGGCAGAACATACGAACATGTTTGATAGCTTTGTTTTGTTGGTAAAAAGATGTTTGTGTATCCTGTGACGAGATCATACTGCCAGGGAAATTCGATATTGATTAACTGACCTAAGAATCGTTTCAACTCACCCATTTGGTTAATGTGCCTGAAGAGTAACAGCCACCTTCAATACTCATCTCGATGGTATCTCTACCACTGCTTGCATTAATATATTGAAGGTATCAATTTCCAGCCTGTCTTACTTGGTTAAAAGATAGAAAACAAATCCCCAATAATAAACACAAAGTAATCAAATATGGAAAATTTACTCCTTTTGAATAGTCACAAATTATTCACATATGGACAGTTTACTCATTTTGACAGACAATTTGTTTAGTTTTACAAGTTCTGATTTTTCTTGGGTATTCCGACCTACAATTTCTGATGGTATTCTCAGGGTTTGGTAATATATCTTTTTGAGTACTAAAATGAACATGTAACACTCAAAACCAAACAGGTAAGAAACAATCCTATATTTTCTTGGCTCTTTGAAGAATTAATAGATGCAATGGAATTGCGTGACTGCATGTTGTCATTAAGAAGCATAGATAACATTGTTGGACAAAGAAGTCGTGTTAATTATCTAACGCGAGTAACAACAACAAAACAAAATTATTTTTAAGAGCATGTTTGTTTTTTTTTTAGGTTCTGACGGCAAATCAGCTTGGAATGCCACAAATCACTCGAGCAATAGGCATATTTATTCTAATAATAAAATCTGTTAAAGGATTGTCTGATAAACCCAATGCCCATTTTTGAGAACTTACTGAGTCAGCAATGAAATCTGAGGTGATTCTTATTAATAACCTAGATGTCTTAAAAGATTTTTGTGATGGCAATTTGTTAAAAATCGGAGTGTCAATAGTTTCTGAAATACCTGCGTGCATTTCTTTCATCTACTCATAAGTAAAAACTCAATATGCCAAAGTTTTTGAAGTCACGAAAGTCATGCTTATCCGTAAATCAGGCGACCAGACCACTCTTTCCAATACAGGCCAATTTCTATGTCATCTTCTCTGTCGAAACCCTAAGAAGGACACATGCAAAAATGCATTCTTGGACATATTGATAGATCTTGTCAGTTACGTGATTACCATGGACTGGTCTGGTTTTTCCTTATCTACTCTGCCACATGAGAGTATTATGCTGATTTATACTGGTGTCTCCCCACCATATGTGTGTGAACTTGTGCCTCACGGGCAGAGGTCAATTCACATATCTGTGATAAATATGGCAACAATCAGCAGTGGAATTTCCTTTGATATAGCCCTCATGAGTTGGAGACTTTCTGCCGGCTGCTTGGGATTATTCAATGATATGGGTAACCTGTGTGCACGTGCGACACTTCCTTCAAACTAGGTGACTCAGATCCCTTCCCATTCTGAGTCTGATTGGCTGTCATGTTCCTCCGTCAGCCTGTTGATCAACTGGCCGCCAGAAACATCACGTAACTTCACTCTACAAAAAGGCAGTGACCAGCCAGAAGTTATCACAGGCCGTGGACCAGTCTTTTCCAGCCTGGAAAACGTTTATGTCCTC
>CM065729.1:51169315-51176815 GCA_033310375.1 Conus canariensis
GATGCTGTTGTCGTCGTCGTCGTCGTCGTCGTCGTCATCATCATCATAGTTGTTGTTGTTGGTGGTGTTTTCATTATCACCATAATTATTGTTATCATTCTTGTTGTTGTTGTTTTTCTTGTTGTTATTGTTTTTATTACTATTATTATCATTACTATTATTATTGTCATTATTTTATTATTATTATTATTATCATTACTATTGTTATTATCATCATCATCATCATTGTTATTATTAGCATTATTGTTATTATTATCATAATTAATATCATCATTACTCTTATTATCATCATCATCATCATCATCATCATCATCATCAACCATCCTCCTCCTCCTTCTCCTCCTCCTCCTCTTCCTCATAATCATCATCATCATCATCTTTATCATCGTTGTTGTTGTCATTAATGTTATTATTGTCGTTGTTACAACTATTAGTATCATTGTGGTTATAAAGCACTGAGAGAAGTTTTCTGGAAAGCGTACTACGTAAGTATCCATTATTATCACTTGCTGTAGTTGAAATTGTAGTGGAGGCAGTAGTAGTAGTAGTAGTATAGTAGTAGATAGTAGTAGTAGTAGTAGAAGTAGTAGTAGTAGCAGCAGCAGCAGCAGCAGCAGCAGCAGGATCAGCATTAGCAGTAGCAGCAGCAGCAGCAGCTGTAGTAGTAGTAGTAGTAGTAGTAGTAGTAGTAGTAGTAGTAGTAAGTGTAGGGGAAGATGGGAAGCACAGTTGTCTGCAAATGTATCATATTCACAAAAACAACGACAAAGTAAATAATCCAACAACTGAAGCAAATTCTCTTATGAGCAATGATAGTTGGGAAACCATGGGAAAATGTTGGAATTTGAACATGATTTTTTTAAATTATAAAACACTTTTCATAAATCTTGGATACGGATACCTATTTCTGTGAAACTCTCTGTGCCACATCTCCATGCAGTGGATACATATTTCCCTTAAAGTTAAGTATTAGGTTTAAGTGTATTGGTTCTTCCTTGCTTTAAACAAAGTATTTATTTAGGATACAAGAGAATTTGGTAAAATACTTCTACTGTTTTTCGTGTTTGTCATTTCTAAACAGTATTAATGTTTAGTCAAAGTAATTATTTTAAAGTTCTGGCATTTTGTTTTGACTATTCTCTCCAGTTCCCTTCGCAAACTTTGAATAAATTGACAGTGCCATGAGTGGTGCTTTTTCTGACTTACAAAGAAACACAAAACGAACACTGATCACACAAATCACACTCATTCTCTACAAAATACTATCCATTACAAGAATTTTGTAATGATTATATACTGATATGAAACCATCCCATCTTTCCTTCCTCATTTTTCATGTTTGTTTCAGAGGTTTAATCATAGCCTATCACAAATCCTAGCTTCTAATCCTACTGAGGGACTAATTTCATATTAAACATGCTTATCTCTTCTTGGAAAATGTTGTGAATGCTGGGACCATTATAGCTAGAATAACCTGTAGTGCTTTTAATGTTTGATTACATTCGCTATCTCTTACATGTTTAAGCTTCAAATAGTTTTTTTTTGTCGACCGGTTGCATATCATATATTCAAGATTGTTTACATTAATGTTACATTTCTGGGAAAATCATTTGTTCACCAAAGGTTTTGTAATGCAGCAGCAGAAAAGTCTTTTCCCATAATACATTTGCCATTTCAGAAAACTGGTTCGTCCAGGACTTGTAACACTTCAAATGTTGGTTCGTTTTGCGAAGTTTTCAGGAAAAGGTGATCTCTACGAAATGTTTTAATTTTGTCGAAACAAAAGGAAATTTTCTGGAACCATAAAAACCAGCCAGCTGAAACCTTTTGTGAATTTCACTTGTTGAATATATATTATATATTCAACAAGTGAAATTTACAAAAAGGTTTCAGCTGGTTGGGAAATGATCACTCCTACGACCCGAAAGTATAATGGCATCTTAAATATAGGCAACGAAATTTTCAGACATTAAAAAGAAAAACATGCTGGGCAGATCTGTAGATGGGGTGTCCGTCCCCTACAAATATACCTAGATAGTTCTGAATTCATTTCTCTCAATACATCCACCTGTTTCAGTACAATCCTAACATTAGACATCCTCGCACGCTTTTATGTTTTCCCGGTAGTATATTCATACAGTTGGATCCATAGCAAGAGTCCAATCACCAGCAACACTATGATAGAAAATTGTGTTTCCTGAACGTGTATCTTGGAAGATAAGTCGTGTGACTTCAGACGCTCATGGAAACATTCCAGGTCATGAGGATGCATCCTCTCGTATAGGGCTCCCACCAAAACAGCGCACCTTTACAGTTCCCCCGAAAAACAAATAACTCGGCCAAACAAGTCCTACTGACCCTAACCTTAACCCTAACCGTACATCATACAAACCGATGAAGCCAGGGACTGCAGTGTGTAACATGTTACACCGTGTGTTAAGGGGCAGAACAGGGAGCCATGGAGGCAGGTCATGTACAGGACAGCAGAACGTTGAAGGATTTCATTTGGCTTTAAGTCATCCGACCGACGGGCGTGCCTTGCACAGGTCCTGCATGCTTAGGAGGGATGGTCCCGTGTGAGAACTTGGCTCCAAGCAAACAGAGAGGAAGTGATGTGTGGGGGACGGCAGTGGAGATAGAGGGAGAGGTGTCCAAATGGAATTCGCAGACTTTCGGATGTGGCGAAGTTTGGGGTGTGTGTGTGTGTGTGTGTGTGTGTGTGTGTGTGTGTGTGTGTGTGTGTGTATGTGTGTGTGTGTGTGTATGTGTGTGTGTGTGCGTGCGTGCGTGCGTGCGTGCGCGCGTGTGTGTGTGTGTGTGTATGTGTGTGCGCGCGTGAGAGAGAGAGAGAGGAGGAAGGGAGTGTTGTGTGTGTGTGTGTGTGTGTGTGTGTGTGTGTGTGTGTGTGTGTGTGTGTGTGTGTGTGTGTGTGACATGCTCACGCGCAAGTGTGTGTGTGTGTGTGTGTGTGTGTGTGTGTGCGCGTGTGTATGTGTATGTGTGTGTGTGTGTCAGTGCGTACGCGCGCGCACATGTGTGTGTGTGTGTGTGTGTGTGTGTGTGTGTGTGTGTGTGTGTGTGTGTGTGTGTGTGTGCGTGCGCGGGCGTCTTTTTGTGTGTATATGTATGGGTGTGTAGGTGCATATATATTTATTTACGCATGTGGGTCTGAGTGTGAATGTTTGTGTGCGTTCTGTTTATGTGTGTGTGTGCGTGTGTGTGTGTGTGTGTGTGTGTGTGTGTGTGTGTGTGTGTGTGTGTGTGGCGCGCGCGCGCGCGCGTGCGTCTTTGTGTGTGTATATGTATGGGTGTGTAGGTGCATATATATTTATTTACGCATGTGGGTCTGAGTGTGAATGTTTGTGTGCGTTCTGTTTATGTGTGTGTGTGTGTGTGTGTGTGTGTGTGTGTGTGTGTGTGTGTGTTGTGTGTGTGTTAGTGCGTAGGCGAGCGCACATGTGTGTGTGTGTGTGTGTGTGTGTGTGTGTGTGTGTGTGTGTGTGTGTGTGTGTGTTAGTGCGTAGGCGAGCGCACATGTGTGTGTGTGTGTGTGTGTATGTGTGTGTTCATTCGCGCGCGCGCGCGCGCGCGCGCGTGTGTGTGTGTGTGTGTGTGTGTGTGTGTGTGTGTGTGCGTTCACGCGCGCGCGTGTGTGTGAATGTGTGCAAGTGCACGAGCGTGTGTGTGTGAATGTGTGCACGTGCGCGAGCGCGCTGCCTTAACTTGATATCCATTTCATGGATCCTTACAGAGATTACAACCTCAAGTAGTCACACACTGTTAACATTGTCTTGGAGTCTCTCAGGTAGTTGTCACAAGAAGGAGTCTGAAAGTCGTTTAAGAAAGTCACAGACGGAACGCTGCTTCGTGGTTACCTGTGAAGAACTAAGTGGAAGCATTTTGTTTTCCATAAACCGGGCCTCCATTTGGCTGCAGTGTTGTCAATGAGGCACCTTATTCAGCTGTGATCTGTCAATTCTTTGTTTCCCTAAGGTCTTTTTTTCTGTAACTTTGCAATAATTCGAAGTAGCAAAGAGCTGACGCTTTGGGGCTGAGGTCGTCTTAAGAATTTTGGTTTGTGAGAGAGAATGGGACCTCGCAATAGAAGTGTGTGGTGACATTTCTGTTGGCATGACGGCGTGAACCCAGCCGTGTTAAGTAGACTGCAGGGTCTATAGTCTTCTGACAAATTCAGTATGTTCTTCCAACATATTCTTTACTTTGACCACAGTGACGCCACACACACTTTTGTTTCGTTTCCTCCTTCCCCTTCTTCTTTCCGTGTGCCATTGGAAACCGCTCAAGATCTGTGGTTTCCAGCAGACGTGCGTTTCTGTTTATCTACAATCTATATCACAAGCAATACGGCGACAACATTTATTCCAGTACAACTGACTTGTAAGTGTACAAAAAACGTACTCTCAAATTATACGGCTGCCCAATTCTATATCTCTTTTTGAAGCACTCTGTTCAAGGCGTCTTGTTCAGAAGCCTTTGAAAACCATCTCTCCGGCAGTACGTGTCTGCCAGCTGTGAATAACTTTCCATTCAAAGAATCGCTCCGCAGTTCTCTGGATGGGAGCTTTCCTCTGGCAATACGCAAGTCTTTGACTAACCTTCTCCGGTGTGGTCTGGCATCGCAGCACCGCCATCATTTCTCCGGAGATTACACAGTCTGAGGAGTTTAAGGAAGGGGAGACGGGAGGGGACGGGGGGGGGGGGGGAACGAAAAGGTAGCAATAGAAAAGGCTAGCCAGAAAAAAAGGACGAAAAGTAGGGGGCAGGGAGGAAATTGAAGAGGAAGACCAGTTAGAGGGGAATGGGGCTTGTTGGACCTCACGAAAAGTGGTGATGTCTCGTTGATGTGAATGTCAACGTTATTCAAACATCCCTCGTCTACCATCTACTGTGTGCTCATATTGAAGACAGTTTGGATTTCATCACTGGAACCATCGCATACTGTGTCAGCCCTTTTTGACTGCTACTATCCCCCCCCCCTTTCCCACCACCCCTAATCTCTTCCCTCCCGTTCTCTCACCCACAACCTCCCCGTTGGTCTGAGTTGGCATTTGGGTTTTCATCCTCGTTGACTTAGGCTGAGGCTCAGATTATTCTGTTCTCCTTCTCTTTCCTCCCCAGTCACCATCTCTGCTCCAATTACTGTCATCCAGGTGAACGTTTCCTCAGGCCATTGACATCTGTTAAACAGACCGTTGGCGCGGGACACTTCACCAGAATATGTCCGTTAAACAGAACGCAGACTGTTGACACGAAACATTCTGCGAGGGTGTTTATGTTAGTTAAACAGAATACAGACGGTTGACTTTGAACATTTCCCCAGCATTACTACGTCTGTTAAACAAAATCACAATGTTTACAGCTAACTCCCCCCCCCCCCACCCCAAGGTATTTATGTCTGCTTAATACATTTCAGACTGTCAACAGTGAAAATTTCCCCAGGGTTTTTTTACATCTGGTAAACAGAGTCCAGACTGTTGACAGGAATTCGCGTCTGGTTTATGTTAGTGGTTCTTTTCCCCGGGGAATTTATGTCTGTTAAGCAGGACGCAGACTTGTCAGAGAACGTTCCCCATGGTAGGTATGTCTGATAAAGATAATACACACTGTTGACAGAAAACCTTTCCCAAGTGTTTTGACGTTCGTTAAAAAAAACAAACAAACAAACCTGGACTGTTGAAGAGACTTCCCCCAGGATATTTATGGATGTTAAACAGGACCCATACTGTTGACAGGGAACTTTTTCTAGAGTATATATGTCCATAAAACATGATCCACATTGTTGACAAGGAACATATCAAAGGGCATTCATGCCTGTTAAACAGGACTCATATTGTTGACAGAGAATTTTCCGTAGAGTGTATAATGTGCATGAAACAGGACCCACATTGTTGACAGGGAACTTTTCCTAGAGTATATAATGTCCATGAAGCAGGACCCACATTGCTGACAAGGAACTTTCCCTAGTGTATATATGTCCATGAAACAGGACCCACATTGTTAACAAGGAACTTTCCCTAAAGTGTATATGTCCATGAAACAGGACCCACATTGTTGACAGGCATCTTCCCCAGTGTATATGTCCATGAAACAGGACCCACACTGTTGACAAGCAACTTTCCCTAAAGTATATAATGTACATGAAACAGGACCCCCCTTGCTGACAGGGAATTTTCCCTAGTGTATATGTGTCCATGAAACAGGACCCACACTGTTGACAAGCAACTTTCCCTAGAGTATATATGTCCATGAAACAGGACCCACATTGTTGACAGGGAATTTTCCCTAGTGCATATGTGTCCATAACACAGGACCCACACTGTTGACAAGGAACTTTCCCTTGAGTATATATGTCCATGAAACAGGACCTACATTGTTGACAGGGAATTTTCCCTGGTGTATATATGTCCACGAAACAGGACCCACATTGTTGACAGGCAACTTTCCCCAGTGTATATATGTCCATGAAACAGGTCCCACATTGTTGACAAGGAACTTTCCGCAAAGCATATAATGTCCACGAAACAGGACCCGTGTTGTTGACAAAGAACTTTCCCTAGAGTATATATGTCCATGAAACAGGACCCGCATTGTTGACAAGGAACTTTTCCTAGAGTATATATGTCCATGAAACAGGACCCACACTTTTGACAAGGAACTTCCCCTAAAGTATATGATCATGTCCATGAAACAGGACCCACATTGTTGACAGGAAACTTTCCCTAGAGTATAGAATGTCATATGAAACAGGACCTATACTGTTGACAGGGAACTTTTCTAAGAATATTCATGCTCTTAAAACAGAAGCGGTTGTTGACATGGAACTTCCCCAGATTATTCATGTCTGTTAAACAAACACAGGGAACTGTCCATCCAGATTATTTATGCCTGTTGTACAGGACCCTGACTGTTCACTGGGAACTATCCGCTTTAGGTAAATATGTCTAATGAACAGGACCCACAATGTCTAATGAACAGGACCCACAAGATTTTGGGACCCATAAGATTTTGACGGGGATCTTTTCTCCAGGGTAGTAAAGTCTGTTTAACAGGACCAAGACTATTGACAATGATGGATCTTTTCTTCAGGGCTTTTATGTCTGTTAAACAGGACCCCGTACTGTTAACAGAGAACCTTTCGTGATATATTTATGTCTTTAAAAGAGAACAGACTGTTTTGTAAGGAGCTTTTTCACGAGGGTATTCTTGTCTGTCAAACGAGATCCAATCTGTTCACACACACACACACACACACACGCGCGCGCGCGCGCGCGCGCACACACACACACACACACACACACACACACACACACACGCACACACACACAACACACACACACACACACACATACATACATACGCACACACACTCACAGACACACGCACACACACACAACACACATACATACGCACACACACAAGCGCACACACACACAAGCACACACACACGCACACACATACACACACACGCACACACACATA
>CM065729.1:51184315-51191815 GCA_033310375.1 Conus canariensis
GCGTGGTATGCTAATATGATGTGGTGTGGCATTGCCCTGTAGCGTGGTATGCTAATATGATGTGGTGTGGCATTGCCCCGTAGCGTGGTATGCTAGTGTGATGTGGTGGGGCATTGCCCCGTAGCGTGGTATGCTAATATGATGTGGTGTGGCATTGCCCTGTAGCGTGGTATGCTAATATGATGTGGTGTGGCATTGCCCTGTAGTGGGGTATACTAATTTGATGTGGTGTGGTATTGAACTGTAGTGTGGTATAGTAATGTGATGTGGTGTGGAGTTGTTCGATAGTGTGGTACAGTAATGTAATGTGGTGTGGTATTGCCCTGTAGCATGGTATGCTAATGTGATGTGGTGTGGTATTGCCGTGTGGTGTGGTATAGTAATGTGATGTGGTGTGGTGTTGTTCTGCAGTGTGGTATAGTAATATGGTGTGGTGTTATGCTGTCCTACACTGTGATACAGTAACGTGGTGTGATGTGTTGTTCTGCAGTGTAGCATAATGATTTGGATGTGTGTTGTGTTGTTTTGTAGAGTGGTATAGTAATTCGGTGCCGTAGGAAATTCCGTTGTTGCATGTAGTTCAGTCTGGTGTCATCTTTTGTATGCTGTGGTGTACTGTTGTATCGTATTCTATCGTCTGCTTGGTATTGTAATACAACGCCAGTTGTGGTATGCCATAATGTTACATGATGTGGTATGGTTTGGCATACTGCAGTGTAGCATGGTGTGGTGTTGTGTCGTGTTGTGTGATGTGATGTGGTTTGGTGCTATTATGTGTCGTGTGATGAATTCTGCTGCAAAAAATGTGTGATGTGGTGTCATGTTATGTATTCTGATACAGAGTAGTGTGACGCTGAATTTAATGTCTGTGGTTGTCATGTCGTAGCTTGTGATGTCGTAGTTTGTTATGTGGTGTGGTACCTGATCATGTAGTGTGGTGCGTTGTCATGTGGTGTCATGACTGTGGTATAGCACATTGTGTATTGTCATGTGATGTGGTACTTTGTTATATGGTGTCGTGTGGTGTGGTACTTTGTAATGTGGTTTAGTGCTTTGCTGTGTGGTGTCATGTGGTGTGGTATGTTGTCATATGGTGTGAGACATGGCCATGTGGTGTGGTAGTTTATCGTGTGATGTTATGTGGTGTGGTATGTTGTCATATGGTGTGAGACATGGCCATGTGGTGTGGTAGTTTATCGTGTGATGTTATGTGGTGTGGTATGTTGTCATATGGTGTGATGCATTGCATGTAGTGTGGTTACATCATCGTGTATGTCATGTGGTGTGGATTTTGCATATTGTGTGATGCGTTGCATGTGTGGTTTATCTTTGCTGTGTGGTGTCATGTGATGTGGTATGTTGTATATGTACAGTCAGAATGTTGCTATGTGGTGTAGTACTCTATCGTGTGGTGTTATGTGGTGTGGTATTTTGTCATATGGTGTGATAGTTTGCTATGTGGTGTGGTAGTTTGTGTGTGTGTGTGTGGTGTGGTATTTTGTCATATAGTCCACATTATGTAGCCATGTGGTGTGGATGTACTTTGTCATGTGTGCCATGTGGTGTAGTACTTTGTCATGTGGTGTATGTGGTGTGTATTTGTTCATAGTTGTGCTATGTGGTGTAGTACTCTTGTCATGTGGTGCTTATGTGGTGTAGTACTTTGTCATGTGGTGGCTATGTGGTGTAGTACTTTGTCATGTGGTGCTATGTGGTGTAGTACTTTGTCATGTGGTGCTATGTGATGTGGCACTTTGTCGTTGGCGTCATGTGGTGTGGTATTTTGTCATGTGGCATGATACGTCACTATGTGGTATGGTACTTTGCTATGTGGTGTCATATAGTGTGATAATTTGTCATATGGTGTGGTACATTGTCGTGAGGTGTGGTATAACATGCCATAGCATATATTGGTTGGGTATGGCGTGTTTTTTTAATGCCGTATCATATGTGGTCTAACAATCTATACAGCTGGTACAATTTGTGTGTTTTTTTTTCTCATGTGGTGTAATGCTGTATCTCATTGTGTCATATGGTGTCATGTATGTAGTATGGTGCCCCTCCCTGAGAGAAGAAGAAGAAGAGAGAGGAGGAGGAGGAGGAGGAAATGAAGGAGGAAGACGAAAAAGAGAAGAAGAAGAAGAAGAAACAGAAACAGAAGAAGAAGAAGAAGACGTGGACGAGGACGACGACGACGACGACGACGACGACGACGACGACGACGACAGCGACGATGTCGAAGAAGAAGAAGAAGAAGAAGAAGAAGATGAAGAGGAGGAGGAGGAGGAGGAGGAGAGGAGGAAAGGAACGAAGGAAGAAGAGGAAGTAAAGTAGGAAGGGAGGAGGAAGGAAGTGAGGAAGAAAGAATGGGAGACAGGAAGCGAGGAAGGAAAATAAATGAAATTTAGAATTTAAATTACTATCCCGTGACACATGCGTAAATGTAGAAACAGAAAGAGAACCCATTGACCGTGTACATGTAGTCTCTGAGGAAGGAATAGAACACAGCCTACCACAAAGAAAGGCATGCCACACACACACTCACACACACACACACCACACACACACACACACACACACACACACACACACACACACACACACACACACAGAGAATTCTCTCCATGTCATCACGTCATCAGATAGAAACATGTTAGTCTGGCTGATAAAAAAACAATATTTGCGGATTTTTGTTTCTTCTATATTTCATTCAGGTGTTTTAAGGAGGACAATGGTCAGTTTTTAGCCCCCCTTCTGTCCTTTACAGGCCTAACGTCTGACAGAACTGAGGCTGTGGAGGATAATGGGCTGCTGTGGCCACACGCTACAATTTCAAATTCTGCACTAAATCACTATTACAGTCCATGTAAGTGTGTTCAGATGTAGCATAACTTAGAGCCTAAAATTGATATCATGTGATACCAGATCAAATGAACACCCCCTAACCAATGGATTCCCTTGTTTTTAGGTATTTCTACCCATGAAGTCATTGACAAGCTAGAAACACATGAGCTACCTCTTACCTTTCTCACATGACAGACCTTTGCACACACACCCGTGACCCTACCTTTGCGACAAGTGGTTTCCCCAAAATAGTCTCATTCCTTTCATTTCTAATCTGTCTGGTTGGAACCACCTAGCATGTCCCTTGATGGGCATACGAAAGGAAAGAAGATAAATCAACTTTCAGAGACACAAGAAGAATTCTCAAAACGATCTGATTGTGCCTGTCAAATAAATACTCGAGTCCTTAAGCAAGGCCTTGGCGCATGAATTGTTGGTGTGTGGCCTGTCGTGATAAGACGGCGTCCGTTTCCTGAGCAGAGCATGCAGTGCTGAGCTGACGACATAAAACCTGGCTGCTGTGAGCAGGACAAACGACTGGCCCTCATGGCATGGCTCTTCTTGATGCTCCTGATTTTATCATCGTCTGTGGTGGTGTTGATGCCGCATAGTGTAGCGTTGTGCCATGCTCTTGTGTTGTGTGGTGTTGCGGTGTGTGGTGTTGTGGTGTGTTGTGTTGTGTGGTGTTGTGGTGTGTGTGTTGTGTTGTATTGTGTTGTGTTGGGTTGTGTTGTGTGTTATGTTGTTGTGTGTTGTGTTGTGTTTGTTCATGATTTGTTGTGTTTTGTGTGTGTTGTGTGTGTGTGTGTGTGTGTGTGTGTGTGTGTGTGTGTGTGTGTGTGTTTGAGAGAGAGAGAGAGAGAGAGGCAGACAGACAGACAGACAGGCAGGCAGACAGACAAAGCAGACAGGTAGAGAGGACGGATAAAAGCAGAGACAGAGCGTGAGTGGTAGAGAGAAAGAAGGCTAGGAGAGACGTGGAAACAGAGAGAGGGGGTAGAGACGGCGAAGAACATCTGCCAGAGAGAGAAAGAGAAAGAGAGAGAGAGAGACAGACAGACAGACAGACAGACAGACAGACAGACAGACAGACAGAGACGCACACATACACACACACACACAGACACACACAGAGAGAGAGAGAGAGAGAGAGAGAGAGAGGGGAGAGAGCTAATCCCGACCATGATCTACATATCTACCCCATCTGTAGATCAGAGGTCTGTTCATCATTTGGGTGCTAAGGAAGTTGTGGGTTCAAACCTGTACACTCGCAGCTTCCAGTCCGAACTCTTACATTCGTGTTTGATCCTCCTCCACCTCCATAGGCCCCATTCCCCCCCCCCTTCCTCCCTCCCCCTCTGCCCTCCCCCCCCTCCTGTCATCATTTCCCATTATGGTGTGCCAGACCCGGTCCAATGTCCGCCTCTCCCCCCCCCCCCCCCCCCCCCCCCAACCTAAAATGCTTCCACCAAGGGGATTGGACTAGCGCGCGCCTCGTTCCTTTCTCTCCCTGGGTGAAAATGAGAGGGAGAGGAGAGAAGGAGTTGGGGGGGGGGGGGGGGAGGGGGTAAGGGACTGAAGGGCTCTTCAAGAGGTGCTCCTCAAGAGGCGGGTTTTTCTTTTTTCTTTTTTTTTTTTTTACTCGTTCTCACGACCCCCAAACCTCCTGTCCCCTCTTAAACCTCTTTACCACCACCACCCCCACCTCCCTTGTATGCCCCTTTCCCCTCTCGCTTTTCTTTTTCTTGTTCTTTTCTGTCTTTTCTTTTCTTTTCCTTTTTTTCTCTCTTTCTTTCTTTGTTTTCTTTCTTTCGTTTTTTCTTTCTTCTTTCTTTCTTTCTTTCTTTCTTTCTTTTTCATTCTTTCCTTCGTTCTTTCTTTCCTTCGTTCTTTCTTTCGTTTGTTTTTTTTTATCTGTTTCATCCATTCTTTCTTTTTTTTTTTCTTTTCATTTCTTTTTTCTTTTCTTTTTTTTTTCTTTCTTCTTCCATTCTTCTTTCTTTTGTTCTTCTTTCATTCTTTCTTTCTTTCGTTCGTTCGTTCTTTTTCTTTCTTTCTTCTCTCTTTCTTTTTTCTTTCGTTCTTTCTGTCTTTCTTTCTTTCTTCTTTCTTTCTTTCTTTCTTTCTGTCTTTTAAGGAACGATCATCTCCGTCAGAGCCCTGTGTCGTTCCATCGCAGGATGACGTTCCTTTGTATCTTCATGGAAATGAACAAGAAGGCCGGCGGAGCGAAAGAATGGGAGGGAAAGAGAAGAGAGGGGGAGGGGGGGGGGGGGGGCTGGCGAAGGGTGGGTGGGTAGTGGGTGGTGGGTAGCAGGGCGGAGGGAGAGAACATGAAAGATGGGGGTGGGGTGGGGTGGGTGTCAGGGGGGGACAAAGGGCAGGAAGGGGAGGAAGAAAATCAGCTGTGAATGGCCATGTGCGGTGAATGAAAGTCTCTCTCTCTCTCTCTCTCTCTCTCTCTCTCTCTCTCTCTCTCTCTCTCTCTCTCTCTCTCTCTCTCTCTCTTTCACCTTCCCTCCCTCGCTCCCGCCCACACATTGAAAACAATCCTGCTTGGTCTGATTATATAGACACTATGTAAAGTGATATCCAGACAAGAATATCATCTGTGCAGCTGAAGAATTTCTTGAATCTCTCTGCCATATATACGAATATATATATACTTTCTTCAGCTAGTGATTGTTCAACGCCATTTGGCTCTGCTAGTACTAACGCCATAAAACCTCTGATCACAATCTACCAAAAAGCAATCAGGGCAGTTCGTTCGTAATCGTCCGATCTTTATGAGACATATGTCAAAGCTGGAGAGAGAGAGAGAGAGAGAGAGAGAGAGAGAGAGAGAGAGAGAGAGAGAGAGAGAGAGAGAGAGAGAGAGAGAGAGAGAGAGTCGCGTTGTATTCACAGTTCATTTTCTCCTAGTAGAAGTAGTATGTTTGCTGGCACTAAAAGTATGGTTTTGCTACAAATCGAGATCTGCGTATCTGTCTGAACAGTTAGATTTGACCTGTTTCAGTCAAACTTTTCGCAGTGTACTTTTGAACGCATTCCCATCGTATTTTCTTAAACCGTCTAAATACAAGATTCTTCAGGGAAAAAAAAAATGTGAACACATTTCCCAGCCAGTCATAGCTCATAAACTATAGTGCATGAACAACGGAAATCTAATGGTGTATTTTTGTGTTTTAATAAGTGAGCCACAGATTTAATTTTCAAAGCGTAAGATGATCAATTTAGTTTTATGTTTACTATTGGAATTATTGATGAATGCTACTATTTAACCTATTTACGATGCGTTTTGTCTGCCATTAGCTGGGGAAAAAGTGATAGTATATGTTTATCTTTATCTCTTTTCGCCTCAAGCAAAGTCCTGTCTTCTATAACTGGGAATGAATCTGGCACAGGTAACTGAGTACTGAACAAACATGTGTCATAGACAGACAGATAGATATATACCGATAAATAGACGGACAGATATACAGAGGGACGAACAGACTGATAGCTAGCTAGCTAGCTCGATAGATATATGGTTAGATAGATAGATAGATAGATAGATAGATAGATAGATAGATAGAAGATAGATGTAGATAGAATACCGAAAGATAATGGGTGATAGATGGATAAGTAGATAAACTGGAAGCAAGGAATGATAGAGAAGAGAGACAGACAGACAGACAGACAGACAGACAGATGATACATACAGACAGAGAGATCGTTAGATGGATGAATGAATATCTATATAGACAGCCAGCCAGTCAGATAGATAGATAGATAGAGCGATAGATAGACAGACAGATAGACAGATAGACAGACATACGGATAGATAGATAGATAGATAGACTTTTCTTCTTTCGAATGTTTTAAAAGAAACTTACGATTCAAATACAGCATCTTATTTTAATCTCTGAATATCCTCACACGTTTGGTTGAAAACCAAACAAGTTATAACCTTTGCAAATAAAGATCACCACCACCACCACCACCACCACCATCATCATCATCATCATCATCATCATCATCTCTCTCTCTCTCTCTCTCTCTCTCTCTCTCTCTCTCTCTCTCTCTCTCTCTCTCTTCCGTGGCGTTGTCTAGCTACGTAGTCGGTTACTGTACTACTTAATTAACCCCTAGCCCTCATTTTCACCCTATCCCGCCTCACGCCCTCGCACCAAATATGGTAAGGCGCTCTCTGATTGGTAGGATGTGCCGCCGGCTTTAACCTCTCACCAACGTAATCGCGTTCCCCGAGTAAACGCAATAGACTGAATGCCTTCCTGAATGCACTGTGACCTAAAGACTCTTGGCAGGTCACTCGTTTCCTGATAGACTGCATGACATGAACACACGCCAGAAACTACCGACCCCCTCATGACAAAAGTCTCACATGGAGAAATCTTACCTGAAATCACACATCACGTATGAGACACTGCACTTCGCTCGTTAGAGCTTGTATGCTGTTTTTTTCTTTTGTCCTTTCAGTTTGGATTCAATATATGTCATCAACGTGGCGCACTTTTGTGCTTCAGTGGAACACACACACACACACACACACACACACACACCCCACACACACACACACACATATATATATATATATATATATATATATATATATACAGGCATGTAAGTGCGCATGCACGGACGCACAGCACAGCA
>CM065729.1:51204315-51231815 GCA_033310375.1 Conus canariensis
GAGAGAGAGAGAGAGAGAGAGAGAGAGAGTGAAGAAACATCACGTACAGTGTCATGCTGTCCTCTTGTTATCTATGTTAATTTCTAACCATCATCTCACCTAAACCAAAGAGAAAAAAGAAAACACAAAAACAAGTTTACATCTGGAGTCTGAAGAATTGATACCAGTACCAAACCTAAATCTATTATATGTCCAATTTGCAACATGACTATGATGAATGAAATCATTGATGATGAATCCTGCATGCTGAAACAGTGTTCACATTCTTCCCTTCCATTACTGGAACTTTATATTCAAAGAGCTCAAGTGCTCTCGCCTTCGTCAGTGCATGTGACACAGTATGATTGTCTCAGAGCTGTTCTTCTTCCAGTTTTCGTGAACGTACATTCTTGCATTTGCCATATCTGGGAGAAAATATCCCTATTTTGATTATGAAAGTTACAGTTGAGAGCTTGTGCTGTGTGTAAATGAATTGATGCTTTTTTCACCTGTTGCTCCTAATACCAATAATACTGAGAATTACGAAGTTCATTCATTATGATTATTATTATTAGTCATGTTAGTTGTTACATTAATTACTAATTAATTATTTACAGCCTTTTTTTTTAACTGGTACAGCTGCATGCTGTCTGATGTTTATTTACATCTGTGATTAAAATGGCTTCTACTGAGTCGTGTGATATTTCATGCCAGGAATAGTAATATTGCTATGGTTAATCCTGTAGTATTCAAAGCGTACATTTGCCACGATGCTCAACTATGCCGTTTAAATTTGGGCACTTTCTGTCTTTTTTTTCTACTCTCTTCAATTCTTGGCTGTAAGAAAGGAAAATCAAGCTAATTAGGGTCCACCTGCATTTTGCTGACTGCAACGTGTGTGTGTGTGTGTGTGTGTGTGTGTGTGTGTGTGTGTGTGTGTGTGTGTGTGTGTGTGTTGTGTGCCTTTATGTCTGTCTGTCTGTCTGTCTGTCTGTCTGTCTGTCTGTCTTTCCCTATTTTCATTCTCCTCCAAAATCTCACTAAAGCTGTAGGAATTTAAAAACAAAATCTTTCCCGGGATGATACGTCGTCTGGCTGTAGCAGACCATCCCTAGCGGCACTGTGCAGCTCATGGGAAGAGGAAGAATGGGCCAAGGTCATCCAAGATGTAGCTGCATGCAGACAACAAGAAGAGGAAGAATGGGCCAAGGTTGTCCATATGCAACTGCATGCAGACAACAGGAAGAGGAAGAATGGGCCAAGGTCAGCCATGATGTAGCTGCATGCAGACAACAGGAAGAGGAAGAATGTGCAAAGGCCACCCATGATGTAGCTGCATGCAGACAACAGGAAGAGGAAGAATGGGCAAAGGTCACCCAAGATGTAGCTGCATGCAGACAACAGAAATAGGAAGAATGGGTCAAGGTCACCCAAGATGTAGCTGCATGCAGACAACAGGAAGAGGAAGAATGGGCCAAGAGCACCTTTGATGCAAATACGTGCAGCTGACCGGAAGAGGAAGAGAAGGCCAAGGTCATCTAAGATCCAGTCCTGTGCAGCTAACAGGAAGTTCAAGAACGGGGCAAGGTCCCTCATGATGCAGCCAATGGCAGGAAATTCCAGTCTGTCTCCCCCCCCCCACCCCCTCCCTCCCCCTCCTTCTCTCCGCCCCACCTCCCATTTCACGTCACATCTTGTCGCCATCCTTCATTCTGCAGGCCAACATGTTTACCGAGTCTAAAAGCTGTGGTCAAATCCATTTCTGTAGGTGCTGCTAGTATAATCTCTTCCCTGTTCATATACCAAACCAGAGGATAAATTTCTAAAATGTTTTTAAGTGTTCGTTTACTCATTTGTGTACGTTTTCTTTTTGTGTGTCAGTGATAATTTCATAGTAAAAGTGTCAATGCTAATTAATCAACACTTACTACCTCAAATCCGGCAAGTTTTGACGGCACTGTACACGGCCAGTTAAACGTATAATGGAATGAATAAATAACAGAAAGAAAAAAAGAATGAGAGGAGAAACTCATGGAGGAGAATATATACATTATGGTAAGTCAATGGGTACTGCATAGTAGAATTTAAGTCTTGTAACAACAACACTTTGGCTCGTTTTGGTGCTTATTGATACCAGACCCCATAAGAAATCTGGTTTTGGGGTCATTTACCACTACTTCAGACATTTTTAACTGGGGTACAAATGAAACATAACATCAGAACATGTTCGTCACCTAACAGCATCGAAATTGAATGTAATCTTCTCCGCTGATGTGATTTGCTGGGCGAACTTTGTCAGCTTCTACGAGGCGGAGAGAAAAGCGAGGGAAGAAGGGGGGACTGGGGAGAGGGTAAAGTCAGCGAAGACAAAATGGGCGAGAGCCATCTGATTTGCTTCCCCCGTCTTCATTGTTGACAATGGCAAATAGAATTGACCTCCGCCTTACGGCTCCTCTTTGGCCTGCTCCAGGCGTTCTTCTGTGGAGGACCAATCTGAACACTGACAAATGGATGGCTGGGAAGGACAGTATGGCAAACGTTTGTTTTAAACGTTCCTGTGGATAGGTGGGTACTTTGATGATTTGGTCTGTGGCTGCTTAGTTGACTAGTTAGGTTGGCTGGTTGATTGGTGAGGGATTGATTCTTTTATTTTTTGGTAGATATTACACACGTTATGATTGAAAGAACATGAGGGTAAGATAATAGAGCTTAGATATGTCGGAATATGGATCAGTAAGCACAGCTACACAGCAGTAACAGGGGCACTCCATTAGGCTTTTCTTTAATACCCAAGCGTCGCATGACTCATGACGCCAGCCAGTTTTCTCATTGATGCCATTTCTCAGGAACCGATTCTGGTAAGGCTCTGTACCGATTATAACCTGATCAATGTGCAGGTGACTTGTAAGTTCAAGCTAGCAGTTTGACCTAACCTGTCCCTGTGGTCAGGAAAATCAGGGACAGCTGGTAGTTTCATGAATGTCCTCGTATGGTCCAGAGCACCTGAAGACTGGCAGCCTCAGTCCGCTGTCTTGTAGTCAGGAGGACCAGAGAACAGAACATATCTTTCAGAAATGTCTATTTCAAGAGAGGTGACAGGAGGTGTGGCCAAAAGTAAGCCCAATGACCATCAAGCTGTTTGACAGTGGGTAGGACTGAGGGACATGTGATAGCATTCATCACTAAATGTCCATTGACTGAGAAAACATCCACCACCAAAAAGAAGAGCAAGTTTCGACATTGTACAATTTTCTTCCTGTGAGACATGGGCACTCCAAACCAAATTCCATCCAGGGAAGTCTTGGGCAGCTGTCTTTTGAGTCTTTTAGTTAAGAAAATCAAAAGGAATGCATGGTTTGCTCTCTGATTCTCATCTCTTAGGATTCCAAACCAGAATATGTTCGCTGATATTGATGAGTTACTTGTGCAATATGGTCCCACTCAGTCACCTTAGTAGCTAGACTTAGTTATGTATGTTATTGTTGCTTTGGATGGTAAAGGCGGCGGCGGTGGTGGTGGTGGTGGTGGTGGTGGTGGTGTGTGTGTGTGTGTGTGTGTGTGTGTGTGTGTGTGTGTGTGTGTGTGTGTGTGTGTGTGTGTGTGTGTGTGTGTGCGTGCGTGCGTGTGCGTGCGCGCGCGTGTGTGCGTGCGTGTGTGTGATGAGTGCTTATTGTGCGTGCATATGTGTGTGTGTGCTCAGAGAGAGAGAGAGAGAGAGAGAGAGAGAGAGAGAGAGAGAGAGAGAGAGAGAGAGCGAGAGAGAGAGAGAGAGAACTTTACTTGCAGTATCATTCTGTTCTATACAGAACTATATATAAAATTGCCACCAGCATCTCACCTCGGATCTGGAAAAAAAACAAAAAAAAAACCAACAAAAAAACAAAACAAAAAAAACGCAAGCAGTTGTATTCGCAATACTTAACGTCTAGAGTTTGAAGAAGTGATACCAGCACCAGCCACAAAGCTACTCAATGTATATTTTGAAATATCACCCAAACGACTGAAATCTCTGGTATGTAATCATTTGAATTATTCCTATCCATCACTGAAACTCTTTTTTTTTGAAACTTCAAGAGATTTAGCCTTATCTAGTTCTTGAGCTAGTGTGGAGTTCTTTTACATCTTTTCTTCAAATTCTTGTGCATGTACATTGTTACACTTAAAGTATATGTAACTGTATATCTTTATCACTGTGCTAACTCCAGACGTGCTTATCAGCTTTAAAGAGATCGATGTTTTCCCGAAAGGACTCAGAAGCTTTACACAATTTTAATACCTTTCAAGTAGTGTGTGTGTGTGTGGTGTGTGTGTGTGTGTGTGTGTGTGTGTGTGTGTGTGTGTGTGTGTGTGTGTGTGTGTGTGTTGAAAATTTTGGTAAGCACGTCTTAAGTTGTATTAAGCTGATAAGTTTTCTTCATTAACGACTTCGGCATCTGTACCCTTTGGTAAAGCAGGAAATCTGTCAGAAATATGCATTTCTTTCCCAGCATAGTTTAAGTACACGTTTTCCTTCCTCTTGTCATCGTTGATTTTAATGCACACAATAACTTGTGAAATAGTCGACCCGTTTTTGTTTGTTTATTGTTTTTTTTTTTTTAATCTAAACCTGCAGACAGGTCAGTCTTTCTAGCACGCTAATTGAAGGAAACGGAATAAACTTGACGCCATATCTGGATTCTCAATGCTTAGTGTAGTTTCTTTGTAATTAAAGGTATCTCACAACTGGAATGCACGCACAAAAAAATAGTTAAAACACGGAAACTTTACTGCGTGGTTTGCCAACAGAAAAGAATTGATCGATTCCGCCCATTGTTGATATGGTGTTCGGTGCATGACGTTTGCATATGCGACAGAGTAATATTTCCATCATATGTTGTAT
This sequence comes from Conus canariensis, assembly GCA_033310375.1. Classification (NCBI taxonomy): domain Eukaryota; kingdom Metazoa; phylum Mollusca; class Gastropoda; order Neogastropoda; family Conidae; genus Conus; species Conus canariensis. The sequence continues at coordinate 51,209,174 of CM065729.1, forward strand.
GTCCACAAGAGGATGGGAACCTTATACACAACAACAACAATAACAACAGCAACAACAACACACATTCATTTCAATAGAGAAAATAGAGTCTGAGAATTTCCCTCTATGATCTCAACTGACAAGATTTAGTCATCGGCATCTTTTTAAATTATGTACTGCGACGAGCAGATATCATTTGGTGATTTTATATTTTGTGTTGAATCCTTTTGTCGTAATGTTACATTTTTGTATTGAGTGCATTTCTTTTCAGGCTTTTGGACGATTATGTCACTTATTGTCTGTGTCGTTAAGTCGGAAGTATAATTTGTAATGGTTATTTGAACTGTTTCAGATTGTCCATCCCATGTCTTACGGTGAGACTGTGTGCCTGCCAATCGGTCTCCAGCTCAGGGGCCAAGCTGTCTGCGGCGCTATCGTGCCAGTGTCTTGGCTGGAACAGTCCATGCAGCTTTTACATTCAACCTCAGTCAAGCCATTGAACATGCCATTCATTCCTGTGATTATTTACTCTTCTTGTGCTATAGATTCATGACATGGGATGTGGTATGGTATCTGTTGTTTATCACGTGTGTATTTTCTTATGATGTCTAATTGTTGGTGCTGCTACTGAACATATTAGGGCTGCAATGTGTTGGTGTTAATCGGTACTCAGGTGGCCATATGGGAGAAAGACAAAGAGGTTTTAACCGTAATGTGCTGACTGAGGCCAAATAAGAAAAAAAAAAGAAAAAAAAAGAAGGATGTTTTCACCTCAACATGCGGAACAGAGAACAAACAGTTTGGGTAAGAGAGACAAAGGAGATTTTTTTTGCCATGACACGTAAATTAATACTCGGGTAGCCATATAGGAGAAAGACAAACAGGTTTCTACCGTAATGTGTCAATCAGCGAGCGGTTCATTGTCATGATCATTTACTCTTCTGGTGCTATTGTTTTGTGAAAGGGATGTAGTGTGGTAGCTGTTGTTTATCTGATGTGTGATCTCCTCATGATGTCTAATTGCTGGGGCTGCCCATCACTCTGACGCCTCTATCTGCCCATCTGCCCTTATCACTCCGGTCGTCCGTCACGTATCATCATTCATAGCACATCACTCTCAATCTTCCCGCTACAGATTTCCCCTTAACACATCAGTTGTCCATCACACATCATTTATGGCATATCGAGCCAGTGAAGCGGCATGAAAGAAACAAACTAAATTCTTCCTATCCAATATGGCAATCACACCATTATGTCATCAAAGCCACAGTCAAAGTACACTTCAAACAAGACATAACGTCACGTTTGACAACAGACTGACTCAGTGAAGAACTTTTTGATTGGAACTCTTTATCTCCACTCCCCCATCTCCTACACCCCAGACACATGAACGGTAAGATGGATGCTGAACCATTTCTCTGTCCAACAGTTTCCAAGCTTATTCAATAATTGCATCGAGGAGATTATGACTGCACAAGGGAGATACCTTGCCTTGGGTACTTCAATCTTTTCTAGCAAATACCTCAATCACAACATCACACAAGACTCCGCCACCAGTTTGAACAGGACGGCAGACATATTGATTCTAGTCCACAGAATGAATCAGATGCAGTTTAGGCACATTTGTAGCTGTCCACGCATGCGAATGGACACAACACAAAACTCTCAGAGAGAGAGAGAGAGAGAGAGAGAGAGAGAGAGAGACAGAGAGACAGAGAGAGAGAGAGAGAGAGAGAGAGAGAGAGAGAGAGTCTTCTAAAGCTGGCACAGAAATGATTCACCTGATCGGGAAGTGTTAGATTATCACAACAAGGACACATACACACGCGCGCGCGCGCATTCCAGTCTGTAGATAGATAGATAGATGTGTGCGTGCGTGCGTGCGTGCGTGCGTGCGTGCGTGCGTGAGTGCGTGCGTGCGTGCGTGCGTGAGTGCGTGCGTGCGTGCGTGCGCGCGCGCGCGCGTGTGTGTGTAAGTGTGTGTAAGTGCCTTGGGCAAGAGAGACAAATAAGGGATGTTTTGCCATGGTACGTGAACCAGTACTCAGGCAGCCATATAGAAGAAAGACAAAAAGGTTTCTACCGTAATGTGTCCGTCAGTTAATGGTTCGTGGTTTCTTCCCCTCCCCCCCCCCCCCCCCCCCCACACACACACACATACACTTTGTCCATTATCACAGCAGTAGCATCAATCAATTGGCATTCATGCTGTGTTCATCCCAGTGATGAAAAACACAAGATAAAGTTTGTAAACAACCACCCAAGAATAGTCCAAATTACCTTGCTATGCATTTGTAAATTTACTCCAAGTTGAGCAGTCCCATGCAGTATCTTAAAATCATTCTCTGTAAGAAGTACGCTGCAGCACAAATCATCATTTACAGCTTCAGTGCAGTGCTATGAAAACAAGCAATTGTCACACCATGATCTCCAAGTTGCTCACAATCGCTTCAAAGACTGACTGACAACGTCCCAAGCATTTTAATAATTAACGACAAAAAAAAAGAAGAAAAAAAAACAGCAATACTCATGTCACAAAATTTGTAATATGTTTAAAACAGCATACTGTTGCTGTTGGATTCTTTTTGAACCTTTGATGGTGAGAACACCACAGTCTTATGGACTATGGTGTGTCTCTATTTGACCCCAGGAGGACAGACACAATCAGCCGTGTCTCCCTGATGAGTCCGATCCAGCGGACGAAAGGCCTAGGAGCAGGCACTGCAAATAGATCTGCCTTCGAGAGGGATTACGATGGTTCCCTCATGCAGCTAGTGAAGAGTTTTCATATTTATAATATATTTTCTTAATTTTATATGCCCATTTTCTTCATCTTTAACCCCACCCCCCACCCCCTTAAGTTCAAATCTTTGCCAAGTCATTACTGTGATGACGGAGGGGTTGCTGGCCTGCGCTTGTTCCCCCCCCCCCCCCCCCCCCCCCACTATTAGATTGTTCGTCTTTGTATTTGTCTGACTTTATTCAAGTTTGAAAGGCTGTGCCAGTCTTGAATAAGAATTACTCTGTGTTAGGGTTTCTTATGGGAGCAAGAGTTACCCTACTTGTTTCTTGTTTATTGTTTACTGTTCCCTGCCTCATTTTATTTTCAGCATACTTCACACTTTCCTTTCCCCTCTCTCATTCCATCCTCCTAACACCCAGTCGTATTACAAAATGACCAAAGGTATGCCTGTGTTTTAACTGATGTCTAACCCACACATAACATGCATGGGTAGTGTAGCAGCCCTTATCCACTTTATCCTCTACCACATCCTACTCACCCTGCCTCTCCTACCTTTCCACGCTTCCCCTCTCAGAAAAAAACCCAACAACAACAACATGCAAACTTTTCGCTTCAGGGAGCACAATCTCACCAAGCATCCTCAATAGTGAAACAGTGAACACAGCAAGCGATGATTAAACATAAACAACCCCATCTAATCTGCTCCACAGATGTTTCTCTCCGTGTTCAGGATCCATCCTCTTCCCAGTAGGAATTATTATGACATTTGATGACAGAGAGAGAGAGAGAGAGAGAGAGAGAGAGAGAGAGAGAGAGAGAGAGAGAGAGAGAGAGAGAGAGAGAGAGAGAGGGCCGTTTTAAATGATATATACTTTTTGTAGGAATAGTAACAAACACTGTCGGCACCAGTCCGGTCTGTCACGTCGTTCATCCAGGACACGTTTCTCACTAGTTCCATTTTGCCTCCCCTTGAGTTATCTCCCTTCTAACCTTATCCTCACCTCCCTCTCGGATGGTGAAGAATAGGTAGGAACCAGAGAAGGGAGAGGACAGGTCAAAATTGGCAGCAAGTGGGACACTGTTTGCTGTAGTGCAGCTTCGTCACGCTTTGTGGAGCTGATCTGAGGCCCTTGTTTTGAAGGCTTTCCTTTATTGTATGTGGATGTGGTGTGAGAGGGTTGGTTTAAAAGCTCAGTGTCTGCTCTGTGGATGTGGTCTGCAACAGTTGCTTTGAAGCCTTTATTGTCTGCTCTGTGAATGTGATCAGCAACAGTTGCTTTGAAACCTTTGTTGTCCGCTCTGTAGATGTGGCGTGCAATAGTTGGTTTGAAGTCTTTATTGTGTGTTCTGGTCTGAGAAGATTGCTTTGAAGCCTTCATTTTTTTTGTTCTGCGAATGTGGTCTACGAAGGCTGCCACAAGACCTTCAACGTCTGCTCTGTGGACCTGGTTTGAGAGGGTTGATTCAAATCCTAAAATATCCGTTCTGTGGATGTGTTTTGAAAGCGTTTCTTCAAATCTTGTGGTGTATGCTCAGTTGATGTTGTCTGAGTGGTTTGTTTTGAAGGCTTTATTGCCTGCTTTGTGGATATGATCTATTTGTTTGAAAGCCTTAGTTAGCTGGCGTATATAAGATTGGCCAGGTCTGATGTCACGGACGTCGGAAGCGCCTGGATGCTTCCGTCTGCCTTGACTCGTTGGGTGGTCCACGTGTGTGTGTGTGTGTGTATGTGTGTGTGTGTGTGTGTGTGTGTGTGTGTGTGTGTGTGTGTGTGTGTGTGTGGCGCGCGCGCGCGCGCACTCACGCGTATGTGTGTATGTATGTATGTATGTATGTATGTATGTATGTATGTATGTATGTATGTATGTATGCACGTACATATGTATGTATATATATATATATATATATATATATATATATATGTGTGTGTGTGTGTGTGTGTGTGTGTGTGTGTGTGTGTGTGTGTGTGTGTGTGTGTGTGTGCGCGCGCGCGCACGCGTATGTGTATATATATATGTGTGTGTGTGTGTGTGTGTGTGTGTGTGTGTGTGTGTGTGCGTGTGCGCGCGCGCATGCCTATTTTGTCATGAAGAGTTCACTACTAAATACAAAGGCATTTTGTCCTGTCTGTCTGTCTGTCTGTCTGTCTGTCTGTCTGTCTGTCTCTCTCTCTCTCTCTCTCTCTCTCTGTCTCTCCTACTAATACACGCTACCCATGCTACAGAAAAAGACTGCCCACCTTTTTCGAGAAGTCTGATCATCTGGATGTAATAGGGCCTCTCTAGCTCACCCAGTGCAGTTGACAGGAAAAAGAGGATTAGGCCAGGGTCACCGATGACGCAGTCCTATGGAGCCGACAGGAAAGGGAGGTGGGATCAAGGTTACCCATGATGCAGCCCTGAGCAGCTAACAGGAAGAACGAGTGGAGCACAAGGTCACCCATGAGTCAATCAATGGCAGAACACGCTTGAGCAAACCTGCGTCACATGACCGTCGACCGCACCGGTATTCTCTCCCTCACGCACCTATCTTCTCTCCCTCCTTGTGCCCGCTGTGCCTCCCTCTCTTCTCCCGCCTTTACCTCTCTCTCAATCTTGTCACCATTCTTCCTTCTCCTAACCAACAGGTGCACCAGGTCTACAATCTCCATTTTTGCCGGTTTTACAGGTGTCCCGTTCCCGTTCTTCGACCAATCTAAGAAATAATACTTCGAAAAAAGTTCTCAAATGTCCATTTCGAGGGTTGACTGCTAGAACCCAGTATCTCGTATACATATATATAAGTGAGATACTGGGTTCCGGCAGTCAACCCTCGATTTTTCCCCTATGTATACTTTTTATTTCATTTCTACTTTCAGTTTCATGGTGTCACTACCTATAGAATAGTCAATGCACACTACACCATCACTGCTATGCTTTGGGGCTGCAATGTGTTGGTATTACAGCTGCATATGCAACTAAGGTGAATATATAAATCACAAAAGAATAGGGAAAGAAGCTCATTAATGAGAATGCTACGTCAATGAATGTTGTACGGTGTCGTCTTGTAATGACAACACCTGGGCTCACATTGGTGCATGTTGACGTCAAACCCTCTTATGTCATTCACACCCTTACAGACACATTTGAATGGGGAACTGATGAAACTTGACACCGGAACATGTTCGTTACCTAAGAACGGTCAAATTGAATGCAATCTTCTTCGCTGATGTCATTTTCTGGGCGAACTCGTGTCTGCTTCTAGGGTGGAGAGAAAAGCGGGGAGGAAGAGGCAGCATGGAGAGGGTGAAGGCAGAGGAGACAAAATGGGCAAGGGCCGTCTGTTTTGCTTTCCCCATTCCATTGTTGACAGTGGCAAATAGAATTGACCTCCGCCTCACCACTCCTGTCCGCCCAGCTGCAGGCGTTCTTCTGTGGAGGACCAACGTGAACGCTGAGAAATGGATGGAATTCATGGCCGGGGGGGGGGGGGACCTGTTTGCTTGGAACTTGTCCGTGGATGGGTGGGTACTTGGGTTGGTTGAATTGCCAGTTTACTTGGTTGACTGGTCAGGTTGGTTGGCTGGGTTTTCTTTTTTTTTTTTGGGGGGGGGGGGGGGGGTGGTGGTGGGTGGTGGTGGTGGTTTGCATTTTTTTTGTTTTTGGTTATCTATAAACAGAATCTGACAGTTCAATGATAGCCACTGACAACATACTCTAAATTTGGTGTGGTATGAATAACTGTGAAGGTATTCCACAGGAGTGACAGAGACAGTACAACAAGATGTGTCCTGGATTCAGACATTACCTGACTCATGAAACAAAGTAATGCCTGTTCGACAAGATGACCATGACCCAAGTCACACACACACACACACACACACACACACACACACACACACACACACACACACACACACACACACACACACACACACAACACACACACACACACACACGCACACACACACACACACACACACACACGCACGCACGCACACACACACACACACACATGCACACACACACACGCGCGCGCGCGTGCACACACACACACACAACACACACCACACACACACACACACACACACACACACACACCACACACATGCATTTGCAAATTATAAAACAGGACCCTGAGAATTAAACCCATTTTCTCTGCTGATTTCCTTCAGCTCCTTGCTTCTGTGTTATTCAGGTATGTGCCACAATAAGAAAAGTAATTCAAGTAATTTCATATCTTGAATGTAACTGTGTAGCTATTGCACTGGCTTTTTGCAACGAGTGAATTATTTTCCAGACTATTGCATGACTGTTGGCACACACGTCCATGACGTAAAGTTGGAAGCATTATATGATTTGCAGTCATTGTTTTGAACTGTTCCGACATGTTTAGTCCATATCTTACAATGATAAATGTGCCGGATCGTCAGTCTTAAGCGCGAGACATAAAATGCCCGCTTCACCTTCACGTCGATGTATCTGATTGGTTCAGTCCTCACAACATTTGAATATCAGTCTCAGTCTAGCCATTTGTTATGTCTTTAATTTCCATGACCATTTACTCTTACTGTTTTGTTCACTTAATACAGCTGGATGCAAAATTCATGGAGAGAGACAGAGAGAGAGAGAGAGAGAGAGAGAGAGAGAGAGAGAGAGACAGACAGACAGACAGACAGACAGACAGACAGACAGAGACAGACACACAGACAGACCGACCGACAGACAGACCGACAGACTGAGACAGACGTTAAATTTGAAATCTGTCAAAGATGGCATTGAAATGGTTCACTTGGTCAGCCAGAGTTGGCGCATTATTACCTATGGGGAGAAATGTCCAGAATGCGACACAAAAATCAGTGTAAACACGAAGTAACTGAGACACTAAAAGAGTTCCTAACGCATTATGTAATTCAGTTAGAAGTAGTCTTGAGCAAGAGAAACAAAGAGGTTTCTGACACGACACGGGAATCAACTATCAATCAGTCTTAGGCGAGAGAGACGAACCAAAAGGTTTCTACCGCAATGTGTGAAATAGTAAACAGTGTTTTCCTTGTGTGGATTTCGCCATTAACAAAGCAGTTTCACCAAACGATTGGCATTCATGCTGTGTTCATCCCAGTGATGGAAACAAGATAAAGTTTGCGAAAAATGGCCAAACAATAGGTTTAAAGAGCCTAGCTATTCATGTGTAAGCTTTCTGTCAGTTTAGCAGCCCCAAGCACAAGATTACAATTATTCTATACTGCCGCAGAGACAAGCACACTTACAGATGCAGCGCATAGCAGTTAAACCAAGCGCGTGGTCACACCATGATTTCGGGGTTGTTCCGAGTTGCTACAAAGACTGACTCACGACACCTAACAAAGGTAGGAACAGACCTTCATGTCATAGAATTTGTATGGTGTCCACCCCCCCCCCCCCAGTCCCACTCCCTCCCCCTTTTATTTCACTTTCTTAACTCCCGTCGTCTCCAAATTAAAACGTCACATGAGCAAAAGAAGGTGCGTACCTACTACTTTGTGTCTGACCGACCAAAATTAGGACACGATGCATGCATCGATGGTGTCGAGTCTTCCTCACCGTGACTCTCTCTCCATACCCCTCCTCTCTTCCCATCTCCAGAAAAAACAACGTTACGCTCCAGGGAACAGCACCTCCACAAGCCATCCTCAAAAGCGGAAAGAACACTTAATGCTATGGGTAGTGACTGGTTAAATGTAAACACAAACCATCTTTCCTGCTTCACGGGTGTTTTCGTGCGTATTCAGAATTTGTACTCTTCTCGGCAGTTTTGTTGAAGAGAGAGAGAGAGAGAGAGAGAGAGAGAGAGAGAGAGAGAGAGAGAGAGAGAAGAGAGAGAGAGTAAGAGGAGAGAGTAGAGAGAGAGAGAGAGAGAGAGAGAGAGAGAGAGAGAGAGAGAGAGATACAAGCCTAATAACAAAAAAACTCCACCAAAAACCATCACCAGGCAAACAAAGAAACAAACAAACAACAACAACAACAAAAAGAAATGAAATGCACCGGACGAAAACAAAAACAAAGAAAAGAAATGAAACGAAGTAATATCAAAAGAAAATACCACCACCAGCAAGGGCAAATCAATACCCATCCACCACCGACTCAGAATAGAGAAATGAGCAAATATACATAAGAAAACAGTGGAAACAAACAAACGAAAATACAACAAAACACAGCAAAAGTTAAAACATAAAAAATCACACACACACAGACACACACAGACACAAACAGACACACACACACACACACACCACACACACACACACACACACACACACACACACAGAGTGAAGAGAGAGAGAGAGAGAGAGAGAGAGAGAGAGAGAGAGAGAGAGAGAGGAACAGATCAACCAGTGTCAGGATTTAAAAAAGGCATAGAAAACCGAATAAAGCAAACAAACTAAGACAATAAACATAAAGCAACAGAAACAGAATAAAGAATTAATATAGGCAAAGGCACTCGAACTAACAACTCCATAGACATAATAAGAAATATTTCAAGTTCAACATACACCCTTTTGGAGGAGAGAGAGAGAGAGAGAGAGAGAGAGAGAGAGAGAGAGAGAGAAGAGAGAGAGAGAGAGAAGGGTGGAGGGTGGAAGCTGGGTTGATGGAGGAGAAATTGAGTGATAGAGGCAGAGATGAAGAAACTGGAGATACATGCAGGGACAAGCAGACGGGCAAACAGACAGACAGTAACAGAGAGTACTATGTTTTTAATCGTACACAACAGAAACTGTTGCATTGTGTCCGAACGTTTACGTCGTTAAACTAAAGTGGACGGTCTTATATATTTCCTCACGACTCTGGGCTCAAGGAAGGTTGCTTTGAAGCCTTTATTGTCTGCTCTGTGGATGTTGTCTGGGAGGGTTGCTTTGAAGCCTTTATTGTCTGCTCTGTGGATGTTGTCTGGGAGGGTTGCTTTGAAGCCTTTGTTGTCTGCTCTGTGGATGTGGTCTGGGAATGTTGCTTTGAGGCCTTTGTTGTCTGCTCTGTGGATGTGGTCTCCGAGGGTTGCTTTGAAGCCTTTATTGTCTGCTCTGTGAACGTGCTCTGAGAGGGTTGCTTTGAAGCCTTTATTATCTGCTCTGTGAACGTGGTCTGAGAGGGTAGCTTTGAAGCCTTTATTATCTGCTCTGTGAACGTGGTCTGAGAGGGTAGCTTTGAAGCCTTTATTATCTGCTCTGTGAACGTGGTCTGAGAGGGTAGCTTTGAAGCCTTTATTATCTGCTCTGTGAACGTGGTCTGAGAGGGTTGCTTTGAAACCTTTATTATCTGCTCTGTGAACGTGGTCTGAGAGGGTAGCTTTGAAACCTTTATTATCTGCTCTGTGAACGTGGTCTGAGAGGGTTGCTTTGAAGCCTTTATTATCTGCTCTGTGAACGTGGTCTGAGAGGGTAGCTTTGAAACCTTTATTATCTGCTCTGTGAACGTGGTCTGAGAGGGTAGCTTTGAAGCCTTTATTATCTGCTCTGTGAACGTGGTCTGAGAGGGTAGCTTTGAAGCCTTTATTATCTGCTCTGTGAACGTGGTCTGAGAGGGTAGCTTTGAACCTTTATTATCTGCTCTGTGAACGTGGTCTGAGAGGGTAGCTTTGAAACCTTTATTATCTGCTCTGTGAACGTGGTTTCCAAGGGTTGCTTTGAAGCCTTTATTGTCTGCTCTGTGGGTGTGGTCTCCGAGGATTGTTTTGAAGCCTTTATTGTCTGCTCTGTGAACGTGGTCTGAAAGGGTTGTTGTGAAGCCGCTCTCTCTCTCTCTCTCTTTCTTTTCTCTCTCTCTCTCTCTCTCTCTCTCTCTCTCTCTCTCTCTGTTGTGTGTGTGTGTGTGTGTGTGTGTGTGTGTGTGTGTGTGTGTGTGTGTGTGTGTGTGTGTGTGTGTGTGTGCTTGAGTGCGTGGGTGCGTGCATGCAGAAGTGTGTGCGTGTATATGTGTGCGTATGTGTGTGCGTGCGCGCGCGCGCGCTCGCGTGTGTGTTGTGTAAGTGGGCATGTGTGTGTGTGTGTGTGTGTGTGTGTGTGTGTGTGTGTGGTGTGTGTGTGTGTGTGTGTGTGTAGCTTTGTATGTGTGAATGTGTTTGTGTAGATGAGTGTTCACTTAAGTGACGTCCAGCTGAATAACTTCCAGCTCGACGAGTGCAGTTAATCAATATTTCTCTGCAACAACATGCCACAACAATAGTATACTACTACAGCTACATACCAGTGTCGCAGCATTTGATTATTGTGATACACCCTTGCGACAAAACACTGGTTTCTGCTATGAACAGGCAATGTGATAGTTATTACTCGCTCATTACTCTCTCTCTCTCTCTCTCTCTCTCTCTCTCTCTCTCTCTCTCTCTCTCTCTCTCTCTCTCCACACAAACGCGCGTGCGCCTGCGAAATGTGTGTGTGTGTTTTTTGTTTGTGTGTGTGTGTGTGTGTGTGTGTGTGTGTGTGTGTGTGTGTGTGTGTGTGTGTGTGTGTGTGTGTGTGTGTGCGTGTATGTGTGTGCATATCCTTTCCCTCATCCCACAGCTGTCTGAAAAGGTTAAGTGTGTTTGCTCACATTTCATTGGATACCTCACTATCTTGGTTCATCAGAGCAGTTTCAAGAGCCTCAAATACAGATCACAGGAACAGGATCTGTACGCGTGGGTCAAGGTGACCCATGATGCAATCAAGGGCAGGAAACGCTGGTGCTAACCTGAATGGGATGTTCGTCAAGACGTCCACCTGTCATCTCCCCCTTCATCTCTACTGCCTTCATTTCCTCTCCCTCCCACCTCACCCCATGTCGTCACCATCCTTCATCTTTTTTGGCCAAAAGGTTTTCCCAATCAAGAACAAGTAGTCAAAGCCATTCATGTCAGTGCCACGGGTATCCTTGCCCTACCCCCATCCCATCTTCGGAGCAAGACTAGAAGGTAAATCTTATATAACTTGAACTTTTAAAAAGTCTACTTTATTCCCTCCCATATTTACTATTTTAGTTTTGCTTTATATTTCCCCTAGGTGGTGGCACTGCATGCGGATCAGTCAATATACTCTACACTCCATCTGCCAAGCAAAGAGAGTACAGTGTCCAGGAGTTATTGCTAGGTAAATATATAAACAATCAAATGAAAAAAAGCAAAGAATTGGAATGAGAATCTGATAAATGTATTTACTTGGAAAACGGTGGACTTGTAATAACAATCACCAGACTCAGTTTGGTGCATTATTTGTATCAGACCCGTATCAGAATAATGCTGTGTAGTAATAAAATTCCCTCAGACAAATTTGAACAGGGTAGAAGTCAAACGTGGCACCGGAACATATTAGCTAACCGAGAACAGCCCAAACTGAATATAATCTTCTCCGCTGATGTGATTTGCTGGGCGAACTCTGTCAGCCACGGGTGGGGGAAAAAACGAGCGAGGAAGGAGTGGGAAGGCGCTAGACGAAGTGAAGACAAAATGTGCGAGAGCCGTCTGTTTTGCTTCCCCCCCCCCCCCCCCCCCCATCTCAGTTGTTGACAGTGGCAAATAGAATTGACCCCCACCTCAACACTCCTCCCCTGCCAGTTCTTTAATGGAGGACCATCTCGAACGCTGACAAATGGATGGAACGGACGGTTGACGGACCAACGTGAACACTGACAAATAAATGGAACTGACGGCTAGCGTCCGGCGCCCGTTCTGTTAACCCGTCCCACCATTCTGCTGGTGATTTAGGATGTCAGTCTCGCAGTTTGGCTCAGTCTACATCGTATATAAACTGATTCCCAGTTGAGCAAGGCCAGTGTGATCTTGCATCATTATAATCATTCACTACTGTTTTCATACTCTATAATGACAGCAATGTGGTATAAGGAAAAAAACTGTTATTTGTCTGACGTGTACGTACTAATTGATCACATTTGATTGTGCTGCCTTTATTAGTACTGACCGTCAGCAAGATTTATTATTGACTGTTATTGAATTATAGCATCATTCTGCTGCTAAAGTGTTGGTTCTTAGCTATTTATTCACATCCATGTTCAACATGGTTTTATTTCTAGACTTCAGCTGAGTTTTCTAACATTTAATGCCCTCTAGAAAGAGTGCATTGAAATCCTTTGCTACAGATAACATTTCAATAATTTGCTACTAACAAACAGAGTATTCACATTAGAACCATCATGAATAGCACTGCAGCTGTTGCTTGCATTGGTAACATGTGGACAAGTCATTATCAAGATCGTAATTCTGTTATGAAACAAAAAACGTTTGTGTGTGTAAAGAAAGATTTGGGTATCAGCAGTGAATGTTTTGGTGAAACAAAATATGAGTGCTCATGGAGAATCTAGAAACATAAACCTTGATGCTGAACGAAAAAGTAATGAGTCTGCTGAAACAGGTACTAACCATCCTGGAATTTGAACCAAATGTTAATTTGTCTGCTTGAAGAGTAATAATCACCTCTAGAAATGTTGAATTCAGACCAGAACCGGGTACTTTTGCAAATAGCAGACCCAAATAGTTTTGCCAAAAATGCGTTCAATATTTCCTTAAATAATCTAAGACATTTTTTCTTCACTCCCATTTTTGTGGTTTCTAAAATGCAGCAGAAAAAAGACAGAAATAGAAAAGGCCCCAAGGAGTTAGTGTAGCTCCGTACTGGCTAAGCCAACCATGGTTCCCGAAAATAGCAAACATGCTGACAGACAAACCGGCGCTGTTATCAGCAAGGGGAAATCTGCTACAAGAACCAAGCGAAAGTATTCAACACAGGCTAAGAAAGTTTCCCCAGATAGTCGTCTGTGAAGTCTTAGGAAAAACAAAGAAACCAATGAAATTCACAACAGCAGCTGACATCATCTGCTTATTTTGTAGACCAGGAAAATCCAAATCCTATGCACAGTATATCATAAGGTGAAAAAGTTATGCTAGTAAAAAGAAATTGATATCATTGATTTGAATTTAAACGAGGAAGTAAGTTTTCGAACTGTACTTGTTTAAGTCAGGTGTAAGGTGTAGTCGTATTAAGCAGTAAAGTCAGTTTCAGTAGTAAAGTCAGCTTTTTCGTGTAAAGTGGATGACTCAAACTGTGACATTTTAGGAATAAAAGCCTGGAACGGAGATTCTTGAAAGGTGTAAATGAACTCCGACCATCATTTCCAAAGAGTGTTACAACTTGGGATATAAATATTGTAGTGCATTACCTAGAAAATATGTATCCACGTGAAAAATTGACACAGGATGAATCCTCTCAGAAACTTGTGACTCTTATCGCACTTTTGCAAGGACAACGATTCCAGACTGTGCACAAACATTTGATGGAACTACGTGCTAATAAGTGTACGTTTCAGATATGCACACTGCTAAACAATCCAGAAAAGGAAACATGTAGCGCCGCTTAAGTTGCTGGGAATATGAAACTAAGCGGGGAAAAAACGTATGGAAAGATGAAAAGAGTGTGTTCATTAGTTTATCAAAAACCTCATGGGTCTGCGTCAAAAGAGACTGTAGCACAGTGATCAGACATACGTTGACAGGGCACGCATTGACACCCCTCATTTTGGTTCACACAGTAATCGCTCAGCAAGCAAGACAGCAGCTGCTCTTGTGGGTCATCTCTGACAGCAATCATGAAAGCAGCTGGTTGGTCAGCAGAGTCATCGTTTACCAAGCTTTGTCAGAAAACGTCACAGTCAACATGGGTCGGACTCTCATAGATTCGTGGCTGAGGAAAGCTTGAATATGTGAGCAAAACAGTTATGAAATTGCTAGGGGTTTTCTTAATTGATATGAATGTACTTGTTTAAGCGCTCATGAACAGTAACTTATCTCATTATACAATCAATGAAAACATTTTGAGGTAAAAGAAACAAAAGTTACATGTATGGACAAATCCACACTGCAGAATGGATAGCTAATGTCCACTCTGACCAGTATGTACATTTTTATTAACTATCCAATTGTGAGAGTTCGACAAACATGTTGACATGTATAGAAAAAGTGATTAAACACCACACACACACACACCACACACACACACACCACACACACACACACACACACACACACACACCACACACACACACCACACGCACACACACACACACGTCAGAACGTTTCCCTGCCAAAAAGTAGAATGATGTTCACTTTCTACTTTAAAGCGCGGCGTGCCTGCTCATAAAGTGGGAAACCAAGGTATGTTACTCCCCATATTATAATCACTAGTAGTGGTGGTAGTAGCAGCAGCAGCAGCAGCCAGCAGCAGCAGCAGCAGCAGTAGTAGTAGTAGTAGTAGTAGTATAGTAGTAGTAGTAGTAGTGGTAGTAATAGCAGTAGTAGTAGTAGTAGTAGTAGTAGTGTCGATGTTTTTGTTGTTGTTGTGGTAGGTCCTGCTGCTGCTGATGCCGTTGTTGTTGTTGTTGTTGTTGTTGTTAAATTCTGATCAACAATACACCTGTTTATCATCTCCTTTTTTTCGCAGTCATAATGTAACCTTTAACTTGTCTTTTTCCTTTCAACAGCACATATTAGACGTCTGTAAAACCTGCATATCTAGAATTCCACGGAACAGGCTCTAACTATCATTATCTCTCTGTGAATGCAACCGAAACACTAGTGTGCCCTTTTGTGCTCTGTAGGATTGAAATTACCATGAGACTTTAACGAATCATCAACAGAGCTGCTAAATCAGACCTTGTTTTTTCTCTTCTCCACTCACTCCACTGGTTGCCTGTTTCTGATCGAACAGACTACAAGCTATCTGTTGTAAATATTTTCTGCTGTCAGTGGGTCTGGGGCTGATCTTCTCCAAATCTATGCTCTGCCTCGTCAGATCCACTCTTCCCTTAATACTGGACTTCTTGGGGCACTTCAAGCTAGAATGAAGGCTTATGGACAGATATCTTTTCTTTCTTTCCAGCCCCAAGGACATAGAGCAGACGCCTTGGCAACCTGTGGCATGCCAATACCTTTGCTTCTTTTAAGTCTGTTTTTAATCTTATCCCTTCTCTCTATAGTAGGTCTGTTAGTGGTAAAAACAAACTGTATGTACTTCTGGATACTTGTGATATGCTTGGTAGGTGTGCGTGCATCTATGTATGCGCTATAGTAGAGAAACGTGTGTATGGTGGTATGCTGGTTGTTTGTTTGATTTTGCATGCGTAGTTTGTTGCGTATATTTTTTGTGTATAAATGTGTATCTTTGACATTACGTGTTATGCAGATTTGCTTGATATTGTAGATGGGTGATGATTATGAGAATAATAATTGTGATAATAGTGATACTCCTCCTCCTCCTTCTCCTCCTATTACTTCTACTACTACTGCTGCTACTACTACTGCTGCTGCTGCTGCTGCTGCTGCTGCTGTTACTACTATTGCTGTTGCTGCTCCTGTTGTTGTTGTTGCTGTCGTCGTCGTCGTCGTCATCATCATCATCATCATCATCATCATCATCATCATCATCATCACCATCACACATTTTCAACATCAGCTTCGCATAAATCCTCACCTATCCTCCAGTCAACTCGAATACACAATTGAGACGTATACCACACAAGCTACATGAATTTTCTCTGTATTTTCTGTCTATCCAAGTCGATGGCGTGAGCCACTTCCCAGTTGAAAGTCGTGCTGCAGATCAACTCTCGAAGAGTCATGAAACTGAAAATTATTTCCAACCGATTTTCCACTATTACTCCGTCACTCAGATCCAGCTCGACAAGTTGATACCAAGAGACTGTGATTAGAATGAAACATGGAAAGAATATGGAGGAGCTATTACAGTCAGCAAACTACAGTGAAGTTTGCAGAGACGACTTGTGAAGTGATACTGGTCGAACAGTGCAATGAACTGCGTGAGGATGTTAAACAGCTTGTCACTATTTTCTCAAAGGCTGACATAAACCGTCGTTTAATCGCTCAATTTTGATAGCTCACACAGAAGTAAGTTTCTCTCTTCTCTCTCTCTCTCTTTTCTCTCTCTCTCTCTCTTCTCCTCTCTCTCTCTCTCTCTCTCTCTCTCTCTCTCTCTCTCTCTCCCCCCCGAAATAAAATCAACGTGAAAGATAATTTCGACTTTTGTAAACAGGCGTTTGATACTCACATACTCACGAGGGGAGAGAGAGAGAGAGAGAGAGAGAGAGAGAGAGAGAGAGAGAGAGAGAGGGAGAGAGAGAGAGAGAGAGAGAGAGAGAGAGAGAGAGAGATGTCTGTCGAAAATAATTGCCATATTTAACTTCAGCAGACGTACATTTCACAACTTTCCGACAGGCCGATGCAGACATACATCTTGTATGAATGTTCCTTAACAGTATTCATTTCTTAGCTATTGAATAGGTATAAAAAAAGAAGGAAAGTGTAAAAATGTAGTAAAGGGAAGTCAGAGACGAGAAAGAGTGTCAAAACAAGACTGCATAAGCAGTGTGTATTGACCAACATAAAAGCCAAAAACAAAAACAACAGAAGAAGTCTTCTACGGAAATTATATTGTTGCTGAAACAAAAGAACGATTGCTATTGACGCTTGAAACAGATACTTCAAAAGTGTTGCATGTCCAGTGCAAGTTCAAGCCAGTAAAAGAAGCTTGTCATCGTCGATGATGTTTCCTCGTCTCCTGGTATTGGTAGTGTGTGGGGCACTGGATAACAATGTACAAGTTGGTACTGGATCCTGGCTACTCTCGACTGATAGTGGATCCCTCCTACTCTTGCACTGATAGTGAGTTCTTTCTATTCGACACTGATAATGGATCTCTGCTTACTCTGCAGTGACGCTGGATCCCTGCTGCTCTGCGTTGATGCTGGATCCCTGCTGCTCTGCCTTGATACTGGATCCCTGCTGCTCTGCCTTGATACTGGATCCCTGCTGCTCTGCGTTGGTACTGGATCCCTGCTGCTCTGTGTTGATACTGGATCCCTGTTGCTTTGTATTGATACTGGATCCCTGCTGCTCTGTATTGATACTGGATCCCTGCTGCTCTGCGTTGATACTGGATCCCTGCTGCTCTGCGTTGATACTGGATCCCTTTTGCTCTGTGTTGATACTGGATCCCTGCTGCTTTGCGTTGATACTGGATCCCTGCTGCTCTGGTTGATACTGGATCCTTGTGCTCTGCTTTGACACTGGATCCCTGCTGCTCTGTGTTGATACTGGATCCCTGCTGCTTTGCTTGATATGGATCCCTGCTGCTCTGCTTGATACTGGATCCCTGCTGCTCTGCTGTTGATATGGATCCCTGCTGCTTTGCGTTGATATGGATCCCTGCTGCTCTGCGTTGATACTGGATCCCTGCTGCTCTGTGTTGATACTGGATCCTTGCTGCTCTGTGTTGATACTGGATCCCTGCTGCTCTGCGTTGATACTGGATCCCTGCTGCTTTGCATTGATATTGGATCCTGCTGCTCTGTGTTGATACTGATCCTGTGCTCTGCGTTGATACTGGATCCCTGCTGCTCTGCGTTGATACTGGATCCTTGCTGCTTTGCGTTGATACTGATCCCTGCTGCTCTCCGTTGGTACTGGATCCTGCTGCTCTCCGTTGATACTGGATACCTGCTGCTCTGCTTGATACTGGATCCTGCTTCTCTTTACTAAAGGTGGATTCCTGCTGCTCTGTGCTCATACTGGATACCTGTTATTCTGCACTGACTCTAGATCCCTGCTAATCTACGCTGAAACTGAATGCCTGCTGCTTTGCACAGACACTGGATCCATTGTAATGTGTACCAACTGAAGTTCTGAAGTCTCTAAACAGATCAACACAAATTAACAAGCAAATTAGCACAAAAACAATCGCTAATTAGACTCTAAAAACAAAACAAAACGAAACACACACACACACACACACACACACACACACACACACACACACACACACACACACACACACACACACACACACACACACACATTCGTGTTTTTTCATGATACCATATTGTGTTAAGGGTCCTCATGACAATCTATGCATGAGTCCGAGTCTGAGTCACACACGCACGCACGCACGCACGCACGCACGCACGCACGCACGCACGCACGCACACACACACACACACACATCTTGTAGGGAATCAAACCATGCATCATTAGCTCTCTCTCTCTCTTTCTCTCTCTCTCTCTGTCTCTGTCTCTGTCTTTCTCTCTCTTTCTGTCTGTCTGTCTGTCTGTCTGTCTGTCTCTCTCTCTCTCTCTCTCTCTCTCTCTCTCTCTCTCTCTCTCTCTTAAAAAAGATCGATAATCTGTTGCAAGCAAATTCTCCAACAATATGCACAAGTGCTAGCATTCCCTGTCAATCTTCAATCAAGGGAGGCAAAAGGGAGACTGGGGAAAGAAGGGGATATGGGAGGCGGGGGGGGGGGGGGGGGGGCATATTTCACATTGGACACCGGCGAAGACAAAATTGAAACGAGGAGCCAGAACAAAGGAATCACTCTTTATCCAGATTGAATTTGAGCTGATCCACCATCACCCCCAACCCACCTCACTCCTCATTGGAAACTGGATTTGATGGGATCACATCGTCAAGGGTCGCCATGAGAGTTGTCTGAGCGTGTGTCTGCACTTTTATGATTCATGAACTATTGTAAAACTCTGGGCATGAAAACAATGGAACGAGGCATTTATGATTCATGAACTATTGTAAAACTCTGGGCCTGAAAACAATGGAACGAGGCATTTATCATGCTGCGCCACTTTTTGTCATTGCCTTTTTTTTTTTTTTTTTATAGATTCTAGAATATCTTTAAGGTCGGGACTTTTGTTTTTTTTTATAATAAGTGAGGGCTCTGGCTAATTAAGTATAATTACGATTAAACTAAGGCTTTGACATGTATATTTCCGAAAAACGACTTTGGAAAATATTAGAAAGACATGTTAAGAAGTCGTCAAAACCTACGTAAATGTTGGTTTCATAAAAAAAAATATATATATATATATATTAGAAACGTTAATCGACTCAGTTGTGTTTAGTGCTAAAAAGTTAATTGACCTAGTTCTGTTTAGTATTAGAAAAGTTAATCGACCCAATTGTGCTTAGTATTAGAAAAGTTAATCGACCCAATTGCCTTTTGTAGTAGAAAAGGTAATCGATCCCAATTTTTTTTTTCACAGACACAAACCATCGATCTTGTCGCTCAGATTTTATTTTGTGGATGATATCAATTTCATAATTGTAGTGTGGAAAAAATTACAGTCTATCTCTTTCCTGCACAGTAAAACCGGACTGAGGGCAAGCCACTGACGAAGTGGACTGATGCGTAGCCAGCTGACCAACCGCCCGTCCTTCAAGTCTGAAGAGAGAGAGAGAGAGAGAGAGAGAGAGAGAGAGAGAGAGAGAGAGAGAGAGAGAGAGAGAGAGAGAGAGAGAGAGAGAGAGAGAGGAGAAAAGACTCGAGGAACACACGTGGAGAGAATGGCTGAATGAAGTTGGCACATAGGATGAGGAAGGGCGATTGACTAGGCTGTGCAGAGGATGGCAGCGCGGTGTGGAGGTGTAGAGAGAGGTGGGGAGGGGGGGCGCAGAGGGAAGAGAGGAGAAGGTTTCGGAATGGGGAATGAGAGGAAGAAGGGGCACGGGAAGAAGGAGTACTTGTCTGATCCTTGGTCTCTTACTGTGCATTTAATCACCCTGCATGCTAAACTGCATTTGAATGTGTGTGTGTGTGTGTGTGTGTGTGTGTGTGTGTGTGTGTGTGTGTGTGTGTGTGTGTGTGTGTGCACATGAGATAGTTGTGTGTGTGTGTGTGTGTGTGTGTGTGTGCGTGTGCGTGTGTATGTGTGTGTGTGTGTGTGTGTGTGTGTGTGTGTGTGTGTGTGTGTGTGTGTGTGTGTGAATGTGTGTGAGAGTGTGTGTGTGTGTGGTTTGCTGGGTGGTGCATACTTGACTGTGTATGTGTGTGTGTGTGGAAGGAACAATAGAAATATAAAAGTGTAAAATGGATGGGAGCGCCAATGGTGTGATAGCTTATTGTTTTCGAATGTGCAGATTCCTGATGAAGGCTGAAAAGCCGAAAATTTGAAAAATGAAATAAAGTGGAAGAAACAGGCGGGCATGTGGATTTCTTTACGTGTTATATATATATATATATATATATATATATATATATTATATATATATATGTGTGTGTGTGTGTGTGTGTGTGTGTGTGTGTGTGTGTGTGTGTGTGTGTGTGTGTGTGTGTGTGTGTGTTCGTTCTTCAATTTAACGTCTATTCACATAAAGTGTTTTTTAGACTGAGTTAGGGAAATAGCTTGTGTATGCATGCGTGCGTGTGTGAGTGTGTGTGTGTGTGTGTGTGTGTGTGTGTGTGTGTGTGTGTGTGTGTGTGTGTGTGTGTGTGTGTGTCTGTGTGTGCGTGTGCGTGCGTGTGTGTGCGCGTGTGTGTGTGCGTGTGTGTGTGTGTGTGTGTGTGTGTGTGTGTTGATGCACCGATAAGAGATTTGTTACGAGCAGTTAGCTATATATAGTGATTCATACTAACATTCTTTACAACTAGGCTAAACATTAGCACAATGCAAGTATTAAAACACAAAAGGAGTACAGGATATCTGGTATAACCAAAATGTTAAGCGCTCATATCTATAGGAACACTTGTTACAAAAAAGAGCCCATTGGACTAATCATCAAGGAATTAACAAAAGAAACAAGACCTTGTAAGTTCTGGAAAATACACGTGCCATCAGGTCGCAGGCAGTCAGGATTTTCATTTTTGAAATATGCGCAGTGGAAAAGAAGATGCTGAGTTGTAAAACTTTCAACTGCTCCGCAGATGCAATTTAAATTTTTGCGGAATTTTGTACGGAAAGCGTTTAGCTTAAGCCTGTAAAACAGGGATTCAAGTTTTCGGTTATTTTTTTCAAGTACGTTTATGTTGATCAATTGATAGGTAATCTTTCCACTTTTAGCCGCGTTGCTAGAAGAAAAAGTAGCTGACTGGGATTTGTCACAGCAGAGCAGTTTGGAGTGAGGTAGATGTATTTTAATAAGAACCAAGTTTTTGTAGGCTTCATAAACCTTTTCAATACACGTCTTTTTTAAGAGACCATATCCTTCGTATAAACAGAGAGGAATGTTGATTTCTATGGATTCATCGGACTTTCGTGCTCCTTTTCTGGCAGCCCGGTCAGCCCACTCATTACCAGAAATCCCACAGTGAGACGGGATCCAGCAAAAATCAGCTGTTGTACCTCTTGATATAAGAATACTGACAAGATGTTTTATTTCTAAAATCACCTCTCCTCGATTTTTTACAGCAATAGATTCAAGGCCTTGTAGGACAGATTTAGAATCCACACAGAAAAATGCTTTGTAGATAGTAAGTGGAGTATCAACAAGAAAGTTAAGCGCCATTAGAATTGCCACCAGCTCAGCCGTGAAGATAGAATACCCCTTCCCGAGATGAAAAGATTTTTCAACTTTAAGGGTAGGAATAACAAAACCACTTCCAGCTTTTTCATTTAGCAGTGATCCATCGGTGAAAACTTTAAGGTGGTGTGAATAATTACTATCGATATGAGATTTGGCAAGAGAGGGACAATATATTATTGTTAACATTTTTTTGTAGATCAGTATACTTATAATCAAAACGTGCAGTGTGCAATTCCCAGTTTGGAATCGGGGATACAGGAAAACGATCAGCAATATTCTTGGGATCAATCTCAGCGTCTTTCAGTAATTTTGAGGAATATGTCATTATAGTTGTATTAGATTTAATAGATCTAGCTCGCTTCGGGAAATGGAAATCTGATCGTAAAGCTAATTCATCTTTGCTTGAGTTCTGAACAGCTGAGCTACGTAAGATGAATTTAGCACAGGCCAAGTTTCTATAGTCGTCAAGGGGCAGAACTCCGGCTTCGTAATACGTTCCTGATGCACTGGCATGAAATGGAACACCTAGTGCGAGTCTAAATGCCTTGCAGTCTATGTTTTGCAACTTTTTAAGTAAATAGTTTGGTGCGCTGAAG
>CM065729.1:51241815-51244315 GCA_033310375.1 Conus canariensis
GTTTCGGCACAGGGGGATTTTTCCCTCGGAGTTAACATTGGTTCTGACTCCATTTCCCATACAGTCCTTCGAATAAGACTATAAACCGAGGTTCTGTGTGTGAACGCACGCATAACATCTTGCACACACGTAAAATCCCATCACCAACTTTCGGAAGAGTAGGCCAGTTTGGCCGTTGGTATGGATGACACGTTACACATAGCATGCACCCTGCGTGAGAAATGGAAAGAATGAAGGAAGTAAGGAAAATGAGTGATCGACATTGAACGATATTGACTGGATGACACGGGAAACGACTGAATGAAGCGCCAGCTGGCGGCTCTTCAGTCGGCACTACCCAGGTAGGCAGCCCGTTGTGTAGAGTGTGGATTGTGAAGCGCTTAGAGCTTGGTCTCTAGCCGAGAATAGGCGCTATATAAGTATTCATTATTATTATTATTATTATTATCACTGTATTCACACTGTTTTATAGCGGCGATGTTTCCCTATTGTGTTCACCCTGTTTCCACAAGGAAAGGAATCGTTACTGTGTTCTCACATATTCATCAGGGCAAAGTATCATTGTCATCACAGCGTTCGTACAGGGAAAAATCTACTTCGTTCACATACTATTTTAAACAAGGAAGGGTATCTCGTTTGTATTTCCAAACCGCCTAAATGAGGAAAATACTGTTTTGTGTCCGCATTGGAACAACAGGGAAAGTATTACAACAATATCTACACTGTTCTAAAGCAAGAAAAGTACCACTACTGTGTCACCCTGCTCAGACAGGGAAAAAATATCACCGCTGTGTTTGTATTGAAAGAAAATATATTACAGGAAATGATAGCAAAAAGTATCACTGCCATTCGCACAATGAACTAACAGGAAAAAGGTCTATTACGGTTTTCACACCCACAGGAAAAAGCACCACTACTGGATTGAAACTGTTCTAACAGGAAAAGTTTCACTGCCGTTTTCACAAAAGTGTTCTAACAGGGGGAAATGTCATTGCTGTATTCATTCTCTTGTAAGAGGGAAAAGTATTATTACTTGTTCACACACTGTTCGGATAGGGAAAAATATGACTACTGAGTTCGCAATATTCTGTCAGGGGAAAATATTACTACTCTATTTGAAATGAGCTAAAAGGGAACAATGTCATTGCTGTGATCACATTGTTGTCAGCGTAGTGTGCTCACACCATTTTAACGGGGGAAAATATTACCCTTGTTTTTTTTACACTGTTGCAGCAGACAGTAACACTTATTCACTGTGATAGTTCTTGAGGAAAATCAATAGAGAACACTTAACTGTTATGCTCAAACTGACATTAGTTCTCCTTGCTCTCCCAATCTTTCCCTATTTCGTCTTCTAATCTTTCCTTTATGTCTTCGACTCTACGCCAACGCCTCCCACCCCCTCCTTACCCCCTGGCGTTCCCTTTCTATGTCTCCCGCTTTCTTCCTCCATCTTTCTCTCTTTCTCTCTCCCTATATCTCTCCCTCTGTATGTCTGCATGCATACCTAAATATCTGTCTGTCTGTCTGTCTGTCTGACTGTCTGTCTGTCTGTCTGTCTGTCTGTCTCTCTCTCTCTCTCTCTCTCTCTCTCTCTCTCTCTCTCAGTCTCTTTTTTCCACCATTCAGTTTGAGGGCAGCTGAAAGAGACGCCATGGTGGCTGTCATCATTTCTGGTTAGGCGAATCCTAACAAAAGCGGAAAGATACTCCAAACATTAGTCCCAGTGTGAGGTTTCCTGTCATAGCAACCTCCCTCCCTCACAGTACCGCCACATCATTTCATCTTATCCAAACCTGTGTGTGGCGTCCCGTGTCTTCAAACAACAAACAATGCACAAACGCAGCGGCAAACGCATTCTTTACAAATAAAAGTTTCAACTGGCGTGTGGGAAAAAACAACAACAACAACAAAAAACAGCCGGGCACAGGCACACCTCACAGCCCCTGTCACCAGTGGGCTTGTCGTCTTGTGTGTGGTGGCGAACTGCAGGGGGTGAAGTGCTCTTCTGTTCTCGGTATCTCAGCAGCCCACACGAGTTGGACACAGAGGACACACTGCAGTGTAGTATTAGGGACTTTCACAAAAGAGGACAGTAGCGGAAACAGCTGACGTGTACACCTGTTGTGCAGTGCTACGTCGAAGAGAGTGGGTGGGTAGGAAAACCCATACAGTTATGCCAGTGTGTGTGTGTGTGTGGTGTGTGTGTGTGTGCGTGTGTGTGTGCGTGCGCGCGCGCACGTGTGCACTCGCATGCACACACGCGCGCGCGCGCACACACGCACGCGCGCTCGTGCACGCACACACATGCACACACATACACGCACAAACACTTAATATTTACCTTGGACTCAAATCATGCATCATTTGTTCTCTCTCTCTCTTTGTCTCTTTCTCTGACTTCTCTCTTCTCTCTCTCTCTCTCTCTGTCCGTCTCTGTCTCTGTCTATGTCTCTCTCTGTGTCTCTCTCTCCCTCCGTCTCTGTCTCTCTGTCTCTGT
>CM065729.1:51251815-51264315 GCA_033310375.1 Conus canariensis
GGGAGGAGAAGATAATTCTAGGGAGAAGACACAATCAAACTGACCCCCTAACAAGACCAGCGACTGACTTTTATCCTTAATTGTGCTGCCTTTTGTTTCGTGTCAGTTAACTAGTGGTAGATTACTGCTGGCACCTCGCTGCCTCCCTTGTGTTGGTTTTGGATCATGAAGCACAGACCCAGATATTTCTTTTTATATTTTATCATCGGTCACGTTTTATACCTTTTTTTCTCAAGACTTTTTTTCTGTTTCCTTATTTTGCGCTTTTCTGGTCTGTTCGAATTCAGTTGAGACGTCTTAGCTATACAACCTGACTTTATGTATGAAGAAAATTTGCATTGTGATAATGTTTATAACAAGTTGAAATGAAGAAAGGTTTCTGTAAAACATACTTCAGACCATTTGAGAAAGAAACATAAATTAAATAAATAAACACAAAACATGAGCAGTTAGCCGCCTGACAAGGGAAAAAATGTTGATGTAGAACCATCTATCACATGATCCTCACTTCTTTGCAACCATTGGGAGACCATACCCATGGCAACCAAATCCTACTACTGTCTTTTATCTATCTTTTCTATTTTCGTCTGTCCATCTTTTTATATTGCTGTCACAACAATAGCGAGGAACAGATGAACAGAAGAAAATGGTCGTCTGATACTGTTCGATTCGCCCACTCCTTAGAAAAATTAACTGAAAAAAAATGAATGTCATTTTTTTCGTAGAAAGAGAAAAGGTCAAAACGTCAATTTCCATCCAGTTAGACCAGCACCACTGTTGTTTCTTTTCAGAAAGTGAACAGTCTTGCTGATTTGAAACTCCAAGACTTTGTCAATCGATAGAGAAGAGGAGCATCACAGGTCCAACAGAATGGGATTCGTCGTGTAATCAAGCCAGTTGTCTGGCACATAAGGGGGGGAGAACAAGAAGAATGTAGAGTTGAAGTCCTTTCCATCAGAGAAGGGGGTGTGTCATGATAGTTCTTTCTATCTGTCTTGAAGGGAACACAGGAGAGTGCGTTGTAAGTCCCCTTTCTATCCGCCTTTAAGGGAACTAGGAAAATGTGTTGCTGACCTTTCTAACAATATTTTGTGAAGCAAGTTCTTCAAATCTTCTGTGTTCAACAATACCAAAGGTTTCTAACAACAACAACAACAACAATAACAACATAACAACAACAACAACAACAACAACAACAGCAATTTGAATGGAAGACACTGCTATAAAACAACATATAACATTGTAAAAAACTTCAATCGACAGATGACTTTTCTCTCTCTCTCTCTCTCTCTCTCTCTCTCTCTCTCTCTCTCTCTCTGTCACACCACACACACACACACACACACACACACACACACACACACACACACACACACACACACACACACATTGTCATCATCATCATCCACATCATCATCACCATCAGTATCATCATCATCATCATCATCATCATCATCATCACCATCATCATCATCATCATCATCATCATCACCATTAGTAGGCATCCTTCAGTCTCGGAAGACTATGGAGTTGCGCTCTAGGTGTCTATTCTGGTACAGCGGCGGGTGTGGCTGGCCAGTCCGACGCGGGAATGACAGTCCCTGTGGCAGAGGGCACAGATGAAGTCTGACGCTGGTCTGTCTGCCTGGGCTGCAGCCTTTCTTCTCATTCTCTTTTCCCCGTGCTGCTGAGCGAGTGTCTCTTCGAACTTGGAGAGACTTTTCTGCACAGTCTGTCTCCAGGCTGACCGTTCGAGGGCTGTTGCTTCCCAGTTGTTCTGGTCGATGTTCAAGGCTTTTAGGTCCCTCTTGCACACGTCTTTGAATCGCAGCTGTGGTCTGCCTGTGGGACGTTTTCCCTGCACAAGTTCTCCATAGAGGAGGTCTTTAGGGATCCGTCCGTCATCCATGCGCACGACATGGCCGAGCCAGCGCATACGTCTCTGTTTCAGCAGCGTGTACATGCTGGTGCATCCAGCTCTTTCCAGGACAGTGTTGTTTGGGACCTTGTCCTGCCAGGTGATGTTCAGAATGCGTCGGAGGCTACGCATATGAAAAGCATTGAGCTTTTACTCTTGTCGGGCACGCAAAGTCCAAGACTCGCTGCCATACAGGAGGGTGCTCACGACGCAGGCTCTGTAGATCTGGATCTTTGTGTGCTCGGTCAGCTTGCTGTTGTTCCATGCTTTCTTTGTCAGTCTGGTCATGGTGGTAGCTGCCTTGCCGATGCGCCTGTTGAGCTCTGCGTCAAGTGAGAGGGTGTCTGAGATAGTTGAGCCCAGATAAACAAAGTCATGGACGACGTCCAGTTCATGGTCATTGATGCTGATGACTGGGGGAGAGTCAACATCCTGTCCCATGACCTGTGTTTTCCTCAAGCTAATGGTAAGCCCGAAGTCTTGGCAGGCATTGCTGAAGCAAGTCATGAGCTGCTGTAGGTCCTCGGCTGAGTGGGCGGTTACTGCTGCGTCGTCTGCAAAGAGGAAGTCACGCAGGCACTTCAGCTTGACTTTTGTCTTGGCTCTTAGTCTGGAGAGGTTGAAGAGCTTTCCGTCTGTCCTGGTTCGGAGGTAGATACCTTCAGCTGCAGGACCAAATGCGTGTTTCGGCATCACAGCAAAGAAGATTCCAAACAGGGTGGGAGCCAGGACGC
This sequence comes from Conus canariensis, assembly GCA_033310375.1. Classification (NCBI taxonomy): domain Eukaryota; kingdom Metazoa; phylum Mollusca; class Gastropoda; order Neogastropoda; family Conidae; genus Conus; species Conus canariensis. The sequence continues at coordinate 51,254,468 of CM065729.1, forward strand.
AACCCTGTTTCACTCCGCTCCGTATGTTGAAGGCAGCTGATGTTGAGCCGTCAAAGACGACAGTGCCTTTCATGTCTTCGTGGAAGGATCTGATGATGCTGAGAAGTTTGGGTGGACATCCAATCTTGGGGAGGATCTTGAAGAGGCAATCTCTGCTGACCAGATCGAAAGCCTTTGTGAGATCTATGAAGGCAATGAAGAGTGGCTGCCTTTGCTCCCTACATTTCTCCTGAAGTTGTTTAAGGGAGAAGATCATATCTATAGTGGATCTGTTGGCACGGAAACCGCACTGCGATTCAGGATAAACTTGCTCTGCAAGTACTTGGAGCCTCTTCAGTACTACTCGTGCAAAGACTTTCCCAACGATACTAAGGAGGGATATGCCACGATAATTATTGCAATCGCTTCTGTCACCTTTGTTTTTGTACAGTGTGACGACGTTAGCATCCCTCATGTCTTGTGGTACTTCGCCTTCACTCCAACAGAGGCAGAGGATTTCATACAACTCGGTGATAAGTGTCTCTTTACAGCACTTCAGTACTTCGGCGGAAATACCATCTTTCCCTGGTGCCTTGCCAGAGGCAAGAGCGTCCAGGGCTTCGTTGAGTTCCTCTATGGTTGGTTCTCTGTCAAGCTCTTCCAGTTCTGGTAGGCGCTCTATGGCATTCAGGGCATCTTCTGTGACTACATTTTCCCTTGCATATAGCTCAGTGTAGTGTTCTACACAGCGCTCCATCTGTTGTTCTCTGTCCTGAATCACCTCCCCTGTAGCTGATCTCAAAGGACAGTTTTCTTTTGTGTTGGGCTCAATGCCTGCTTGATGCCGTCATACATCGCCTTAATGTTGCCTGTGTCAGCTGCGATCTGAATCTGGGAGCAGAGCTAAAGCCAATAATCGTTAGCGCATTGCCTGGCACACTGCTGGACTTTGCTGCGAGCAGCACGGAGAACCTGGAGGTTCTGCTCACTAGGGTTGGTTTTGTATGCTGTCAGGGCATTTCTCTTGGCCTCGATGACTGGTATCATTTCTTCTAAATGGGCTTCGAACCAGTCAGCTGACTTGCTGGTCTTTTGGCAAAAGGTGGACATGGCGGCGTTGTAGACAGCATCTCTGAAGTGTTCCCATCGGTCTTGGGCATTTGCAGTGGGTGGGCCAGGGAGAGAATCCTCCAACACGCGTGCGAACTCCTCCACTTTTCTTTGATCGCGTGTTTTGCTGGTGTCGATGCGAGGCCGGCCCTCCTTTTTCGTACTGTGCAGTCTCTTCGCGCGGAGCTTCACTTTGCTGCACACCAAAGAGTGGTCAGTGTCACAGTCGGCGCTCTGGTAGCTGCGAGTGATCTTGATACTGGAAAGGTTGACACGTCTGGTGAGGATCAGATCGAGCTGATGCCAGTGTTTGGATCAAGGGTGTCTCCAGGAGACTCGATGCTGAGGCTTCGTGTTGAAGAAGGTGTTACTGACGCACAACCCATGATGACAGCAGAGCTCTAGCAGGCGCTGGCCATTCTCGTTCATTTTCCCAGTGCCGAACTGACCCAAGCAAGTGGGCCAGGAGTTGTGATCGACACCTACTCTGGCGTTGAAATCGCCTGCGATGAACAGTAGTTCTCTGTCGGGAATTCTCCTTATAGCAGCACTGAGGTCGTCATAAAACTTGTCTTTTGCTTCTGCTGTGGATGCCAAAGTTGGTGCGTAGGCACTAATTAGACTGATTGGTCCCGATGATGTTTGGAGTCGGAGAGACAGGATTCGTTCTGTTCCTTCTGCTGGTGGGGTTATGGACTCCAATAATCTGTTTCTAACTGCGAATCCCACGCCGTGTTCTCTGACCTCGTCTGATGGTTTGCCCTGCCAGAACAAGGTGAAGTCTCTCTCCCTCACAGATCCTGTTTCTGGGAGCCTGGTTTCTTGAAGGGCGACGATGTCCGTCTGCAGTCTGCTCAATTCTCTGTCGATGACAGCTGTCTTGCGAGCATCGTTTACTTCCTGCAGGTCGTCAGAAAAGCCTGGAGTCATTGTCCTTGCGTTCCACGTACCCAATTTCAGGGCGGAGGTTTTCATTTTTTTGTTGCCTGGTGCATAGTTATCGATCCGCTTGTCGGTTTTCACCCTAAACCCCACGCACCCAGTGAGGCTAACGGACCGTGGCGGGGCAGCACCTTACTGGTGGGGACTGCCCAGCTTAAGGCGGGCGGTAGCTGCCCAGTGAGATGCGATGACCTCTCCCACCGTCGGAAGCAGCCCCTGGCGTCTGACTCTACGCCAATTGAGTATGCAGACTTATAACCGGTAGACTGCTACTTCCCGTGTTTTGTCGACGCTGCAAAGCGAAGCTGGAGTGACCTCTCCAGAGCGCAAAGCCTGGGTAAGTAAGTATGGAGGGCAAGCTGTTACCCATGCAGCAGACCCCCCCTCTCCACGTCATCACCATTATCACCATCATTATCATCATCATCTTCTTTTTTTTTTTTTTTTTTTGCTGTCCCAACCTCTGCGCCACCTCAGAGGCAGTGCACCCACGCCGCTCATTCCGACACCCCGTCCACAGCCACAGCCCGGCTGGCCCCGCCGCAGCCCCGGCACCGGCCATCCACAGGGAGCAGTCAGTGTCAAGTCGTCAAGAGGCAACCCACCGGAGGAGACACTGCACTGCTGCCGAGTCACTTCGGTGGTGTTCAGTGGCGCCCCGTTCTGATCTAACATACGCAGGACACCACCTAGTAAGCCCCCTACTGACGACAATAATTGCTTAGTCGCGGAGCCGGCGTGAGTGAGCTCTCCCTCCGGAGGGCGCCACCACATCCGTCCAACGACAGCCCCCATGGACTCGCCGACACCGGTGACCCCGACGGAACCAAACCAAAGCCACAGACGTGGAGAGGACATCGAAATTGAGGTCACCATGAGAGCAGGGCATGAAGGGCCACAGAATTTGAGACATTTTTTTTTATGCTGATCGATGAGAATGAGGATGATTAAGATGATGCTACGGATTTCCATTTCGGTCTGAGACTACATGACAGGGCCGTACTCTACGCTTCCTTTCATAATATATCCCGGCGTCAACCAGGCCCGAGAGATACAGGCACCTGCAGTGTTGGTCAGGAAATTTGAGCAACACTCTCAGAAACGCATCCATTAAGTGGATGAAACTCGACTGTGTGGTCCCAGTCTTCCCAACTGAGTCCGCAGCAACTCAACTCTGGGTAGGAGCCGGTCGGGGCAGAAAAACCCACATGACTTCTGATGGGATTCGAACCCACGACCTCCCAGCCGGGAGTCCGCGACGCTAACCACTTCGCCACGGCGGCTGGTATCATCATCATCATCTTAATCTCTGGTTCATCTAAATACATGATGACTATGTCTTTGATTGGCATGGGTCTTTCTTGCCCTGGAAAGACAGTATGAAAGAAAGAAAATCAGAGCTCATTTCATGCCAGAAGCATATGTCTGTATATGAAATGAATGTTTTATCTTTGTTTAGCCCTTTGTATTTTCTTGACAAGACTTTGTTTCTTATTTACTTACTTGTTTAACAATTAGTGTCTATGTATGTGATCAGCCTATTTTGATTGTCTTTGAGTGATGTGAGTGCGTGCAAAACTTGATTCGGAATACTGTCTATAACCAATGTCAGTTTGAAGAAAACAGTTTTATTCTTCCCTTTGATCTGTTCTACTGCCATCAATGTTCTAGTTAAGGTCACCCACGCAGGTGCAAATTCTGAAAGGAACTAGTCTTTCTGTCGGTCCATCTGTCTGTCTGTCTGTCTTCTTCCACTTCTTTCTGTTCTTCTTGTTGTTGTTGTTGTTGTTGTTGTTGTTGTTGTTGTTGTTCTTCTTCTTCTTCTTCTTCTTCTTCTTCTTCTTCTTCTTCTTCTTCTTCTTCTTCTTCTTCTTCCCTGTCTCTCTGTGTCTGTATTTGTCTGTCTGTCTGCCTGTCTGCCTGTCTGTCTGTCTATCTGTCTGTCTCTCACTCTCTCTCTCTCACTCTGTCTCATCTTTCTATCTACACACACACACACACACACACACACACACACACACACACACACACACACACACACACACACACACACGAACACACACACACACACACGAACACACACACACACACACACACACACACACACACACACACACACACACACACACACACACACACACACACATTCATATGGTATACATAGAGTTGCGCATTTCTCTGTACCTTTTGTATTGTAATTCCTTTAATTTTGAGTAATGTATTTCTGTCTCTCTGGCTGTCTCCCTGTCTGTCTGTTTGTCTGTCACTCTGTCTGTCTGTCTGTCTGACTCTCTCTCTCTCTCTCTCTCTCTCTCGTTCTGTCTCTCTCTCTCTCTCTCTCTCTCTCTCTCTCTCTCTCTCTCTCTCTCTCTCTCTCAGACCTGTAATGAGGAGGCTGTCCAATCTGGAGCCTTTGCACGCCCGTTAATGGTTGTCTTCTCCTTCAGTGTTATGTTTTCTTTCTTCCCACCCCCTTCCCACCTCCTTCATCGTGTCCATTGTGGGTAGAGTTATCCCCCCAGCTCACCTCAACCCCCGAGCACTCTTCCACTCAGAATCCCAACAGACAATAGCTTTCGATGTTCATCTCCGACACTTGTTTGCTTATTTGATCCACAAACCGAAGAGGGATTCAAATACGGGTCTTTTTTTTCAATTCCTTAATTTTGTTTTGTTTTGTTGTATTTTGTTTTTTTTTTTTTTTTGCCCTGCATATTTCTTTCCACTCCCGTCTCGTTCATTTTAGTTTGATGTGATTTGTTTTTGCCCGCTGTTTGTTTGCTCAAGAAAATTACTGTTGATTCAATTCTTTCCAGCTTCATTTCTCAAGCAATATTTTCTTCCCATTCCAAACTGGTCACTTTCTCTCATTTTCTCCCTTCCATTCTTTCTTTGTTTCCCTCTCTGTTTCTTGTTCCCATTTTCTTCCTCCCTTCCTTTTTCGCCTCTCTCTCTCTCTCTCTCTCTGTCCACTTCTACCTCGCTGTCTGTCTGTGTGTGTATCAGTCTGTAAGCCCTCTCTCTCTCTCTCTCTCTCTCTCTCTCTCTCTCTCTCTCTCTCTCTCTCTCTCTTCTCTCCTCTCTCTCTTGTCCTCCACTGTCTCTCTTTCTCAGTCTGTCTGTCTGTCTGTCTGTCTGTCTGTCTCTGTCTCTCTCTCTCTCTCTCTCTCTCTCTCTCTCTCTCTCTCTCTCTCTCTCTTCGCCTCCATTTCTCCTCCTTTTTTAGTTAAACTTTTATTTCTTGTTGTTAATCATGCTGTCTCTTTTTTCGACTTTTTTAAAGAACATACCATACTTGTTGATATTCTCCTCGAGAAAATATGCTTTTCTATGTTTCTTGAACCACCTTTTCTTACCGAGAGAAATATAAGCGCTTTGTTCACTAATAGACAAAAGATTGTTTCTGTCCTCACTTTGTTCTGACAGAAAAAAAAGCTACTGTCATTATGTTTACAAGGAAAATTATTATTACTGTGTTCACACTGTTCAAACGGGAGAAAGTGTCACGAGTGTGTTAGTACTGTTCTAACGGGAAAATATTGCTTCTGTTTCCACACTGGTTTATAGAGGGAAAGTATTGCTAACGAGTTCAGGCTATCATGGGAAAGTATTGCCACTGTGTTCTCACACTTCTAATAAGGGAAAGTATCAATACTGTATTTACACTGTTCTAACGTGAAAAATGTGATTACTAGTCACACTGTTCTAACGTGGAAAATGTGATTACTAGTCACACTGTTCTAACGTGGAAAAGTATCACTGCGTTCACCTATTAAGGAAAAACATCACCCCTGTGTTCACACTGTTCGCTGATTTCTTTGGAGGTCCGTTGCAGGTGATGTTGCTCCTTTGACACTGAGAATACCACAACATTACTGGTTGAGTTCTATGTCAGATATTAAGGCTTGACTGCCTTAGCCTCTGCCGTGTGTACCGAAGAGTTCTCATCCAGGAGTCAAAAGTCAGTTCTAGATGCGCATAAACAAATGCTTCTGTTTACAATACAGCAGTCAATTGTTCCCATTGCTTTCAGTGCAGGATTCAAAAGTGGCATTTAAAAGGCCCCTTTTCATCCCGTCTCGCTCATCTCCCCCTCCCTCCTCCTAATTCCCTCCTGTTGAAATTCTTGTAAAGTAATTTTCATAGTGATCGAAGATTTTTATTGTTAGCATTTCTTTTTTCCATTATTTGCTTATTATCATTGTCTGCTTGCTTGTTCGTTTGTCCTGCTTCACAAAGATCAGAAGGACGAAGCTCGTTGTATAAGTGTTATTTATCTTAATCTGACTTCTCACTATTTTGATACTTGTTTTCATATTACTTCTGTATTTCATTGATAGAGAAAAAGTCACTGCTGTGTCCACACAAACAGGGAAAACTATCACTTCTGTGTTCACACTGTTCTAATAGAGAAAAAGTATCACTACTGTCTTAACCCTGTCTCAACAGGGAAACGTATTAATAATGTGCTCACACTGTTCTAGCGTGGAAAAATATCAACAATGTGCTCACACACATTTGTAATGGGACAAAATGTGATTACTGTGTTCACACACTATTCTACCAGGGAAAAATGTCATTGCTGTCTTTACACATTTGTCCAAAAGGGGAAAAGTATCACCACCATGTTCACACATTGTTTTAACACGGTAAAAAAAAAGTATCACTACTGTCTTCAAAGACTGTACTAACAGAAAAAAATCATACTGTTTTTCACACAGTGTTTAAAACAGAAATGTATTGCTGTTATTTCATGTACTGCTCTGTCAGAGAAAAACGTTAAAGTGTTCACATTGTTCTTGGAAAGGAACGTATCGCCACTGCGTTCACAGTGTACTAAAGGGGGAAAGTTTCACGTCTGTCTTCACGCTAGTGTCATAGAGAAAAGTGTCACTACTATGTTTTCATATCTTTCTGATTGGAGAGGTATCTCTTCTGTGCCATCAGTGCTCTGACATGTAAAGTATCACTGACGTACTACCACTGTATTCACGCTGTTCATACTGTTCTGTACAACCACTGTCTTCCCACTGTTCTAATAGGGAAACACTTCATTACTGTCACCACCCTGTTCTCACAAGGAAACGAATTGTTACAGTGTCCACACACAATTTCAATGTGGGCAAAAGCATTCTTACGGGGAAAAATTCTACTGTGTTCACATACATTCGAATAGGGAAAGGTGTCTTCTTTTTGTTAAGAAAGCTTTTACCAGGGGAAAATATGATTCTATGTCTACTTGTGTTCTAACAGTGAAAAATATCACTACGGTGTCAACCCTGTCCTAAAACAGTAATAGTATTTTACTACTGTGTCAGCACTGTACTGATAGGGGAAATTATCACCACAGTGTTTATAATTGTAATAAAAGGGAAAATAGCTTTGCTGCTCTTAACATGAAAAAAGTTGCATTTCTGTTTCCACAAACTGTTCTAACAGGGAGGAAATGCCATTACTGTACTCACTCTGTTCTAACAAGGAAAACTTTTATTACTGCGTTCACACACTGTTCTGGTAGGGAAAATATCACTACTGTGTTCGCAATGTTCTGTTATGGAAAAATATTGGTACGTATTCCAACTGTTCTAAAGGGGAACACTGCTCTAAGGATGGAAAGTGTAACTACAGTGCTAACAATATTTTAACAGAGAAAAATATCACTTTTTACTCTCTAACAGGAGGCAGTTACTCATTTATTCTGATACCTCTTGGACAAAAAAAATCTTCAAGATTCAAGAACACTTAACTGTTATGTGCAAGTTGATATTTCTCCTTATTCTTCTCAGCCTTCACTTCCTCACCTTCAGATCTTTTCTTAATGTCTCGTCACCCCCCCACCCCCACCCCCTCTTTACGCCCTGGCGTTCTCTTTCTGTCTCTCCCCTCTTTCTCCCATCTGTCTCACCCTCCCTCCCCCCCTCCCTCTCTCTCTCTCTCTCTCCCCGTCTGTCTGTCTGTCCGTCTGCATGTCTGTCTGCATGTATGTCAGTAAGTCTGTCTCTCTGCCTCTGTCTCTCTCTCCCTACCTTCCTCTCTCTCTCTCTCTCTCTCTCTCTCTCCTCTCTCTCTCTCTCTCTCTCTCTCTTCATGATTCAACAGGAGAGCAGCTGAAAGAGGCGCCAATAGTCGCTGTCATCATTTCCGGTCAGACGAATCCCAATAAGAGCGGAAAGATTTCCTCCTAAACATCAGTCCCTGTGTGGGGTCTCCTGTCATAACAACCCTCTATCCATCACAGTACCCACACACCATTGTCACCCCTGATACAAGCCGCTGTGTGGCGTCCCGTCTCCAAATAACAAACATCAGACAAAAGCAGAGGCAAACGCCTTTTACAATGAAAAGTTGTCACGTGGAGTGTGGGAAGAGACAACTGAGCGAAACCCCTTCACAGCCCTTGTCACCAGCGGGCTTGACGTCTTGTGTGTGTGTGGGTGAACTGCAGGGGGGTGAGATGCTCTTCTTTTCTCAGTATCCCAGCAGACCACACTGGTTGGGAACAGATGACACACTGTGCACAGTGTAGTGTTAGGGACTTTCCCATTTGAGATGACAAGTGGCTCGTATACTACTCCACCAATGCGGTGTTATGTTGTAGAAGAGTGGGTGGGTGAGGAAAAAAACCCGTTCAATGACGTCAGTGTGTGTGTGTGTGTGTGTGTGTGTGTGTGTGTGTGTGTGTGTGTGTGTGTGTGTGTGTGTACGTGTGTGTGCGCGTGCATGCATGTGTGTGCATGTGTGTGCGTGTACGTGCAGTCGTATTTACGTGCGTGCGTGCGTACGTGCGCTTGCCCGTGGGCGCGTGTCTACGTTTGTGTGTGTGTGTGTGTGTGTGTGTGTGTGTGTGTGTGTGTGTGTGTCTGTGTGTGTGTTCTGTGTCTGTGTGTTCCTGTCTGTCTGTGTGTGTGCATGCGTGCGTGCGTGTGTGCCTACATGCATGTGTGTGCATGTGCGTGTGTGTGTTCTTGCATGCATAATACATGTGTGTGTGTGTGTGTGTGTGTGTGTGTGTGTGTGTGTGTGTGTGTGTGTGTGTGTGTGTGTGTGTGTGTATGTCTGTACGTGTGAGTGCGTGCACGTGTGCGTGTTTGTATGTGCATGCTCGCGCGCGCGCACTTGGATGGTGATATGAATACGCCATTCATCGTGCATATATCATCAAGGGATTTAAAATGTCAGGCGATGAGTAGCTTTATGCATTTAACATCAGATAATTTCACATATCATGCAAGGAAATTGAAGTGCATATCACAACACGTCATCAAAATATCTTGCGATGAATACAAATAAGCTTGACACAAGAAATTGAATATTGTCAAATTGATGCCAATTCACTGCATTCAAATCGTCTGTCTCCTGTGGGAACCATTTGATTGTCGATGGTGGGGCTATCTGATCGTCTGTCTACAATGGAACTATCTGATCATCTGTGTACAAGATAATTATCTGATCGTCTTTTTACGGTGGAGCTATCTGAGTGTCTGCAGTGGAACTATATGATATATGTATAAAAAGTATCTGATTGTCTGTCAACGGTGGAACTGTATGATTGTCTGTCTTCTCTGGAACCGTATGATCATCAGTGGAACTCACTGTCTACACTTCCACAATCTGATATTCTGTCCACAGTCAAAGTACTTAATTGTCTGATTACGTTGAAACAACATGGTTGTCTGCAGTGGATTTAGTTACTCGTCTATCTTCTGATGTGATAGTTTGTGTACAGTGGAACTGTCAATTGTTTGTTTATGCTGGAATTATCTGATCATCCGTCCACTGTGGAACTGTCTGATCATCTGTCCACTGTGGAACTGTCT
>CM065729.1:51276815-51281815 GCA_033310375.1 Conus canariensis
CACCTGGAGATAGACGATGTTTAGCTGAGATGACTTCTGGAACCGGGGACTAAAAATCTCTCTCTCTCTCTCTCTCTCTCTCTCTCTCTCTCTCTCTCTCTCTCTCTCTCTCTCTCTCTCTTTCAAGTTGTAGTCTGTCGTTTTTCAGAACAGACTTACAGGAATTGTTGTCCTAGATTTATTCACAGGAAGTATTTCACTTCGTACGCGACGGAATATCAGTTAAAAAAAAAAAAAAAGAAATAGCTTGAATGTTCATAATCTTTAGTACATTTCCGTGTGTCCCTCAGAACTTTACAATAAAGCACGGAGCGTTTAACTGAACGGTATAATTATATTCCTCGGAATGAATCGTAGGTTGTGGTTACCGCAACGCTCTGTCATTGGGTCTCTCTTCTCTTCTGTTTTTAATAAATGGTTTATCTATGTGCATGTCATAAAATGATATTATATGTTATTTATTTGCTAATGACAGGTCTCTTCACTATTCTCTTTACATGCACATGAATTGTGTACAAATGTCGCTTCAGCAATGTTGCTGAAGGCATTTGGCGTTTTATTCGAGACAAACAAAACCCTATGGCGTGAATATCACGTCAGAACGCTTTAACTTTTAAAATGCAAAAAAAAACTCAGTTGGACATATTTGGGAACATGTCGTCTGGATGCAATATTTTACGATGATATCATTATTTGCAAACAACTGGCTTACAGTCATTTTCTGCCAAAGAAACTCAAACATTATATCGATGTTAATACACGGCGCTTATTTCTGAAGCTCAATGCCTTTCTCAGATTAACCATGCATCTTCAGTTTGGATCTGACCCGCGGATAGGGCTAACTGAAAGCAAATGATAATGACGGCATGCGGAATGTAAAACATTATGAGTAACATTGAAACACTAAGCATCCGAATGGACGTTACAAAACATTAAGTAGTCAGTCTCGACCAACAAATCTTGATGTATTCAGTCTCGACGTACAAATCTTTGATATTTAAGTATTTGTAACATTCATTTAACGACCCAGTTTTTCAATATTTATTGTCATGCTTTACTTCCACCTGCAGTCATTATGCTTTGAATATGTCATCAAACAGACTGATACCCTTTATTGCCTTGTCTGTTGTTTCATGTATCCAAGTCGTGTTGTCTGTTGTTTCATGTATCCAAGTCGTGTTGTCTGTTGTTTCATGTATTCAAGTCCTGTTGCCTGCTGTTTCATGACTTGTAACAAAATCGCATTGTCTATTGCTTCGTGTATCTAAGCCGGTTGTCTGTTGTTTCATGTATCTAAGTCGTGTTGTCTGCTGTTTCATGTATGTAAGTTGTCTTGTCTTTTTTGTGTATCCAAATCACTTCCTTTTCATTCCTTTATGAATTCCTCTAACAGAGCTTCAGATATGTTCTTTTATTTTTCAATTTTCATCGCTTGTGTCCTGTAACTTGTCTTTACCTGGCTGTCTTCTGCCTTCCTTTTCTATCATCCACTGGCCTCTTTGGGAGTAGGTTTGGCTGTAGAGTCTTCCCCGTGAAACTGACCATTCCACAGCATTGTAGGTTTAGTTTGCTTGCTTGCTTGCTTGCTTGCTTGCTTGCTTGCTTGGTTGGTTGGTTGGTTGGTTGGTTGGTTGGTTGGTCGGCTGGTTGGTTGGCTGGGATGGTGAATGGGTGGGTGGGCGGGTGGATGTTTTGTTTATTCATGGGCGGGCTGCCAGGACTGCAGTCAGAAGAGTCTGAAGAGTTCTTGCCCAGGAGACGAAGTGGACATAGACTGGTCATAGACAGACAGTTCTGTTCATTGTACAGAACCCAAAGATTCCCACTGCTGTGAAGATTGAATAATGACACTTTTACGTCCTCTTTTTTCCCATTCCATCTCTCTTTTTCCTCCCACTCCACCCCACTCTCTCCTCCCAACCCCCTCCTTTTCAAATCCATGCTCAGTCATTTTCGTATTAGCTAATGATCTGTTTATATATATTTAGTTTTTGTTTTTTCCCATAATGTATTCATCTACTTTGTTAATGTCCTGCCTGAGAAAAAAATCCAAGAGGCTGAGGTTGGGGATTTTAGTGTTTGTAATATTCCCTTGCGGCTCAGGATTTCAACATTTACTGTCCAGGTAAAAAGACTAACTCTTTGCATAGAAGGGCTGATAAGATGACCTATATCAAAGATGGCAAATGTAGCAAACACAGTTACCCCGGCGCCAACAGCTAGCCCCCACATAAAATGTTTATATTCTAAGTCTATACATGTATGGTATCTTCACATTACGCTGAGTTTCTTCAAACGGCAACAAAAGCGTTACAATTGTACTAACGCCATTTTGCTAAAACGACGCAATGATGTATTCGAGTTGAATCTAGCATAATTTGGAATGTCTGTTTGAAGCTCTTCATGTGTCCACCCAGACACGTCAGCATTTTAGTCTTAGAATCAAGCATTCGGCCGCAACTGGTTTTGGGTGAATGTCACCAGACGAGTGACACCGATCCAAAATACGCTATTATGTCCTCTCTCTCTCTCTCTCCTCTCTCTCTCTCTCTCTCTCTCATAAGATTCTACAGCAATACTTTACCGCCCCCTATCATACTTTTTTTGCCTTGAACTTGATTCAGCTGGAATCTGTTACCTGTTGCACCGGTTTGTTCAGGGTTGGCAGAAAATCGATGACACAGCCTTCACAAGCCAAGTCAGACACGTACGCTGTCAGGACGGGAGATGTTCAAGGCATCCAGGGCAGGGAACAGACAGGTAGACCTAATCAGGCCAAGTTGTCATGACATTGCTGAATGTAATGGTCCAAAATTAAACATGGAGAGTTGATAGGTCAACCTGCCATGAACAGGATGGAAGAGAAAGCCAATACATGCACAGATCTGAGAAGCCAGGTTGTCATGACCGAGACGTTAAAGACAGCCCGCAATTAAACAGTGAGAGCTGCTAAGCCAGGCCGCCAGATAGCCAATACACGTGCAGGCAGATCTGATACGCCAAGCTGTTACACATAAGTTGTCAAAGGTAGCCAGTACATATACAGGTAGATCAACTACGCCAAGCTGTGTCAAAGGAACCGTTGAAGCCAATACATTCACAGGTAGATCTGATAGCCAAGTTGCCATGAAAGAAGCGTTAACGAAAGTCAGTGCATGCACAGGTAGATATAAAAGACCAATCTGTCTTGAAGGAAATGCAAAATGGAGTCAGTATATTATGCAGAGGTTGATCTGATAGGCTAAGCTGCCAAATAGGAGCTCTTAGATATAATACTTACACAGGTATATCTGATAATTTAAACTGCCAAAAAAGGAGCTCTTAGATATAGCCAATATTTACACAGGTACATCAGATGAGCTAACCTGCCAAAAAGGAGCTCTTAGATATAGCCAATACTGACACAGGTGTATCTGATAAGCTAAACTGCCAAAAAGGAGCTCTTGACCATAGCCAATACTTTCACAGGTATAGCTTATATGCCAAGCTGCCATGAGGTTGCCGTTAAAAACAGCCAGTGATGAGATAGATTTGCAAAGGTGATACAGCCACTAAATAGACCTGCAGAGCTAGCAGGTCAATTCATCCGAAGGAAGCTTTTAAAGCAATCAATGAATAGACAGATTTGCAAAGATGATAGATCAATCTGCCATAAGAGAACTGTTGAAGGCAGCCTGTCAATCGACAGATCTGCAGAGCCGATGGGTGAGTCTGTCATAAAAGAGATGTTGAGGACAGCCAACTGATAGATCTGCTAAGCTGATAGCTGAGCTTGTCGTAAGGGAACCGTTAAAACTCATTAAGAGACGGATCTGCAAAGTTAATGGGTCAGTCAGTCTTAAGAGTGTTGTTAAAGGCAGCCAATTAAGGGCAGATCTGCAGAGCTGATATGTCAATTAGTCATAAGACAGCTGTTCCATGTAGCCAACGAATAGTCAGACCAGCAGATTAGATAGATTAACCTGTCCATCTTGTGCCGAATTCGACAAAGATAAATGATTGCTCATTGTTCATTTTCGTTGTCCTGAGTGTTGCTTCTCTTGCCTGAGGAAGACCTATGAGGTGGAAACGCAGCGTGTTTTGTCTTGTGATTCGTTTGCCTACGCCATTTGTTGGAATCATAATAATTACTTTTAAAATTTGTTTAGATCTCTGCCTTACTTTGCAACTGTCCTGAAAGTTTGTAAAAAGCATCCAGTCAATAGACAGATTTGCAATGCCAGTAGGTCCATCTGTCATAAAGAAGCTCTTAAAGGCAGCCAATGAATAGACAGATCTGCAAAGTGAATAGGTCAGTCTGTGCTAAGAGAGTTGTTAGAGGAAGCCAATCGTCAGGCAGATCGGCAAAGCTGGGTCGCTCACTTGGTTATCAAAGAAATTTTAAAGATAGCCAATACATAGACAGATCAGTAACGCTAACAGATCAATCTGTCAAACGAGAACTGTTAAAGACAACCAACAAATAAACAGAACTACAAAGTTGATAGGTCAATCTGCCCCAAGGGACCTGTTCAATGCAGCCGATGAATAGACAGACCAGCAGATCGGATAGCTCAACCTGTCATAAGAAAAAAAGTTTGTTAAAGGCACCCAGTCAATAGACAGATCTGCAATGCCATTAGGTCCATCTGTCACAACGAAGCAGTAAAAATCAACTAATTAATCAACAGATCTGCAAAAGTACTAGGTAAGCTGTGAAAGGCAGATAACTGATAGACAGATCTGCAAAGCTGATACCTCAATCTGTCATGAGAGAGATGCTTAAGGCTGTATGCATTAGTGGACCCGGACCCGGCCGTGCAGCGCAAGACCGTGCGCCAACCGTCCGGGGGAAAAAAACATGCTTCGGGTTCTTTTTGTACTCCGAGTTCTTATAGACCAGGGAGTACTTTACAATGGGAACGAAGAAATGCTGTCTGTGTGTCTGTCTGTCTTGTGTCTGTCTATCTGTCCGTGGTCAAAATGTGTTCCACTCGCTCCAGACAAAACTTCTGGGCCGA
>CM065729.1:51286815-51291815 GCA_033310375.1 Conus canariensis
CTGTGGTCATTGATCGGCTGTATAGAGCTGCACGTTATTTACTGCCGCCCGTTTGTAATTTATTGTTGAAAAATCGACCGGCAATTACACAGCAACATTAATGTCTTTCTGACCTTTACTACTCTGCGGTTTTTTCTCAGAAAATGTCGATCCTCTCTCTCTCTCTCTCTCTCTCTCTCTCTCTCTCTCTCACCTCCATCGATGGAAAACAAGGTGGCCCACCTTAATGTGTAGAGTGAAAGGCTTGAGTCAACAGACGCTGCTTTAAACCAATCAAGGCTGACGTCCCCTGCCTCAGGGCTTGCCACGGCAGCGTTCACACTGCTTTAACCCAATCACAGCTGACTCGCTTGCCTTGAGGCTTGCTATCCAATGTTCACACTACTTCTTTTCCTTTCACGCCAGCGGGAGGGTTAAAAGAAAGCAAAACAAGAAAGAAACGAAGGAAGAAAGCACAGAAATGTCATTTCACAGTTTGAAAAAGTTGGAATATCTCTGACGGGGGTAAATATTTTGACAAATCTGAAGACAAGTTCTGAATATCCGGACTGTCTTTCTTTTCTTTCTTTTTTTTTTCTCTTCGTTTTCTCGTTCTATTTTTCTTTCTTTGTTGTGTTTACCTTTCACTTTTTTAGTTTTTCATTTTTCTTCCTTTTTTTTCCTCCCCTTTTCTTTGTAGTCTCTGACTGGACTGCCAACAGGCAGAACGATGTTTTTTTTTATTTTCTGTATTTCAGTTGTTGTTTTTTTTTCGTATGTTTTTATTTCACATATTTGTTCTCCCCATCCTTCCTTCCTTCCTTCTTTCGATCCTTTCTTTGTGTTCTTGTAGCCTGCCTGTATCTTGACAGTTTCGCTCGTCAGATAGTGTTGCATTCGTTCTGCTTCTTGATCATAGTTACTCTGAAACATTACATTTTTTTTGTCTTCCTTTTTACCACAGACATACGAAAGATAGCGGACAGTGTGTGTGTGTGTGTGTGTGTGTGTGTGTGTGTGTGTGTGTGTGTGTGTGTGTGTGTTCATGCAAACTGACTTTGCATTACTGTTTGTCAAACATAAATTTATACGAGAACATTTTGAGTTGCATCACGCCTCACTTTGAGCATACACACACTCACAAACACTAACGAACATACACACACACACACACACACACACACACACACACACACACACACACACACACACCACGCACGCACGCACGCACGCACGCACGCACGCACGCACGCACGCACGCACGCACACACACACACACACACACACACACACACACACAGAGACAGAGAGACAGAGAGACAGAGACAGAGACAGAGACAGAGAGACAGAGAGAGGCAGATGCTCACGTTCGAACACACACGCACGCACGCTCAATGCGTCTTTCCTTTCCAAACGGACGTTTGACAATTCACGTCATTCTTCGTCTTCCCCTCACACGAACCATCTCTCTCTCTCTCTCTCTCTCTCTCTCTCTCTCTCTCTCTCTCTCTCTCTCTCTCTCTGTCACACACAAACACTCATTCTGTCTCTCTCTCTCTCTCTCTCTCTCTCTCTCTCTCTCTCTCTCTCTCTCTCTCAGTGAGGGGGAGTTGAAACTTTCTTTTAAATTCATTATTCCACGAATATTATCTCTCTTTTGACATGAGACAAAATCTGCGAGCTCTTAAGTAACATGTTTAAACAGAGAACAATGGTAGGATAGGAGAAGCCTATTCCTAGTGTGTTCGAAAAACGCCCACGGTGGGCGTTGACCTGGGGGGAATTTTCATACCTAACACCGTTCAGTTTCAGTAGCCACCAGTCATTCAAGAAGACTTCGATTTCCATGGCCTGCGGTCACCCATCAGACCAACACCTCCCACCCCAAAGAGGGAGGAGGAGGAGGAGGAAATCAATGGGCAGTCACTGGTACTTAGCCCGGATGCACGCGACCCGCACGTGACCGTCGTGACTTTGATTGACGGGACAGAGACCACCCCAGTCCGTTTCGTGTCTCGCGGAGGTGCTGCTCTAGGCTTCAGTAGGTTGAGGGGTGAGGGGTTAGGGGTGAGGGGTAAGTAGGGGTGTGTGTGAGCTGCGATGGACTGGCTAGGAAAGGGGGGGGGGGGGGGGGGGACGGATAAAGAGATGGGAGTTCGGGAGAGTCTGGCAGATTGTGAGTTTGCTGCTCCCGAAGCGGCACGGGAGAGGCAAGGTGGATGTTGGTGGGAAAGACGTGTATAAGGTTGTCTGATATGCATTTTATTTTTCATGGTTGCCTGATCTTTATTCTGTTGATTTGTTATGCCTCCACTCCATTGTATATGGTCGGCTGATCTGGTTATCTTTCATCACATTTGGCATGGTTGTCTGATCTGTTATCTTTCATAATATTGCGCATGATCGTCGGATCTGTTATGTTTCGTTATATTGTGAATGATTGTCTAATCTGTTATCTATATAATTCACTGTACATGGTTATCTCTTCAGTTATCCCCCGTACCATTTCCATAGTATCTGTTCTTTTATCCTTCCATTCCATTGCGCAAGGCCATCCTATCTCTTATCTCTGAATTGCATTTGCATACCTTCAGATCTATTATTCTCCCATTCCATTGTGTGTGGCTATTTGATCTGTTATCCCTCCATTCCACTGTGCATGGTTATCTCATCTGTTATCCCTCCGTTCCACTATGCATGGTTATCTGATTTGTTATCCCTCTCATTCCACTGTGCATGGTTATCTGATTTGTTATCCCCCCCTCATTCCACTGTGCCTGTTTATCTGATTTGCTATCCCTCCATTCCACTGTGCATGCTTATCTGATTTGCTATCCCTCCATTCCACTGTGCATGGTTATCTGATCTGTTATCCCTCCATTCCACTGTGCATGGTTATCTGATCTGTTATCCCTCCACCCCATTGGCTTCTTTCAACACTGTCTCATCTTCCCTGGCTTCTCAGCAGCTCTACTCCCACGCTGCACGTTCTGACTCCTCCACACAAAACCACACCCAGGATCGCCATTCCGCGACCTCAGCACCAGCATCCTACAGGGAGCAACCGATATCATGTCGTCATAGGGCATGCAACCCACCAGAGAAGGCATGGCACTGTACTGCGGCTGTCATTCTGATGGTGTGCAACGATGACGTTCTCATCCAACATACTGAAGACGACTACTGCATCGTCGAGGTGCCTGCCAGTGTGAGTAACTGTTACCTCTGAAAGACAGCCTCAGCGACCATCGAACAACAGTCCCCACAGACTGGTCAATACTGACGACAGTGACACAAACTCTGCCAGGGCCATGAATGGACGTGGGTAGGAAATGAAAGCTGAAGTCACCGAGAGAGCAAGGCATGAAGGGCAACGAAACGTAGAACTTCTTTTCGTGTTGTTCAATGAGGATGTCGAAGGTGATGTTAAGGAGCCTCATGTTGGTCTGAGACTGCATGGCAGGGTTGTACTCAAGGGTTCATTTCGTAATATACATATGACGGGCGAGTCTTTCTATTGTCATTGGATCCAAGTATTTGGTTTTCCCAAGGAACAAACTCTAGTAGGTCTGGGGTTAATCTGTTTTCAGATCGGTGTGTGTGTGTGTGTGTGTGTGTGTGTGTGTGTGTGTGTGTGTGCGTGTGAGTGTGTGTGTGTGTGTGTGTGTGTGTGTGTGTGTGTGGTGTGTGTGTGTGTTGCAATGCAACATGCTGCACCACACTACACTACACTACACTACACTACACTACACTACACTACACTACACTACACTACACTACACTACACTACACTAACCTCAGCTGTATAGTTTATCACACCACACTACACTTCATGAAACCTCTCTACATGTTACTACACCATAATAAACCACACGTACAAGACACAGAATTCGATACAACTCTACACTTCACTACAACACACTATTCATCATGACGCTACGATATACTTTTACTAAACTACACTTCACAGCACCAGACAGCTCTACAGTACCCTACAGAGATATTTGTCACTACATCAGCTCTACACTACTGTACACTAAAGCACAATACAGTACACTACACTACACTTCACTACACCACCCATCCCTAAACTGCTCTATATAACATTAAGCAGCATTAAACTGCTCTACAATACACTAAATACACTACGCTATACTACACCACACTACACAACTCTGCACTATTTTATACTTGCAACACAGCTCCGATTTGCTCCACACTACACTACAATACACGACAGTACAGTACAGTACAGTACAGTACAGTACAGTACAGTACAGTACACCACACCACACCACACTACACTACACTACACTACACTACACTACACTACACTACACTACACTACACTACACTACACTAACTACATACACAGGTTTCAACAGCGCTATACACCACACACCTATAAATTACTCAACCTGCTTTATTATTCTGTCGTACACACAGAGTTCTGAAGAACTTAACACTTGACCGTTCAGCTCTTAACTCTTTTACACCGTAAAAGCCCTAAACGTCTTACATTACGCTGCTCTATAGTACACCATACTGCTGTACACTACAAAAGAAAACGCACTACTTTATTGTACACATTTCAGAACAATCTAATGCAATCGGTTACCTGATAACCTCAATCTCAGCAACCCAGACCCACATTTCTTACCACAAAGCTCCGTATAATGTCATTGAAAACAAAACAAAACTTAAGATCCAGTAACGTGACCGTTTAACTAGTCATAAATACTCTGACTCAAAGGGCAAGTCAAAGGCAAAAATGTTACAAATTAAATTAATATTGATTTGGAGGAATATCGGTAAAAAGATTTCTGAGCACGCAACGTCTTTTGCTGCTTGATGTACATAGGTCTATGTCTAGTGACTTCGTCTTAAGGGAAAAGAAATTACCATTCAAAGATTTTCTTCCACAGTTTAGAGATTGAAGGCTCTCTTTGTTTTTTTAAAAGTCAGCTCTGACAGAGACAAGACACGCATGGTCCCTATTACGTTGTTTGAAATGGCTACAG
>CM065729.1:51299315-51311815 GCA_033310375.1 Conus canariensis
TCATTAATTAATGTCTTGCAATTTTTATCTCAATCATTTTACCATAGAATGTATCTCTTTCACAGATAGTGTAACGATTTTGTGGATGGACAATATTCACTGCTTGTTCTCTTTGTGTGACACAGTGAAAGAAACTGATCTTATGCAGTGTCCGTGTTAGTCCCTATTCCCTAATCCACATCACTTTCCTCTCCCCCAAATTTGTTTCCACCCACACGGTCTCACCCTCAACATCATCAACCGTCTGAACGTCGGCAGAGCTGCACGTGCACAATAATGTCGCTGGCAATATGACGTGATGTCTGCTGATCCTTTTACAACTGTTGTCCATCCCTGGCGTGAGAGAGGAAGCACCTGCCATCTTCAGGACGGGACATGGACTCGCCTTGAGTGATGCCGACGGGCATTCGTCTCTTATAAAGAATGGACTCGCCCTGGTTTGTCTGCATATATATATATATATATATATATATATATATATATATATATATATATATATATATATATCCTGTTTTCCCTTTTTTTACTGTCTTGTTTTTGTTGTTAAATTATCTGGAGAAACCTACAGTAAGCTATCAGTTACAAACAAATCATAAGTATTTAATGGAGCGTTTGTGAAGAGTTAGTTCTTTTGATTTTTGTTGCGCACTGAAGTAAAAGGGACAGCCAAACACCACCCTGATGCTCCCCCCCCTCTCTCTCATTCTTGTGTGTGTGTGTGTGTGTGTGTGTGTGTTGTGTGTGTGTGTGTGTGTGTCTCTTGCTCGTTGTTCTATGTGTGTGATGTTTGGTGTTGGGTTTTTGTGCTTTCTTTGCTGTATATTCATATAGGGTAATGCTTTGGTGTCCAGTTCATTGAATAGTACTAAAGCATGTCATATTTTGTTTTGTTAATGTTCCTGCTTCGCATGTTCCTTAAATGGTTTCTGCTTTTTGTTTTAGTCTGAAATTTCATTCTTAAGGAAGGACAACATTCGTTAGATTGTATTTCTTTCCACTTCCCATTTCACACTTAAAGAAACATTCGTTTGTATTTGTATTCTCTTTCCACTTCCCATTTCACACTTAAGAAACATTCGTTTGTATTTGTATTCTCTTTCACTCCCTTTCACACTAAGAAACATTCGTTTGTATTTGTATTCTCTTTCCACTTCCCATTTCACACTTAAAGAAAACATATCGTCGTTGTATTTGTATTCTCTTTCCACTTCCCTATCCCAACCCTACTCATTATCAGTCACCCTCCCACACACACATACATATTCATATAGACAGGCGAGCACATGGACATGCTCACAAGAATATCACACACACACACACACACACACCACACATACACACACACACACACACACACACGCACGCACGCACACACACACACACACACACACACACACACACACACACACACACACACACACACACACGCACACTCCAGGGAAGCATAAGCTACATTACAAAAGGTTCACGTAGCTTCACTTTCATCAGGAAGGCGTCACTACATGTGAATTAGCCCACGTGCACAACACCACATCTTTAAACGATGAGCGCAAGCTGTGGAGGTTTTACAGCTAGACAGGTAAATAAATGATTCATTGAGAGAGAGAGAGAGAGAGAGAGAGAGAGAGAGAGAGAGAGAGTTGACTGATGTCCAACTGACACAATAAACCAACACGCTAGTCAGGTTCGGGAACAAAAAAAGGAAAGCCTGGGAATAAGATGAAATAGAAGGACCCTTCATGCACTGAAACATCAACTCATGCTTTTCAAGAAACTCTGCCATTCAGCACACAACGACCCGGTCTGTGGTGACAGACCATTCTTGGGCCATCAGGGCTGATCAATAATGACACGGATCTGGAAACTTGCCACTGGCACATGCCTAGTTCAAGGTGAAATCGTGTGAACCATCTTTTAGAAAGATATTGCAATCTAAGATGCTGCCCCCCCCCACTCTCTCTCTCTCTCTCTCTCTCTCTCTCTCTCTCTCTCTCTCTCTCTCTCTCTCTCTCTCTTACACAATTACTCCCCCTCATACAACAATTTTTCTTTTTTCTCCTAATTTCATTCATACACACACAAATACACCCACACATACAAGCATGCGCACTTTCGCGCGGAATCACACACACACGCATATATGCGCACGCGTGCGCGCGCGCGCACACACACACACACACACACACACACACACACACACACACACACACACACACACACACACACAAGAGCACGCGTGCGCGCCAGCATGCACCGAGCACGCGCTATGAATCATCCATTGATTTATTTTTTCATACAGTAGGCGTCCTCGTTCTGTCTTGAACTTTACCCCAAGCTGCTGTCATATTGAGGCAGACCGACCACGATGTTGGCAATTAACCCCATAGATTTTCTGTCAGCCTTATGAGTGCTCTTTGCGTATATCGTTACTGATCTGTCCCACAGTCCTATGTACTCCTGTATAAAGGTCAATCTATAGCTAGTAGAGTGGCGCCCTGTTAGTATCTAAGTCTGCGGTAAAGTAAACTGGAGTTGAAAGCTGAGACTTCAGTGAATTTTTTGGCCTGTCATGTTGCCATGTGCAGTAGTCAAGACGAGTCCTCACTTCATCTGGCTTGTGAACTGCACGCCAAGTTTTGAAAACGAACTCTTAGACTGCCACGCTATAGGGTGCGACTTTATACATTATCTTTGAAACTTTGATCACATCTTTTACACTGGTGGAGAACAGTGCTTCTGGATAGAGGTTTGAAATCTAACATGGATTCAATCGCTTCCACTCCATCCCCTTCTTGTAAAAATGATTTCATTGTTTTCTGTAAAGCACCCAAACGTTGCTTGTTTTTATCCCGGCAAGGATTTCTCATCGAGTTCATCAAACGTTCTTATTCGACCAGACTGAAACATTGTATGACACTATACGTTTTCCGCTGCTTTTTTAAAAAAATATTTTTTTAATAAGGAAACAGAAATCTGACATGCACACATCAGTTGGTTTTCGGTCTTCCTAACTGTCTGTCGGTCTGTCTTTCTTTTTAATAGAAGACCTAAAACTGAAACAGGAGGCATCCTGTAGACCGGCCGAAAGAAAGCAATACACCCCCAATTTTCTAGGCATCAGCAAGACGAAGCTGCATCTCACGTGTTGGACATACTTCTAGAGTTAGAAACGAAACGTCTGTCAACTCTGTCACCCCCATTCCATCACCACCAAGAAAAGCTGGCATGCTGTCCTGCTACACGTGCGCGACCTAATTCTATTCCGACTGGTGGAAGCCATAGACAGTTCATGTACCCATCTTCATCCTTGTCGTTTGGGGGGTAGTGCCTGCGCATTTGGTATCAACAGGAAATGTTGGCATTAAAAGGACATCTTGGGATGTCTCCAGGACATTTGGAATACAGCCAGGACATTTGGGATTTCACTAAGGGAATATAAGGTAGAGGACACAAAGCCGAAAACCAGGAAATAATATTTCACAAAGTTGCCATTTTTTCGTGTGTGTGTGTGTGTGTGTGTGTGTGTGTGTGTGTGTGTGTGTGTGTGTGTGTGTGTGTGTGTGTTACCATTTATGCATCCAACAACATGTAATACATCCACACACGCCAGTATCCGTTATTTTTACGAACACACACACACACACACACACACACACACACACACACACACACACACACACACACACACGTACACATATACGAGCGCGCGCGCACGCGCACGCATACATGCATATATGCACGCACGCACGCACGCACGTATACACACACAATACAAGAGAGAGAGAGAGAGAGAGAGAGAGAGAGAGAAGACAGACAGACAGACAGACAGACAGACAGACAGACAGGCAGACAGACAGGCAGACAGACAGGCAGACAGACAGGCAGATAGACAGGCAGACAGACAGCAACAGAGAGATAGAGGCAGAGAGACACACAGAGAGAAGCAGAAGCACAGGATGGACTCTAGCACAGAGAAAGCATCTCTCCTCGCCTATGTATGGTTCGTGATAGTTTCGTTGCCGAGGAATCAGCAATAATTCCCATCTCCTCATCCTTAACAACGTAGATCACATCCCTAGTCTATCACTAAGGTCCCTGTGTAAAGCGAGCTCCATCTGATATAGCTTCTCTTCTGGAATGTTTAACACAAAAATGGGTCATATACAGACAATGTCACACAGAGCAGGCAGCTGGCATTGACATCACACCCGCCATTCCTTCCACGATAATATTTTTTGTAGTAAGAGAGAGAAAACAGCCCCAAGTGTTGACATCATTAAAATGTGACAAGTTAACTAGACCTTCGTCCAAGATTTCGTCCGCACCATGACTGGTTCAGCTGGGTTTCTAACGCTTGTTCAAAAAAGAGAAGGTGCTCTTGTTTTTCACTTTCCTAGCAGTAGCCGGCAACAACTGTGACAGTAAATATCGTCAGCAGACATTCTGAATTGTTTTGTGTTTGTATTATGATTCATATTTCACGTGTGCATAGAAGCATTCCTTCCTTTTGTTTTGCGTGTTGTTGCATCTGTTTCCATTAGCTGTTTTACACGGAACTTACCATTCTTTGACATCTTCAACTGTATTGGTGACAACAATGGGATGTGTGAAAAATATGACCAATGGATGATTGAGGGAACACTTTTTTGTATCCATATGGCGAATACTCAGAGTGTGCATGGGAAAGACTCTCTCTCTCTCTCTCCTCTCTCTCTCTCTCTCTCTCTCTCTCTCTCTCTCTCTCTGTGGTGTGTGTTTGTCAGTTCATAGCAGCAGTGAAGTCGCCAAAAACGTGAAGAGGCTGCCAGACACCGCCCGCATGAGTTCTGTTCTGATCGCACAGTCTGATCCTCTTTCCTCTGTTTGTTGTAGAATTCAAATCAATACCCGGTCCACCATTTTTTTCATAATACAGTCTTCCCGGTCAGACCGTTGTCAACTCTGTCCTGACAGGTGCCGACAGCCCTTTGGTCAAGCCTTTGACAATCCTAAAAAGCTTTTCTTGTGGGTTCTTGTTGTCAAGGGGTTTTCTCAGTGTCATCGTACAGTCGTTCGATCAAGCTTTTCTTTGCATTCATCATTTTCTCATTGATCCTCCTACTAACGGCGCTTTATCTTCCGGCCCCCATCTTCTTCCCCCCCCCCCCCCCTCATCCCCCGTCACCTCCCCCAGTGAGCCTGACTAGTTTTAGGGTCCTTCTAGTGGCACGCATCTCCAGGATATTGCTTGTGATCCACGGCTTCGATTTCCATCGGCTGATTCTTAAGACCTCTCTTGGTGTTTCAGTCATCATTTGGTTGAAATTGTTTGTGAGGCCTTCCATGTGCTCTTCCAACAGTAACAGTGGGAAGAGTGTACCTCCTATGGCTGCTTTGAATTGTTCAGCAATGGTAGGATCTTTGGCTTTGTCAAGATTGAATTTCTGAGAGTAGGTTTTTCATTTTCTTCAGTTTCTCGTTGTCCTTTACCCGTACTCAAAAGTTTATCATGTCAGGGTCGTGGTGACTGCAAACATCAGCTTCTGGAACGGTTTCAATAAATAGAAGACACATAAAACTGATAATTAAATGATTATGAATAATATGATTCATTAAATAGATTGTTTAAATACTTTTATTCTGATAGATTATTTGAAACGAAAACAACGAGTTTGATGTATGTTTATATATGTACATCTCTCTCTCTCTCTCTCTCTCTCTCTCTCTCTCTCTCTCTCTCTCTCTCTCTCTCTCTCTCTCTCCAATAAAATGCTAATTAGTAATCTGCAGTTTTGTAATTTGCACTTGGTGTCTCTGCTTCAAGTTTTGCAAAGTTTCATCCTATTTCTATTTAACATTGGTCGTTGTGGACTATATACACAATGAACAATAATTAATATACGCCTGACTTTCATCGATGTTTGTTGACACTCTTTTCATGGCTATAGTATTTGATATTGAACCTGGGAAGACATACCAGCATAACCTAATTTTCATGCTAAAACTTCCTGTTGCACGAGTCTAGACGTGCAGTGCATTACTTGCACTATAACAAAACAAAACAAAAACGAAACAACCAACATACTCTAACGCGGAAAAACGTACAAACACAAAATATCGTTTTTTTTTTTTTTTTTTTTGGTCAGTATCACACATTGTTATTCCTTGCTAGGCGTCGATCTTACTTCACAGAGGTCAAATGACGCACTGAACATTTATTACCTTTATTTTCTATGAACAGCTACGGCGTTTATTTTGGTAGTTTGCCGCTGAATGTCGCTGCTCTTGGCACACAACACTGCATCCTTGCAGACAGGTCGGTCTATCCATGTTCGTTTGCTTTTATTCCGTTTGATCACTGTTTCTGTTTCGTACAGTTTGTGTCATTCTGGTGTCCAAAGAAGAAACCATCATGTAACAGTGGCACTCTCTGTCTCTGAAAACATCATTTTGATGGCGGTTTTTTTTTTCTTTTTTTTTTTTAGAAATTAGTTCATTAGCAGCTTGCAATAAATCAATAACAAGAACCTATATTCAAAGCTACGGCATGTATCGTACAGACACACAGACAGACAGACAGACAGACGAGAGGAGAGAGAGAGAGAGAGAGAGAGAGAGAGAGTGTTTAAAAAAAATGCAAGGTAAAATTAAATATTCTCTTGTGCACCAGATATCCACCTTTCTGCCATCAATATACATATGTAAATGAATGTTCTCATTCAGAGAAACTGGCGCTTACACGACATAATGCGTTCCCCACACTCCCCCCCCCCCTCCCCCACCTCCCTCCCATCCCCCGGTCTCTCCTTCTCCGCCTTCTCACCTCTCGGTGTTTGTTTTCCCATCCATGCTGCTTCGTTCTGCTGCGGAAGAGTCGTCATGTCGCGCATGCTCAGAGATGATCCCGGCGATATCACGTGACCGTTCCTCGGGACTGTAACGTCTATGCATTTTGGTCAAGCTCTTGTGATCTGGAATCTTCGATGTTGTCATGAGGGGGGAGGGGGGGGGGGAACCATTCTTCTTTCATTATTGGTCATCTGGGTCAGCTGTGTTGCATACAGCTGGGATATGACCACAATCAGGTCAGTCATGTCAACGTGGCCGTGAGGGCTACAGGTCAAGGACACTGTTGGGAGACTGGCTGTCGTCTAAGGGATGACAGAATCTGTTTATCTGTTCGTTCATGTCACGAAAAACGCAGCTCTTCAAAAGAGAACAGCTACAAAATTACAACAACAACAAAAAATAATAATAAATGAAGACCTCAATAAAATCATCTATGAAAGCAATCCGGAGAGCACAGACTTTATAACAGCAGACAATATTTCCTGCCAAAGGAAGTAACCATTGATACGAGCGGAAGAAATGACCTTCTTTATTCTTATGCAAATGCAAAAAAAAATACACGGAAAAGAAAACAAAACGAAGAGAAAAAAAAACCCGGAAATATCAATATTTATATCTCTAGACAATATCAGTATTCCATTCTGTTCTGTACTCGAAGTGGGTGGAAGATTTATTGCTTTTCAGGACCCTGCTGTCTGGAATGATTTTCTTTTAACGAGAACATCAGACACGTTTGTTCCCAAGGATAGTTTCAAGGAAGCTTAAAAAGCTCCCCTTTTTGTGTCACAGTAGCCCTTCTATTCTATTCCCCGCCATGATATATGGGTTTTTTTTTTGTTTGAGAGTGACACGGTCGGGGTGGAGGAGGGGGTAGGGGGTGGGGAGTAATGGTGAGCGAGTGACTGTGTTTCTGCAGTCGCGGATGTGTGCAGATGTGGTGGTAAACGATGGGTGGTGGTGGTGGTGGTGGTAATGTGTGTGTGTGTGTGTGTGTGTGTGTGTGTGTGTGTGTGTGTGTGTGTGTGTGTGTGTGTGTGTGTGTGTTGTGTGTGTGTGTGTGTGTGTGTGTGTGTGTGTGTGTGTGTGTGTGTGTGTGTGTGTGTGTGTGTGTGCGTGAATTGTCCCATTGTAATGATGTCAAAACTTGGCTGTTTTCTCCCTCCCATAGGCAAAATGTTGCTGCAACAGTAAGGACTGGGCCCAAGTCAGCATTAACTGTGTCTGCTCTGTGACACTGTCTTTACAAGAGTTCATGAAACGAACCGAATCTATTGGAGTGGAGTGAAAGTGTTCTTCAGAAGAAAAAGAAACACCCGAAGGTGCTGGGGAGGATCCAGAGAAGCACTGTCTTCATCTGCCTTTTGAGCAGTCCTGTAACCACCCTTGGAGGCCTGCGCTGTGTTGACGATGGGTACAGGCACGCGCAGGACACTCCATTAAGATATCAAGGGACATAACTGCTCCTGAACAGAGGTAAATCAGACTACAGGATGCAACTCATAACAGCCTTAAAATAGCATCCCCATGGGTGTACCAGCCCGTATTTCACGACTGCAGAGCCCACCGGCAAAAGACACCATCCTCCAGCTGCCGAGCACACCCCACAGACCCAACCACCCCTGCCCACGGACAGATGAAGACAGTGCCACTCCAGACACACCCAAGCTTTTGCCATACGGTCTTATGTGCCCTCAAGAAGAATCCAAAGAGAACCGAATCTGTTGGAGTGGAGTGAAAGTGTGCTTCAGAATTAAGTAAAGAAATTTGCGATCAGAATTCTGGCATGACGGGTTTTTTTTTTGGTTTTTTGTTGTTGTCAGATTTCAGAAATGACACTTTTAATCAAGATTATGAAATTAAGACACCTGTCATGGTTATAGAGCAGATTCCAATCAGGATCATAGAAATGTTTCAATCGGTGTTTGAAATGAAGATTTTTTGTATTATTGTCAGGTTATGGAATAAAGGTTTCTCTCAGATGATGGAGTGAAGGTTTCTCTCTGAGTTATGAACATTTCTGTCCCAGTTACGGAATAAAGGTGTCTGTAAGAGTTATGAATAGACAGTTTCTGTCAGAGTTTTAGAATGAAGGTTTCTCCCAAAGTTACAGAGTGAAGGTTTCTGCCATAGTTATGGAGTGAAGGTTTCTGTCAGTAATGGAGTGGAGAATTGTCAAAACATATTATTATTATTATTATGAACATTTATGACGCCTAATCAATTGAATGCCCTAGGCGTTTACAATATCACAACAGACATCAAATCACACAATATATAACAATCATACATGAGAAAAAGGTATCAAAATCCAAAGCAAGGACACAAACTCACAAGCATGCATACACGCAAACACACACTCACACAGACACGAACGCACACAAAGCAGACACTCGCATCACACATTGCAAACGTCGGTCACAGAGAAGACGAAGTTACCTAGGAAACAGATGAGTTTTGAGAAGGCGCTTGAATGTGGGCAGTGAGGGTGAGTATCTGAGAGAGCGAGGCAATTGATTCCAGGTAGTTGGAGCTTGATAGGCAAAGGAACGTTGACCAAAGGTTTTAGTGCGAACAGTGGGGATACTGTAGATACGAGTGTCACATGAGAAACGTAAAGCTCGAGATGGGGTGTAAAGATGTAACAGGTGGGTGAGATACTCAGGACAGGAAGACTCGATAGATTTGAAGCAGAGAGAGGCAATCTTGTAGGATATTCTTAGCTGAACAGGGAGCCAGTGGAGAGAGCGGAGCAATGGGGTAACATGGTTATATTTAGAAGTGCGGAAGATGAGACGGGCAGCATGATTCTGAACTCTTTGAAGTTTGTTGATGAGATGAGAGGGAGAGCCAGACAAAAGAGCGTTACAGTAATCCAGGCGGGATAGAACAAATGCGCAGACAAGAGCTTTTGTTGTGTTTTCTGAGAGAAGATGGCGAATAGAAGCAATTCGGCGGAGTTCAAGAAAGCAAGTGCTATAAAATGAATGTTTCTGTCAGTGTCCAGGAATGAAGGTTTCTGCCTGAATTATGGAAAGAATGTTTGCGTCAGAGTTATGGCCTAGTGGTGTCTGTCAGAGTTGTGAAAGGAAGGTTCCTGTCATAGTTATGGAGTGAAGGTTTCTGCCATAGTTATGGAGTGAAGGTTTCTGCCATAGTTATGGAGTGAAGGTTTCTGCCATAGTTATGGAGTGAAGGTTTCTGCCATAGTTATGGAGTGAAGGTTTCTGCCAGGATTATGGGGTGAAAATTCCTGTCAGAGTTAAGGTGTGGAGGTTTCGGTGAATTTTATGGAGTGAAATTTCCTGTCAGAGGTATAGAATGAAACCGTACGTCAGAGTAATGAAGGGGATGTTTCTGTCAGAGTTAAGGAGCGAAGGTTTCTGTCAGAGTTAAGGAGTGAGGTTTCTGTCATACTTATGGGGTGAAGGTTTCAGTCAGAGTTAAGAAATGAAGGTTTTTGTTATAGTTAAGGAGTAAAGGTTTCAGTCAGAGTTTTAGAATGGAGGTTTCTGCCATAGTTATGGAGTGAAGGTTTCTGTCATAGTCATGGAGTGAAGGTTTCTGTCATAGTTTTGGAGTGAAGGTTTCTGTGAGAGTTAAGGAGTGAAGGTTTCTGCCATAGGTATGGAGTGAAGGTTTCTGTGAGAGTTAAGGAGTGAAGGTTTCTGTCACAGTTATGTAGTGAAGGTTTCTGTCCGAGTTATGAAATGAAAGTTTCTGTCATAGTTACGGAGTGAAGGTTTCTTTCCTAGTTATGGACTAAAGGTTTATGTCCTAGTTTAGGAATGAAGGTTCCCGTCATAGTTATGGAGTGAAGGCTGCTTTCAGGGTTATCAAATGAAGGTTTCAATTAGGGTGCTGCGGTGAAAGTTTCAATCAGAGTTACGGGTGTGAAGATATCGATCAGAGATAAGACATACAGGATTCTGTCATGTAGTGCAGGTTTCTGTCAAAATTATGGTGTCAAGTTTTGCTTTTCTTTTTTTTTTTCTGTCAGAATTATCGAATGAAGGTTTCAGTCCGTGTTTCGGAATGAATGTTTCCGTCACGGTTATGGAGTCAAGGTTTCTGTCACGGTTACGAAATCAAGTTGCTGTCAGAGTTATGGAATAAATGTTTATGTCATGGTAATGCACAGAAGTTCTCACCACAGTCATGGTGTGAAGTTTTCTGGCAAAGTTATGGAGCGAAGGCTTCCATCAGAGTTTATGAGTTACGGTTTCTGTAAGGGTTATTGATCTCTCTCTCTCTCTCTCTCTCTCTCTCTCTCTCTCTCTCTCTCTCTCTCTCTCTCTCTCCTCTCCTCTCTCTGACACTGACACAACTGATGCAGCAAGTGTTTTAGATCCCTGAGGGTAGAAGATTGTCTAAACAGTTGACACAAAAAGATAAATATGTGCTCACGTAACAGTAAAAGCTTCCACATGTGAAAAGGCGGAGCAGCTTAAAACCAAGAGAAAAAAACCCCAACAACATTGGTTTGTGAAGAGCTAGAAACAAGGGTTGTAGAAAACTGAACAAACAACATAATTTAATGTAAATGCTCCGTAGAATTATTCTAAAGATAATGGAACCAATTAGCATGTGTTTTCTCTCTCTCTCTCTCTCTCTCTCTCTCTCTCTCTCTCTCTCTCTCTCTCTCTCTCTCTCTCTCTCTCTCTCTCCCCTATAAAAAGTGTGCTGAATAATTATTTGCATTGTGTGTCCCTGTTTCAAATTTCATTAAATTCATCTGGTTTACATTCGTTGCTGTGCAATGGGGAACATGAAGAAAAATAATTCTTGCCATTCACTAGCATAATTATGTTGACAGATTTTTCACGGCCATTTGGTGTTGGACTTGGACAGATATTCCGGTCAAGGCTGAGCTGTGGGCGAAAGCTGTCGCTTGCAGGACTGCAAAGCTTTATTGCTGCTGAAAACAAAATCGCCAGCAAGCATGATGCAAAGAACCGCAAGATATGGAGCTTTCTTTCCGTGAGCGTTAAATACGGTAATTCTTTCCTTCCACACACACACACACACACACACACACACACACACACACACACACACACACACACACACACACACACACACACACGCACACACACACACGCACACAAGTACGTGCACGCACGCGTGCACTCTCTCTCTTCTCTCTCTCTCTCTCCACACACACACACACACACACACACACACACACAACACACACACACACACACACACACACACACACACACACACACACACACACACACACACACACACACACACACAATTGCAGAAATAGGCACCTTAAAAGATGAACTGATGATCAGAGAGACAGACAGACAGACAAAAGACAGACAGACAGACAGAGACAAGGGCAGAAACAGAGAGAGGCACAGAGAGACGTAGAGAGAATGGGAGTGGGGGGGGGGGGTTGAAAATACAAAACATACAAAGCAAAATCCTCTCGTACATCAGATATTCACTTTCCTGCCTTCAATACCCATATGTCAATGAATTTCCTCATTCAGCAAGTCCCACACTTTGTCTGGACTTACTCCGATAAATCGTATATCTTCACCCCACCCCACCCCCACCCCCTACCCCTTCACCCCCATCCCCTTCGCCTTCTCACCTCTCGGTCTGTGTTTCCCCCCACACAACCTGTTCCTGTCTGCTGCGGTGCGATATGTGACGTCTCA
>CM065729.1:51324315-51331815 GCA_033310375.1 Conus canariensis
GGGACGATGCTGTGAGACCAAGCAAGCCTTAAGGAGTCAGGGGACGATGCTGGGAGATCAATCCAGCCTTAAGAAGTCAGGGGACGATGCTATCAGATCAATCCAGCCTTAAGAAGGCAGGGGACGATGCTGTGAGATCAATCCAGCCTTACGGAGTCAGGGGACGATGCTGGGAGATCAATCCAGCCTTAAGAAGTCAGGGGACGATGCTGGGAGATCAATCCAGCCTTAAGAAGTCAGGGGACGATGCTGTGAGATCAATCCAGCCTTAAGAAGTCAGGGGACAATGCTGTGAGATCAATCCAGCCTTACGGAGTCAGGGGACGATGCTGGGAGATCAATCCAGCCTTAAGAAGTCAGGGGACGATGCTGGGAGATCAATCCAGCCTTAAGAAGTCAGGGGACGATGCTGGGAGATCAATCCAGCCTTAAGAAGTCAGGGGACGATGCTGTGAGATCAATCCAGCCTTAAGAAGTCAGGGTACGATGCTGGGAGATCAATCCAGTCTTAAGAAGTCAGGGGACGATGCTGGGAGATCAATCCAGCCTTAAGAAGTCAGGGGAAGATGTTGGGAGGTCAATCCAGGCTTACGAAGTCAGGGGACGATGCTGGAGATCAATCCAGCCTTAAGAAGTCAGGGGACGATGCTGGGAGATCAATCCAGCCTTAAGAAGTCAGGGGACGATGCTGGGAGATCAATCCAGCCTTAAGAAGTCAGGGGACGATGCTGGGAGATCAATCCAGCCAAAGCTAAAGCCTGGGTAAAACAGGTAAGTCCAGGAGGCAGTGGTTGTAGCCAACACATTCCGTGGCCCTTTATGCCCCTGCTCTCATGGTGACCTCAGTTTCGATTTCCTCTTCACTGCTCTTAGTAAGTTCATGTTGAGGTCGCCGGTATCGATTCGTTCATGTGGACTTTCATAGGATGGACGTGGTAGCATCCTTCGGAGGTGGGCGCTCGCTAACGCTGATTCTTCGACAAAGCAATAACTGTCGTCAGTACAGAGTGCGGAATGTGGTATCCTGATTACGCGGTATCAGAGTGCAGCTGAAGATCACTGAAGTCACACAACAGCAGTGCAGTGTCTACTGTGACGGGTTGCCTGTTGATGATTTGACATCAATTTTCCCTGTGGATTGCCATAATTTGGCCTGCGAGGCAACAAGCCAGGTACGGGGGTGGAATGAGCAGCATGGAGGTATTGCCACAGGGGTAGCACAGAAGATGAGATGGGGAGAAAAAAAAAGAGTTGTGTGTCTATTTCAAATTTCATCAGATTTCTAGTGTTATGATGCAATGAAGAGTATGAAAAAAATGTATGTATGCCATTCATTGGCATGCATGTTGATAGATTTTTTTCACGGCTATGCCGTTTGATGTAAAACTTGGACAGATATCCCAATGAAGAGAGAATTCTGGACAAGAAAATGTGCTTGCAGGATTTCAAATGCCCACAGCCATGTCACTGCTAAAAACAAAAACAAAGCAACCAACACATGAACGCCCAGGCGCGAAAGAAGCCACAAATCCAAAATATCGACCTTTCTTTCGGTCTGCATTACACGCGGTGACTCTTTTCTGAACCCTGCTCTTAATTTCACACAAGCAAAAGCACAGCGCTGAAATTTATGAGCTGGATTTGCTATGAGCAGACACGATGTCAGTTTTTTTGTCGGCCCCAGTGAATGTTGCAACGCTTTGCACTATAAACTGCACTCTCGTTGGCTGTCATTCTGTGTATGCTTCTTTGTTTGTTTGTTTGTTTGTTTTTTGAAATAAGTTTTAAGTGTGTAGGCTGGCTGTCCTGAGAATCTCAATCTGATAACGCTGTGTGTGTTCACGTTCATTCTCTTTCTAAATCATTGTCATTATTCTTCACTTTGTAAAGGTTGCTCAAACTAATTGGAATTTGCAATTAAGCAAAGGTTTAAAACTGGATGAAAAAGATCGTGCTGATTTTTATTTTAATGTAGACAAACATTTGGCGTCAGTTCAGTTTGAATCTCTCTCTCTCTCTCTCTCTCTCCTCTCTCTCCTCTCTCTCTCTCTCTCTCTCTCTCTCTCTCTCTCTTCTCTCCCTCCCTACCTCTCTCTCTCTCACACACACACAATCACACACACATACACACACACACACACACACACACACACACGCGCGCGCGCCGCGCGCGCGCGCATACAGAGAGAGAGAGAGAGAGAGAGAGAGAGAGAGAAAGATAAACAGACGTCAAGAGAGAGAGAGAGAGAGAGAGAGAGAGAGAGAGGGAGGGATGAGTAGAAAATACACAATACAAAAAGATTCCCTCGTAATATTAATATGCATGAGAGCGAGAGAGACAGACAGACAGGCAGACAGACAGACAGACTATCAAACAGAGAGAGAGAGAGAGAGAGAGAGAGAGAGAGACTGAGTTGGAACGTTCTGTCATTAGATATTTTCAAACACATTAAACACGTTAAGGTTAGTCTCACCATTTAAGTTAGATAATAATGTGTTCAATAAGAATCCATCAGAATAAATGAAACTACATTTGGAGAGAGAGAGAGAGAGAGAGAGAGAGAGAGAGAGAGAGAGAGAGAGAGAGAGAGAGAGACGTGGGGAGGGAGGGAGACACTTTGTCCCCTGCACGCTAAGGTCGGGCAATTAAAACGTAAAGATAGATGCCGTCTGGCTGCCATGAGATTTAGGAAAAAGAAACTGGACAGACTATTGTTACTGTGTATTTAGCTGCAAATGTCAAACAAATATAAAAACCATCCAGAGCAAATGTATGTTAAAAAAAAAAAAAAAAAAAGCTGTTAAAACAAGCGATGCAAAGAAAAAGAAAAGCTGTCCTGCAAGCGAGGAGCACGATGCATCTATACACCATTAACATAGAAAATATCCCCTAATAATTTTACATTGTCTCAGTTTTTGCTTCCTGTGTAATAGAGACAGTTGGAAAGTTCCCTTGAAAATAAAAGCAAACTTTTCGCTGGAGGATATGGGTAAGGGGCCCAGCTGAATCAATGAGTGTGCGAATAAAACGCTCAAAGGAGCGCCTTCATAAATCGTCACGTTGTAGTGACGTCAACATTTGGCTATGTTCAACCTCCCCACCCCCATCCCCACCCTCCATGACAGAATGTTATGGGAGAAGTATTGACTGGTGCGAGGTGGATGTCCGCTGTCTTCGCTCTATGACATTGTACATTACACCACTCTGCATCAAGCGTACATGAAGAGAAGTGACGTCTGTTGGAGTCCAGTCACAAAAGAAGCACAGCGAGGGATTGGAGATACTCCATATTATTATGTCGTGAAGGATCAAACAACTGCTGTCGATTCTTCAGCAATGAAACCCTGACGATCTGTGGGTGATGATGGGAGATTTCAACGTGGTAGTGTCTGGGTGATGATAGACGACGTACAAGAGTTAGTGACCATCAACTATGGGTGATGGTGAATTATTTCTAGTGGGTAAACTTAATGTTCTTCAAATTAAGTTATAATGGATTATTTCTGTCAGGTCATGTCTATCAACTGTGGATAATGACGAATGTTTTATGTTGGTATCCACTAACTGTACGATGATGAACTATTTCTATTTGATAGTATCCATTAACTGTAGATGATAATGATTTTTTTCCAGGTATTGTCCATCAGCTATAGGTAATTATGAATTATTTCTATTAGGAAGTGCCGATCAAATGTAGATAATGATGAATTATTTCTATAAGGTCATGTCCATAAATTACAGGTGATGGACGACTTATCTTTTTTATATTAAAGAATGCTCATCAATGGTTGATAACGTTGAAAGATTTCCACGTGTCAGAGTCCAACGCACGCTCCTTTCGTCCATTCCTGCTTTAGACACTCAAAACTCGGATTTCATACAGAATCAGATGATGGTCACAGCCTACTAACACTTTCATGTTATCTTGCACTCCTTTTCTAAGTTATATCATTGTTCGGAAAGAACGCTCACGCTGAGTTCATTTCTTTCACCACAGCTGTAGGTTTTCTACGACTAAACCCACTATATGCTGTTGTACCACGTGCGACCACTTCAACATTGTTCATTCATGTTGTCTAACTTGCTATTACCCATTCTAATTTCAGCAAGGGGTCTTGCGTTCACTACAAATAAGAGGGGCCGGGAGGGCAACAAATGATTCAGAGTTAAATGAATTGTCTGCGCGCGTCGGAGCGCCCGTGTGTGCGTGTGTGTGTGTGTGTGTGTTCTAAAACTGCTTGGAACTATGAAACGATACTCAAAACCAACATAAAATGGGTCACACACACACACACACACACACACACACACACACACACACACACACACACATCATGTCTGTGCCTAGAATCAAACTCAAGCCCGTCGGTCTTTGCGGGCTCCTAAATATATTTGGGAGAGGGAAGTCTCGGTGTAATCTTTCACGTCCTCTACCAGGGTGATGTCCCCTGTCCTGTTCCAGCTAATGAAATGGTTTCTGACGTGTCACCTCATCAGACAGACCTTATACCCCTGCTTTATGTGTCTCCCGTAAACCTTGAGCCGCCTCACCCCTGCTTGCCTTTTGTACTCCCAGTTTTTACAGAACAGGGAGTACTTTAGAATGGGAACGAAGAAATGCTCTGTGTGTGTGTGTGTGTGTGTGTGTGTGTGTGTGTGTGTGTGTGTGTGTGTGTCTGTCTGTCTGTCTATCCGTCCGTCCGTGGTCAAAATGTGTTCCGCTCGCTCCAGACAAAACTACTGGGCCGATCTTTCTGAAAATTTGTAGATATGTTCATTATGGGTCACGGATGATGCCCGATGTTTTAGTTTACCCCGTTATTATCGTTACTAACGGCTATAACGGCCTGTGACGGTTTTTCTTCTTTATGGAATATCTGAGAAAGTACTTGGCCGATCTTTCTGAAAATTTGTAGGTATGTTCACTATGGGTCACGAATAATGCCCGATGTTTTTGTTTACCGTTATAGCGTTACTAACTGCTGTATTGGCCTGTAACGGTTTTTCTTCTTCATGGAATATCTCAGAAAGTACTAGGCCGATCTTTGTGAAAATTAGCAGGTATATTCATTATGGGTCACGGATGATGCACGATGTTTTAGTTTACCCCGTTATAACCGTTACTAACGGCTGTGACGGCCTTAACCGTTTTTCTTCTTTATGGAATATCTCAGAAAGTACTTGGCGGATCTTTTTGATAATTTGTAGGTATGTTCGTTATGGGTCACGAATAATGCCCGATGTTTTAGGTTACCGTTATAGCCGTTACTAACGGCTGTAATGGCCTGTAACGGTTTTTCTTCTTCATGGAATATCTCAGAAAGTACTAGGCCGATCTTTGTGAAAATTAGCAGGTATGTTCATTATGGGTCACGGATGATGCCCAATGTTTTGGTTTAACGTTATAGCCGTTACTAACGGCTGCAACGGCTTGTAACGGTTTTTCTTCTTTATGGAACATTCCAGAAAGTACTTGGCCGATCTTTGTGAAAATTAGCAGGTATGTTCACTATGGGTTACGGATGATGCCCGATGTTTTTGTTTACCGTTATAACCGTTACTAACGGCTATAACGGCTCATAACGGTTTTCCTTCTTCATGGAATATCTCAGAAAGGACTACGTCGATCTTTCTGAAAATTTGTAGGGTATGTTCATTATGGGCGACGGATGATGCCCCACGTTTTAGTTTACCGTTATAGCCGTTACTAACGGCTATAACGGCCCATAACGGTTTTTCTTTTTTATGAAATATCTCAGAAAGAACTTGCCGATCTTTCTGAAAATTTGTAGGTATGTTCATTATGGGTCACGGATGATGCACGACGTTTTAGTTTACCGTTATAGCCGTTAATAACGGCAATAACGGCCCCTAACGGTTTTTTTTCTTCATTGAATATCTCAGAAAGTACATGGCGATTTTCTGATAATTTGTAGGTATGTTCTTATGGGTCACGAATATGCCCATAGTTTAAGTTTACCGTTATAGCCGTTACTAACGGCCTAATGGTTTTTTTCTCTTAAGGAAATCTCAGAAAGTTACTTAGGCCGATCTTTTGAAAATTTGTAGTATGTTCATTATAGGTCACGGATGATGCCAATGTTTGGTTAAGTTATAGCCGTTACTAACGGTTCAACCGGCCCGAACGGTTTTTCTTCTTTATGGAATATTCCAGAAAGTACTTGGCCGATCTTTGTGAAAATTAGCAGGTATGTTCACTATGGGTTACGGATGATGCCCGATGTTTTTGTTTACCGTTATAACCGTTACTAACGGCTATAACGGCTCATAACGGTTTTCCTTCTTCATGGAATATCTCAGAAAGGACTACGTCGATCTTTCTGAAAATTTGTAGGGTATGTTCATTATGGGCGACGGATGATGCCCACGTTTTAGTTTACCGTTATAGCCGTTACTAACGGCTATAACGGCCCATAACGGTTTTTCTTTTTTATGAAATATCTCAGAAAGAACTTCGCCGATCTTTCTGAAAATTTGTAGGTATGTTCATTATGGGTCACGGATGATGCCCGACGTTTTAGTTTACCGTTATAGCCGTTAATAACGGCAATAACGGCCCCTAACGGTTTTTTTGTTCTTCATTGAATATCTCAGAAAGTACATGGCCGATATTTCTGAAAATTTGTAGGTATGTTCATTATGGGTCACGGATGATGCCCAATATTTAAGTTTACCGTTATAGCCGTTACTAACGGCCCATGATGGTTTTCTTCCTTAAGGAAAATCTCAGAAAGTTCTTGGCCGATCTTTCTGAAAATTTGTAAGTATGTTCATTATAGGTCACAGATGATGGCCGATGTTTACCAGAATAGCTATTACTAACGGTTACACCAGCCCAAGACGGTTTTTCCTCTTTATGGAATATCTCACACGTATTCAGGATAAACTGGGAGTACGTTTATATGCTTTGCATCTGTTTTTTTTCTTTCAGGTTGTAGTGTGAAGTTGTTGTTTTTGTTAGGGGCTGTGAAATGAAGATTTCAGAGTCGCGACATAAAGGTTTCAGTCATGGATGTGGCAGGACAGTTTCTGTCAGGGTTGTGGATTGCAGGTGGGGTTTTTTTCTGTCCAGGGATGTGATGGTGATGATGATGATGATGATGATGATGATGATGATGACGATGATGATGATAGTGATCATGATGACGATGATGATGATGATGATGATGATGATGATGATGATGATAATGATGTTGATGGTAATGATGATGATGATGATAGTGATGTTGATGGTGATGATGATGATGATGATGATGATAGTGCTGATGATGAGATGATGATGATAGTGATGATGATGATGATGATGATGATGATGATGATGATGGCGATGATGATGATGATGATGATGATGATGATGATGATGATGATAGTGATGATGATGATGGTGATGATGATGATGATCATGATTGTGATGACGATGATGATGATGATGATGATGATGATGATGATGATAGTGATGATGATGATGATGATGATGA
>CM065729.1:51344315-51349315 GCA_033310375.1 Conus canariensis
TTGGGTATTTCAGATATTGCTGTACATAGAAATCGATACAAACAACATACCCCTGTTGATTTAATATATCCACTGTGTAAAGAAGTGAAAGAAGACGAAGTGCATTTTGTTCTGTGCTGTCCTTTACTAAACGAAATAAGGGAACGTTATATACATGTAAAATACTATAAATGTCCAAGTCTTTTCAGATTAAGTTACTTCTAGCTTCCAATAATGAACGAACAACTAGAAATCTCTTCATTTACCTATACAAAGCATTTAAGTTACGATCTGTTCTTGTTTCTGAATGTATAGTATTGAATCAGTTTTTGACCGTTTAAAATTTTCAGTGATTTCCAGAAGCACCCCTTCATGAGGAGTAATGGCCTATTTGTGAATAAATCATCCATATCCATATCCATCCATCCATCTCTGTGTGTGTGTGTGTGTGTGTGTGTGTGTGTGTGTGTGTGTGTGTGTGTGTCTGTCTGTCTGTCTGTCTCTGTGTCTCTGTCTCTCTCTCTGTCTCTGTCTGTCTGTCTCTCTGTCTGTCTGTCTGTCTGTCTGTCTGTCTGTCTCTCTCTCTCTCTCTCTCTCTCTCTCTCTCTGTGTGTGTGTGTGTGTGTGTGTGTGTGTTGTGTGTGTGTGTGTGCACCTCCTTTACTGTCACTTTGCACGAAAAGTTTCCCACCCTGATGTCTGTGATGATACAAATCCTAAGGTCTACAGATAAAATAAGTCTCTTGACTTTCATAAGTAAGTATTCAGGTCCATTTCAAACAAATGTTTGTATTTATGGGAAGTATCAGCAACTGAAATAAGCGAGAAACAAGGAGTTTTTTGGCAAGGAAATTGCTACGATCAATCAGATATTCACACCCACTTTGCTCGTGAAAAAACGACGTTATGGCAAAAGAGGAGGCCAAGTATACCCTGCATTTATCGACTACAAAAAAGCTTTCAGTACAGCTGACAGTGACAAACTGAAGTTTATTCTTCAGCAAATTGAAAGATCCTCTGAGACTACAAGGATGTTAAAAGCGACGTATTTTTCAGTCGAATCTTGTTTACGATGGGGTGCTAAACTGCCTGACTTCTTTGGGTATCTTCAGGGATTCAAACAGGGCTGCATTCTAGGCCTATTAATCTTTTTTATTTCGATTTCTGAAGTGGTAGATGACGTACAAACAAAGGATAAACTGGTTTCCAATCTTTGACAATCACAAGATCGTTTCGTTTTGTCTTCGATCTCTTTTTTATTCCAGAAACAACGCGTTTTGACATATTCTCCAAGTTATTAAGCGTGGAGGTACTTTGTTTTTAGATAAGTCCAAAGTGATGGTGTTTAGGAAAGGTGTTTACTATAAGAAATGGTACCATTTGAGGAAAGACTTAAACGTTGTTGACCAACATAAATAATTGATGACTATGTTGACGTGTGTGTGTGTGTGTGTGTGTGTGTGTGGTGTGTTGTGGTGCGTGCGTGCGTGCGTGCGTGCGTGCGTGTGTGTGTGTGTGCGCGCGCGCGCGCGCACGTGCGCGCGCGTGTGCACGCGCGAGCGTGGGCACGCACGCGAGCGCATGTGCGTGCGCAGGGAGAAGTGGGGATGTGGGGGGCGGGGGGGGGGGGGGGGGGGGCGACGCAGGCGCAGAGATTGGAAAACAGACAGAGAAAAGGACAGAGAGAAGACTCTGGCTATGAATGCCCTGCACAAGAAACGACTGTTGATGCATGCTGTCTCACGCTGTTAGTTTGGCCAGTGGCCATCAGAAAGATTAGCTTCTCTTTAACAGCAAGACACTGCCATGGCAAGGAGACGACGACAAGAAAACAACCTCATGAAGCACTTCTCATCATTCACACAGACCTGGGGGGCATGGGCCACAAAATGAACTGACGATGGACCCCCCCCTTCTCTTTTCCCCTCACCCTCATCTCCCTGTACCCGTCACCCCTTCACAGTCATTCTGTCCTTCCCCCACTTCTCTCTCTCTCTCTGTCTCTCTGTATCTGTCTCTGTCTGTCTGTCTGTCTGTCTGTCTCTACTCTCTCTCTCTCTCTCTCTCTCTCTCTCTCTCTCTCTCTCTCTCTCTCCTGCTCTATTCTCTCCTGCTCTCTCTCCATTCCTCTCTGTCTCTGTCTCTCACTCACTCACTCGGTCTCTGTGTGTGTATGTGTATGTGTGTGTGTTGTGTGTGTGTGTGTGTGTGTGTGTGTGTGTGTGTGTGTGTGTGTGTATGTTGTGTGTGTGTGTGTGTGTGTGTGTGTGTGTGTGTGTGTGTGTGTGTGTGTTGTTTCTTCGTCTCTCTCCTGCGATCTCTCTCTCTCTCTCTCTCCTCTCTCTCTCTCTCTCTCTCTCTCTCTCTCTCTCTCTCTCTCTCTGTGCCTTGGTCTCTGTCTCTGTCTTTGTCTCTCTCTCTCTGTCCTTCTGTCACTCCCTCCCTCCCTCCCCCTCTCTCCCTTTCTCTGTCTGTCTGTCTGTCTGTCTTCTGTCTCTCTCTCTCTCTCTCCTCTCTCTCTCTCTCTCTCTTCTTCTTCTTCTTCTTCTTCTTCTTCTTCTTCTTCTCTCTCACTCTCTCTTCTCTCTCTCTCTCCTCTGTGTGTGTGTGTGTGTGTGTGTGTGTGTGTGTGTGTGTGTGTGTGTGTGTGTGTCTGTGTGTGTGTGTGTGTGCGTGTGTGTGTGTGTGTGAAAAATCCCCATCCCCATCTCTGATTATCTTATATCCGCTCCATCCCATCGCCAAAGAGTGATGCTGTTGTAGTAGACTTTTTAAAGCAAACTTCCGATGTTTTACATTGCCGGCAAAAGACACTAAAGAAATAAATAAAAGAGAGAAAAAAAAGCCTTGTTGTAAAGGATTTGAGCTAGGACGAGCATGCGCATGGGCCGGTATTTGGGGAAAAAAGGCGTATTTTTTGTTGTTGTTGCTCAGCCAGTGGCCACAAGGTTCTCTGGTCACGGGACCGGCAAATAGGATTGGATGGACGGGGGATCTATTTTTAGCAGTTATTTCATGCGACGAAATATGCAATACAGAATCATTCTGCCTCGAGGAAGTAAACATAGCATTCTCTCTCTCTCTCTCTCTCTCTCTCTCTCTCTCTCTCTCTCTCTCTCTCTCTCTCTCTCTCTCTCTCTCCCCCCCCCAAGAAATACAAACATCTCTAAGATTCTTCAATAAAGACTAAATTGTTCTAGTTGAAAACAACTGACACATTTTTTTTACATGAAATTACCTCTCTCTCTCTCTCTCTCTCTCTCTCTCTCTCTCTCTCTCTCTCTCTCTCTCTCTCTCTCTCTCTCTCTCCCCAACACCCAACAAAAGACTCGCAAAATAATTGCAAGACTCTTTAACCGAGACTGGACTAACCTAATTGAAAACAACAGACGCAGACTTTTATATAAACTTGCTGTAACCTTGATGGCTGAACAACCTTTCAATATTGCTACTGCATATAGTATTACCAAAATCTTCATCCGCATCACGTAATTTTGCCCCATTTATGTCTGCGCTGTACAGCAGTAGCAATAATAGTAACAGAGACAGCACACGTTAAAGACTGCTTCCTGTCAAGGAGAAAAAGATACCCCAAAACGAGCCGGAGGAACCCAGAGAAATATTGTCCTCAATGACTGAACCAGCCAACCAGAAGCATTCTTGCACCATCCTTGGACGCCTGTCCTGTATTGACATAGGGTGTAGGCATGCATAGCCCTTTCTGTTAAGATGTCAGGGGGCATAAATACTCCTTGACAGCTGCTATTGTGTAATGAGCACTGAAGTTAATACAATGGAACCTGAATGGAAGCGTGCCCATGGTACGTATTTCATGACCTCAGACCCACCGGCGAAGGTGACCACTAAACTGCTGTGCACATCCTGCAATCGCACTCGTTGCTGTATGACTGACAGGTGAAGCCAGTACAACTTCAAAAACAAACAAGTTTTTTTTTTTTCCACACGGCCTTACGTGCCCTCTGAAGGGGATCCAGCGGCCAGCAGGACTTTCCCTGTGGTCAGTGGGTTCCTTTCTTCTCACAGTTATTGGGCCTTTTCCCAGAGTCGACCAAAAGGCAGACAAGGCAAAGATACACCTGAAGGTGCCATTGGGACCCAGAGAAGTACTGTCCTCAACTGCCGAACCATCAGGCCGGGAGTCATCCTGCACCACCCTTGAAAGTCTTCGTGTTGATTGTCCATAATTGTAATTACAGAGAGAGAGAGAGAGGAGAGAGAGAGAGAGAGAGAGAGAGAGAGAGACAGACAGACAGACAGACAGACAGACAGACACACAGACACACAGACACAGAGAGAGAGAGAGAGAGAGAGAGGAGAGAGAGAGAGAGAGACGGCAGAGACACCGCAGCCAAGTCCATAGACGGAAAAGACATACAGTCGGCGATGAATCTGCTATGATTTAGAGATCTGTCGCATCACCATCAGCGGTCTTTTTGGCATGCACGTATTTACACACA
Organism: Conus canariensis; assembly: GCA_033310375.1. Lineage (NCBI taxonomy): Eukaryota > Metazoa > Mollusca > Gastropoda > Neogastropoda > Conidae > Conus > Conus canariensis. Next base: position 51,348,773 of record CM065729.1, read on the forward strand.
CACACACCACACACACACACACACCACACACACACTCACAACACACACACACACACACACACACACACGCACACGCACGCACCCACCAGCACCACACCACACACACACACACACACACACACACACACACACACAACACACACACACGTGCATTTCAGTGTAAAGTCCGCAATTAAATCGCATTTTTCCATTTTTTTTTCTTCCCTTGTTTGCTTAACTTCCCTTTCATTCAGTCAAGTTTGATAGCCAAAGCGGAAAAAAAAGATAATTGTCCCTGCTGAAAGCTTTTTTTTTTTAAAACCCAGATCTGTTCCATCACAGATGGGGAAAAAGACAAGAAGAGAACTAGAAAGAAGGGGATAGGAAGAAGACGAGAGAGAGAGAGAGAGAGAGAGAGAGAGAGAGAGAGAGAGAGAGAGAGAGAGAGAGAGAGAGAGAGAGAGGCGAGTGGGTGGAGACAGCAATGTAAACAAGCATATGTATTTGTGTCCTTCTTCAGGGATGTTCTTCTCTGGCAGCCATTTTCTTTATCGAGGAATGGAA
>CM065729.1:51354315-51359315 GCA_033310375.1 Conus canariensis
CAGTTAAGTTGATAGCAGTTCCAGTATATTGAATGGTGTGAGCTCCGGTTATTGTATGTGCCTCTTACTTGTGTTTATCTTTGACATATCTGAACTTGTTTTTCCATTTTGCCCCTACGGCTGGGTGGGAAAAGAATTCATGTTCTGCTTATCTCATTACCCTGGTTAAATCTAATTTTGGTTTCGTTTCGTTTCGTTTCGTTTCGTTTCGTTTCGTTTCGTTTTCTCTCTCTCTCTCTCTCTCTCTCTCTCTCTCTCTCTCTCTCTCTCTCTCTCTCTCTCTCTCTCCTCTCTCTCTCTCTCTCTCTCATTTACTCACGCACGCAGCCACCGTCAAACACACGAACGCATTCTCGCTTTCTGTCTGCCTGTCTCTCTCTCTCTCTTCTGTCTGTCTGTCTGTCTGTCTGTCTTCTGCTCTCTCTCTCTCTCTCTCTCTCTCTCTCTTTCTCTCTTCTCTCTCTCTCACGCACCCACGCTCCAACACACAAACGCCCCAACACACAAACGCATTCTCTCTTCTCTCTCTCTCTCTCTCTCCCCTCTCTCTCTCTCTCTCTCAAACACACACACACACACACACACACACACATCGCGCGCGCGCACTCACACACACACAACACACACACACACACACACACACACACACACACACACACACACTTACGCACACACACACACACACACACACACACACATCGCGCGCGCGCACTCACACACACGCACACACACACACACACACACACACACACACACACACACACACACACACACACACACACACACACACACACACACAACATATTAGTGTTATCAACCAATAGTTTAAAACTGCGTATTTCTCAGATGTCAGAGGAGGATGTTTGTTTGATTTTTTTTGTTCTTATCTGAACTAAACTATGCGGCAAACTACCATAATGCCAGACCCGTAAACTTGAAGGCGAATTGCGTGCTTGGTTGAAGAACACAGTTATAGCTGAGCCAGGTTCCTCACTTTGTTTTTAATCATGTAAACTGGCAGCGTTTGAATTAGAGCAGCAGGTTTAAAACTTACGAAACGCGCTGAGAGAGAGAGAGAGAGAGAGAGGAGAGAGAGAGAGAGAGAGAGAGAGAGAGAGAGAGAGAGAGGAGAAGAGAGAGAGTTGCTTCGCTCCATGCCTGCCGGGGCATTCTGACTCTGTTTATCACGCATGTCTGTGACTATTTTTTTCTCTCTCTGATAATGAGTCTGCTTTCAAAGTTACCTTTTCTTTCATTTGTAGTCCTGTTAGGCCTTTACTGAAATCTGGCACGCGCGTGCGTGCGCGCGCGCACACACACATACACACATATTTATTTACATCGTCAATATTTTCTTGTTCTCCATACGTTATCTTTATTTTCTGATTCTACTGTCTGCATATCCGCCCCCCCCCCCCCCCCTTTTTTTTTTTTTTTTTCATTTCAAATCTATCCTAGACTGTACTCTGCACTTTGTCTTATTTTGAACTGTGATTTATCAATACTCTGTCTTTTTTCACCTTCGTTTGATCGTCCACTGTGAACTTCACTATTTCTATACTTTGTCCTTTTACATTCTAATTTGTCCATACTTTGTCGTTTATGTTTTAAAGTTTACTTTCTCTATACTTTACCCTAATTAAGAATTCAAATCTCTCCGTACTTTTTCGTTTATTTTTCACCCCATATCTCCCATGGCTTGTCCCTCTTAATTGTAGTTTCTCTCTGCTTTGTCCTTTATTTTATTTCGAAACCCTGTTTCTCTGTATTCAGCCGTTTATTTGGGACCTTTCGCCACACTGTGGCCTTTCAAATTCTGATTTTTCTGCATTTTGACATTTATTTTAAACCTTACTTTCTCCATGACTTTGACCTTTATCTTTTCATCATGTTTGTCCACACTATGACCATCAGTTCAAACCATACCTTCTCATTCATACACTATGACCATCAGTTCCAACCATACCTTCTCATTCATACACTATGACCATCAGTTCAAACCATACCTTCTCATTCATACACTATGACCATCAGTTCCAACCATACCTTCTCATTCATACACTATGACCATCAGTTCCAACCATACCTTCTCATTCATACACTATGACCATCAGTTCAAACCATACCTTCTCATTCATTGTCCTTTTGTTCTTAAAATCTCCATTCTTTGTGCTGAATATTCTAAACCCATTTTCCCCCAATACTGTGTCCTTTAATTTCTCTATACCTAACAGCTACTTTCTCCATACCTTGCTCTTTAATTTTGTCTTAATTCTCATTTTTCTACATGCTTTCTCATGATTTTTTAGTCGAACATTCTCCAATGCATATCTTACTGTGCCTTGTCGGTGGCTGAAAATGCTGTTACCGGATTGTGCCGCAGTGGAATCACGCCTGAACCTGTGCCATGCCTTCCTGCCCGGTGTCTTTGAAGTGCCTGTCGGTATACCTGCCAACCTTCTCCACTGTTGATGTTACCGGTACCGCTACGTACACTTGGTTCCAGATGATTGGACGGCGGTGCCAGGCGGAATGTATCAAGAGAGTGTCAGAGTGTGGAGAGATTGTCAAGATCCGGACTAGGTAACTGAGGACTAAGGTATTGGGGAGTGGGGATGGGGGTGGGGGTGGGAGGTCAGTCTTAAGCCCTCTGTCTTGGTGAATGAGAATAAGACAGGATACTGGGCCACATCGAAAACGAGAAGAACGAGGGGGAACATTCAACCAAGTGCATGCAAATTGTCGCACTGGGTAGGGGAAGGCTTGTGAATGGAGATGGGGATGAGGAGGCCCTGTGGATATATATATATATATATATATATATATATATATATATATATATATATCTGTGTGTGTGTCTTTCTCTCTTCTCCTCTCTCTCTCCTCTCTCTCTCTCTCTCTCTCTCTCTCTCTCCTCTCCTCTCCTCTCTCTCTCTCTCTCTCTCTCTGTTTCTCCGTCTCTCTGTCTCTCTGTCTCGTTGTCTGTCTGGCTGTCTGTCTGTCTATCTGTTTCTCTCTCTCTCTCTCTCTCTCTCTCTCTCTCTCTCTCTCTCTCTCTCTCAAATCTTTATGTGCCTGATTTGATTTTAATCATTACTTTTGATGTTTGGATTTCTTCGTCTGAATTACTTCGTGTCTTTATCTTTCCTTTGGGTTTCTTTTTTCCTTTATAATTCTGATTAAGCCTTTTTGCAAGGACAGGTTTTAGAAAAGATGTGAAGCTTATTCTTTAACCCTCGATAAAAATAATTTTAACCTGAATTCACACACACACACACACACACACACACACACACACACACACACACACACACACCACACACACACACACACACACACACACACACACACACACACACACACACACACACACACAAACTGACTGAGTGACTGAAACCATTTCTTGTCAGATTAACCATAGGTTGTACTCACACACACACACACACACACACACACACACACACACACACACACACACACACACACACATATGCACGCATGCACGCACGCACGCACGCACGCACGCGCGCACGCGCACGCACACACACATACACACACACACACACACACACACACACACACACACACACACACACACACACGGTGACTGAAGCCCCCTCAGATCTCCGGGCCAGTCACCCCACGGCCGCTGCCCCCCCCCCTCCCTCCCCACCACCACCCCCGCCCCCACCCCCAGAGGCTAGTCCAGTTCCGGACTGAAGAAATCCCACAAGAGCACACTAAGACAACACGTCTGCCGGCCCCTAAACACGCCACTGTCCGATAAAACGGCCCGCCTAGGGCTTCGTAAGCCCCCCCCCCCCCCTCCTTCCTCCCACCGCCCCTCAACTTCTCCCCATCCCCCTTCCCTTCACACACTCCTCCCTCTCCCTCCTCCTCAAACAACAACCACCACCACCACTACCCCTCTCCTCCCGTCTCGCAACCACCCTTCCCCACCACCTCCTTCCTCCCACCCACGCACGCACCCGCTCTGCCTTATCGGTGAACTCTTACGGGCACACCCAATCACCTCGCTGCGTCCCTCCTCTCTCTCCCCAGCCCTGCCCCTAAATCCCCAACAGGTAAATGCCAGTGGGTTTCTACCAATCGTCAGGAAGCTGAAAGAATTCCCACGAAGCCCGACACATGTACATACATAATTAGAAATCACTGCTATCGGTTTATCGCCATGAGATGATAAAGGTGTTCTAAGTTCGAACTTCTGAAAAACACAGAGAAGAAAATGCGAAAACTTGTTGAAACTATCTATTAATTCAGCATCTTTCTGTTTAATTAAAAAGAATCTGCTTCATCTTTGATAGAAACAGGATGAATGTTATTGGAAATGAAATGAGGCAGGGAACAGTAAACAATAAACAAGTGGGATAACTTTTGCTCCCATAAGAAAACCTAACACAGAGAAACTTTTATTCAAGACTGGCACAGCCTTTTAAACTTGAATAAAGTCAGACAAATCATACATAGACGAACAATCTAATAGTGGGGGAAAAAAACAAGCGCAGGCCAACAACTCAACTGTCTTCATAGTAATGACTTGGCAAAAATTTGGACTTAAGGAGGGGGGGGGGGGGAGGGGGGGGAGTTTGAAGATGGAGAAACTGGGAACATGAAATTAAGAAAATATAGCTAGTGAAGAGTTTTCATATCTGTAATATATTTTCTTAATTTCATGTTCCCAGTTTCTCCATCTTCAAACTCCCCCCCCCTCCCCCTCCCCCCTCCTTAAGTCCAAATTTTTGCCAAGTCATTACTATGAAGACAGTTCAGTTGTTGGCCTGCGCTTTTTTTTCCCCCACTATTAGATTGTTCGTCTATGTATTTGTCTGACTTTATTCAAGTTTAAAAGGCTGTGCCAGTCTTGAATAAAAGTTACTCTGTGTTAGGTTTTCTTATGGGAGCAAAAGTTACCCCACTTGTTTATAGGATGAATGTTGTTAAACTCTACTTCATCTTCGATAGAAACAGGATGTATGTTG
>CM065729.1:51366815-51369315 GCA_033310375.1 Conus canariensis
ATAATCGATTCTTCGAATGATTTTCGATCGCCTTCTTGTAAAAGTTCAGTATCATCTGCATACTGTGATATTTTATTCTCAGTATTAGCTATTTTAATTCCTTTTATGTCTTCATTTTGTCTAATCATGTTTGCTAAGATTTCAACACAAATAACAAATAAATATGGCGAGATTGGATCCCCTTGGCGACATCCTCTCTCAACAGGAAACCAACCGGCTAGTTTTCCATTAACTGAAACAGCTGACTTAATATTTGTGTAGAATGTTTTTATCCATTGACAAAAACTTGGACCAAAGCCAAAGGCATGTAATACCTTAAACATGAAATCATAGCTAACACTGTCAAACGCTTTTTCAAAGTCTAAACATAAAAGTATCCCAGGTTTTTTGGATATAATCATATAATCAAGTATATCATAAATAAGACGAATGTTATCTCCCAAATACCTGTTTGGAATAAAACCAGTCTGGTCTTCATTGATGATAGAGGGAAGCACACATTTTAATCGGTTGGCTATACATGTGGATCCTATTTTATACACAGTGTTCAAAAGTGAAATTGGTCTCCAATTTTTGATTCGGTCTTTGGGCTTGTCACCCTTTGGAATGCATACGATAATGCCTTCTTTTTGTGTCGAAGATAGTTCATTTCTATCGAATCCATCGTTTAACGCTCTTACAATATATGGACCAAGTTGTAACCAGAAACATTTGAAGAATTCTGCTGTGAAGCCGTCGCTGCCAGGACTTTTCATATTACGCATGTGTTTAAGGGCAATACCGGCTTCTTCTAAAGTAATTTTGCCTTCCAAAGAAGTTACCTGACTCTCAGTTAATACTGGTAAATTATTTACTAAATCTAGAATTTCACAAGATTCAATATCTCTTTTAGAATATAATTTTTGATAGAACTTATTAACTTCTTCGGCAATTTCATCACTGTCACTTAAAATAGATCCATTATCCAGCGTAAGTTTCGTAATATTTTACAAACGTAATTTCGTTTTTCAAGTCCACAAAAATAATTGGTTATTTTTTCCCCTTCTGCGACCCATCTCGCCCTTGAACGCAGCAACACACCTTCCATCTTCTTTTCCCGAAGTGTAATCAACTCTTGTTTATAACTTTCAAGTTCACGTCTTTCTTCTTCAGATAATACCACTTTCTTTTCAAGTAAAGAAATATTACTTTCAAGATGTTTCTGTTTTTCTCTGTCCTTCCGTTTCTTCATCGTTGCGTATGATATAGTTTTGCCTCGAATTTTCATAAGTAATGTATCCAAAAAAAGTTGATCAGAAATAACAAACTGGATTTCTGATTTAGGAATCTGGGCCAACCCACAGCGACAATATGGTAGAGCTGCATATTCCTCAATAACTGTTTGAATTACTTGGTTTATGTCTTCTATATAATTGGTGTCTTTCAACAATGAACTATTGAATTTCCATAATAGATTTCTCTTTATCTCTTTATCTTGCTCTAGAGTTATTAGAATTAAGGAGTGGTCAGATCGATATCCTGGTAGAATATCTGCGTCTGTTACATGATTACATAACCAATCGGAAATAAGAAAAAAATCTAAACGGCTCTGCTGACATGGGTTATTTCTCCTCCAAGTATACCTTCGTAATTCGGGATTTAAATCACGCCAGATGTCAGTTAAGTCTAGGCTGTCCGTCATGTTTTCTATTTGCTCTTGTGCTTTAGGATTATTGTTATGTCTGTAATTATAACAGTCCAAGGAGTAATCACGTACCAAATTCCAATCACCTCCAATAATGACATTTTCAACTCCAACTTCTCTAATGTGTTCTTCCAACTCCACATAAAACTCAGGCTCATCACGATTGGGCCCGTAAATACTAACAATAAGACATTCTTTATCCATTATTTTAACGGATGCAAAAATATAATTACCTGCCGTGTCTTTATAAACTTTTCTTAACTGAAAGTCAAAATTATTACTGAACAAAATAGCTACGCCCCTTGAATGTGAATTATGAGACGCAAAATAGCATTTGTAACCCCACTCTGAACGAATATAATTCTCTAACTTCGGTTTGAAATGAGTATCCTGCAGCAAATATATTGAGTATGCTTTCCCCCTTAAATAATTAAACACGTCTCTTCGCTTTTGTGGGTTGGCTAGACCCTGACAATTCATGGATGCAATTGTTACTTTGTTACTCATATTGACAGCTAAATGTAACATGAGTCATACCAACATATGGACACATTACCATGTTGACATATAAAACCGAACCAAAATGAAAACGTGTGTGTGTGTGTGTGTGTGTGCGCGCGCGCGCGCGCGCGCGCGTGTGTGTATGCATGCATGCGCACGCTTTTATGTGTGTGTGTGTGTGTGTGTGTGTGTGTGTGTGTGTGTGTGTGTGTGTGTGTGTGAATTATGCCTGTGTTTGTATATGCGTATACTTGTTTGCGTGCGTGTTGGTGCGTGTTGGCGCGTGTTGGCGCGCCTGCGCTCGCCCACAGGAAG
>CM065729.1:51381815-51384315 GCA_033310375.1 Conus canariensis
GACAGACAGACAGACAGACAGACAGAACAGAGACAGAGTCAGAGAGAGAGACAGAGACAGAGACAGAGACAGAGAGACAGAAACAGAGAGCAGAGACAGAGAGACAGAGATAGACAGAGACAGAGGGATAGAGATAGACAGATAGACAAAGACAGAGACCGAGACAGAGAGAAAGCCACAGAGACAAAGAGACAGAAAGAGACAGAGAACTGATAAATCGAAGAGACAGACAGACAGACAGACAGACAGACAGACAGAACCGACAGTCAGACAGAGAGAGACGAACAGACAGAGATGGCTTAGAATCTACAGCACCTCATCAACAATTCAAAACACCACAGACAACCTCACTAGGCGCTGTGCTGCAGTGGTCATCACGGCAAGCAGTGGTCAGGGAAGTGGTGACAATCGTCTGTAGAGGGCTTAGTGCATGGTGGGTGTGCTGTGAAGGCCTGGAATGCATCAGCACCGAAGGCCAGCAAAGGCCATCGGCAGCAGTGCGGGATCTCCTCTCATGGGTTGTCTCATGGCGATTAAGCCTAATTGCTCCCTGTGGCCGGCTCTGTGTGTGTGTGTGTGTGTGTGTGTGTGTGTGTGTGTGTGTGTGTGTGTGTCTGTCTGTCTGTCTGTCTGTCTGTCTGTCTGTCTGTTTGTCCTTGTGTGAGCGCGTGCTGCGTGCGTGCGTGCGTGCGTGCGTGTGTGTTGTGTGTGTGTGTGTGTGTGTGTGTGTGTTGTGTGTGTGTGTGTCTGTCTGTCTGTCTGTCTGTGTCTGTGTCTGTGTGTCTTTGTGCAAAGGTGTGAGGGGTAAAAGATAGGTCAACTCATATGTATGTGTGTAGTTGTCCTTCAGTTTTAGACATAAGCATAAAAAAACGACATAAAAAGAAATTGAAATCAAAAGAAGACTTCCAGTCCACTGATGATATTGGAAAGCAGCAGGTAATGCTAATACAGAGGCGAAGAAGCTAAGACTGAGACCTACTAGAGTGCAGTGTTGCATATCATTACGTTGTCAGTAAAGACCTTTTTTTATCTAACTGGTAGGTAGAACTGATATAGATGTGTCGTTTTCTAAGTTGAAACACGCAAGAAACTAAGAAGCATCTTTTGAATTTAAAAGATACTGACTGATTTTTAAAGATTATTCACGGCAGCACAACAAAACACAAAACCAACGTCATTTCTTCAACATGGGGAGAGAGAGAGAGAGAGAGAGGAGAGAGAGAGAGAGAGAGAGAGAGAGAGAGAGAGAGAGAGAAGAGAGAGAGAGAGAGAGAGAGAGAAGGCGAAAACCGGAGTTTAGACAGAACAAGACCGAGACGGAGGAGGAGAAGGAGGAGGAGAAGAAGGGAAAAGAGAAACCGTTTCCTTCCTTTCTTCATTTTCTTCTTTCCCATTCGTCTTTTGTCCCCCCCCCCCCCCCCCCTCCCCTTTTTTTTTCTTTCCTGTTTTTACTTTGTCCACTTTCTGCATGATTCCATTGCGCCAATCTTTATTTCCTTAAATTTTCTTTAGAGAAGGGGAGATTGAATCGTAAAAATAGAAAGAAGACATCTCTCTCCTCCCCCCTCCCTCCTCTCTCTCTCCTCTCCCTCTCTCTCTCTCTCTCTCTCTCTCTCTCTCTCTCTCTCTCTCTCTCTCCCTACTTCTGATGTGTATTTCCAGGAACACTGAAATAAAGGAATAGATGTCTAAACAAAAACAAAATGAAATAAGATACAATAAAATGAAACAAACTACAACAAATAAAACTCGGATTTGGTAAGGAGGAGAGGGAGGGACACAAGTGGGGATATGGACACGTCTGCTTACGAAGCATCTCAACTGACGAATGGAGAGAGAAAAGCTGCATGCTGCATCATGATATGTTTTCATACTTTAATACTTATTTCTCCTCCTCCTCCTCCTCCTCGTCCTCCTCCTCCTCCTCGTCCTCCTCCTCCTCCTCCTCTTCCTCCTCCTCTTATCCTCTCCTCCTCCTCCCTCCTCCTCCTCCTCCTCTTTCTCTTCTTCCTCCTCTCCTCTCTTCCTCCCCCGCTTTTTCTTCTTCTCTCTTCTCTTCTTCCTCCCCTCTTCTCTCTTCTTCTTCTTCTTCTTCTTCTTCTTCTTCTCCTTCTTCTTCTTCTTCTTCTTCCTTCTTCTTCTTCTTCTTCTCTCTTCTTCTTCTTCCTTCTTCTCTTCCTTCTTCTTCTTCTCTTCTTCTTTCTCTTCTTCTTCTTCCTTCTTCTTCTTCTTCTTCTTCTTCTTCTTCTTCTTCTCTCTTCTTCTCTTCTCTTCTTCTTCTTCTTCTTTCTTCTTTAGTTTGTTTACCTGTTTGAACCCTTTCTCTTTCAAATTCTCTTTCGGCAGAGAAACAAATTGACTCTTCACAAATGAAATATATGAAAGACTCTCTCTCTCTCTCTCTCTGCTTTTGCGGTGTGTGTGTGTGTGTGTGTGTGTGTGGTGCGTGCGTGCGTGCGTGCGTGCGTGCGTGCGTGCGTGCGTGCATGCGTGCGTG
>CM065729.1:51391815-51399315 GCA_033310375.1 Conus canariensis
GTGTGTATATATATGCGCGCGCGCGCGCGCGCGCGTGTGTGTGTGTGTGTGTGTGTGCGTGCGTGCGTGCGTGCGTGCGTGCGTGCGTGCGTGCGTGCGTGCGTGCGTGCGTGTGTGTGTGTGTGTGTGTTGTGTGTGTGTGTGTGTGTGTGTGTGTGTGTGTGTGTGTGTGTGTGTGTGTGTGTGTGTGTGAATGAAAGCATCAACTAGGAATCGTACTTACTTTCATTTGATAATTTTTTTTTTAATCCTATGCTGTAGACAGATTGCATGTGAATGTTCAAAGAACTATGTATTAAACTATGACCTGGAATCTTGGAATGCAAAGTTTAGAATCCATCAGGGAATGTGTAATAAGAACACTTGACATCTGGTGACTTCACTGGTTTACTCATTTACTGTTGTTGTTTGTTTAAACTTGTACCTGAAAACATCAATTTTACAGATTCAAGCTTGACCAGATTTTCATGAAGCTGACCTCCTAGCCAGCCACTCCTAACGTCCAACGCGACTAACATCAGCACACATTAGGGACATCATCCCATTTCATCGTCTTCCCCACCATCCCACCCCCACCCCCCATTCAAACCCTTTTTTTCTTAGCCAAAAGGCCGAGAAGCGATCGCATTCCAGGCCCTGCCTACCTCCCTTTCATTTCATTCTCACCACTTCCTTCATCCGCTTCCGTGCATCATTTCCGGGTCGGTTCGTTGTGCAGACCGTCCACTTGTCTGGCGGTTAGCGGGCGGGAGGCGCTAGATCGGCGAGTGAAGATGGAAGACAGGCGCGGTGATGCCTTGTTGACTCTGAGTGGGAGCAGGGCTCGGCCTTACCCACTTACCGTGTGGCGGACCACAGTCGGGAAGTTATGATCTTCAGCCAGTCAGGTAGACGATCTCTTCAAGGTTTCTTTTTTTTAAGAAGAAGAGTGTGATGGGTAGGGAAGGAGAGAGAGAGAGAGAGAGAGAGAGAGAGAGAGGAGAGAGAAGACAGACAGACGAGAAGACAGAGACAGACAGACAGAAGAAGAAGAAGAGAAGGAGGAGGAGGAGCAGGAGGAGAGGAGGAGGAGAGGAGGAGGAGGAGGAGGAGGAGGAGAGAGAAGAAAGAAGAGAGGAGGAGGAGGAGAAGAGAGAGGAGAAGAAAAAGAAAAAGAAGAAGAAAAGTGGAGAAGAAAGAAGAAAAAGAGAGAAGAAGAAGTAGAAGAAGCAGAAGAAGAAGAAGAGTGTGAGAAGAAGAAGAAGAAGAAGAAGAAGAAGAGAAGAAGAAGAAGAAGAAGAAGAAGAAAAATGGATATTATAAGTATGGGGGTGGGGCAGTCCCGTATTTCATTGTCTGATGTCGGTTTGTGTCTTTATCTGCACTTCTCTCTCTCTCTCACTCTCTCTCTCTCTCCTCTCTCTCTCCTCTCTCTCTCTCTCTCTCTCTCTCAGATAAACACCTTTACTGACTTTCTGGTTCAGTTCGTTCATGCACTGTGTCATTAAGGGATAATTCAAGAACAAATGACAGATTCAATAACCGTTCCATTATTTAAAAAAGGTGCAACTGGTGTTGCCAGCAATTTCATAAAAAAAGATATCGTTGTGTGATATCAGTAGTAAGTTGTTTAGGTAAATTATCAATTGCAGGCTACAGGAGACGGGCAGCAAAATGGTATCACTGGTGAGTATCAAGCAGGAATGAGTATGGCTGTTGATGGTATGTTTATAATCTAGTTCAAGTGAGGACTACAGGGAAACAAACAAGATCATTAATATGTTATCAGCAATTATTAGTTTATGTTATACTTTAGTGATAATACAAAACAATTTTCACGATTCATTAATATTGTAATCTTTATTGATTTTTTAAAAAGGTTTTGACTTTGGCCTATATTCCAAAAATTTGGTATTCGAGTAAAGCTCAGAATGTAAAAACTATGTATAGTAGTGTTAAATCAAGAATAAGATCTGGTGCTTGTTTGTTACGAGAGGGTAGAACAGGGAGACGCGTGCAGACCTATGCTTTTTTCTTTGTTCAATAACTAGTTTCATTCATCCTCATTACTCATCTACTATGTATGATTTTAGAATTACTTCCATCAATAATGTGTATATGTATGTGTGAGAGGGAGGAGGGTGAGAGATGCTAGCAATTTCTCTCTGTCCATTCCCACTGTTTAACTTTTTTTGCCATCAAACCCCCCCCCCCCCCCCCCCCCCCCCCCCCCCCACCATCACCAATTCCAGATTCTGTCCAATCCCACACTAACTGTTCTGTGGTCTCAACTGGTCTGTTGACATTTATTTTGCCATTAAACTGATTTGGGCCTTTGAGTTTGTGTACAGACCAGACTGCAGTTCAATTCCTCACTTACTTCGGTTTTTCGCTTTTAACCGCAAGCTGCAATAAAGCATTTTGTTCGTTTTTTCTGAAAGCAACATGCAGCGAAGCATCTATTTACCTATTCTTTTACTCAATCAGTTTTATGTTCGTTCGTATGTTTCTCTCTCTCTCTCTCTCTCTCTCTCTCTCTCTCTCTCTCTCACACACACACACACACACACACACACACACACACACACACACACACACACACACACACACACAAGGTAAGTGTATGCCTCTGGCGACGGTGTGCCTAATGGGAAGACAGTGAACATTGGCAGAGCAATGAATTCTCCCAGGCCAGATTGACGGGATTCACTAAGTGCTATTGCGACACTGGCCAACACTGCACTTTACATGATGGATGGCACATGCCCTCAGACAGACAGACAGAGAGACAGAGAAAGAGAGAGAGAGAGAGAGAGAGAGAGAGAGAGAGAGAGCTACAGGCAGACAGACAGAGGGACAGGCGGACAGATGGACAGACAGACAGACAGACGGACGGATGGAAGGACAGGACTAACAGACAGACAGACAAACAGATTGACAGACACACCACGACAGAGACAGAGACGGACAGATAGATACACAAAGACAGACAGACAGAGGGACACACGGACAGATGGACAGACAGACGGACGGACGAACTGAAGGACAGGACTGACAGACAAACAGACTAACAGACACACCACGACAGAGAGAGACAGACAGACAGACACAAAGCCAAACAGAGAGACAGAGACAAGAAGACAGACAGACAGACAGACAGAGACACAGACAGAGAGACAGATACAGAGACAACGACTAAGAAGCAGACAAACAGAAAACAAACTCTGACAGACAGACAGACAGACAGACAGATCAGACAGGCAGACAGGACAGACAATGTCTTGAAAACCATGGCACCTTGTCAAAAATCACCAAAAAAAAAAAAAAAAAAAAAAAAAAAAAACCAGACAACCTCATTAATTAAGTACTGTGCTGCAGTGGTTAGCAAGTCCCGCAGTGGTCAGTGGCGACCGACGTCAGTAGAGGGCTTAGTGCCTGGTGGGTGTCGTGTGAAGGCCTGGACTATGTCAGCACTGTGCTGAAGGCCACCATCGCTACCCAGCAGCTGTGAAGGGTCTCCTGCGCTGGGTTGTCTCATAATGATCTTATACTGGTTAGTTCCTGGTGGACGGCTGTGGAGTAGCCTAGTGACTGTATATGAGAGAGAGAGAGAGAGAGAGAGAGAGAGAGACGAAGAAGACAGACAGACAGACAGACAGACAGAATGAGCACGCTGTAACGCACGCGTGCGCACGCGCGCGCGCACGCACACACACACACACACACACACACACACAGACACACACACACACACACACACACACCACACACACACACACACACACACAAACGCGCGCGCGCACACACACACACACACACACACACACACACACACACACACACAAATATATATGTATGTATGACCACAAGCCCAACTTTCATAACAATCCAACATGTAGACTAATAAATCCATCCAAATCTGAACTAGGCAAAATAAGCAAGAAAATTCCGGAAAAAACAATAAAGAACATAAAATCAAACTCTGAATACAACCTCTGGAAGAACACATACGAAGTTATCCAATGGTTCAAAAAACTCAATAAACAAAGTAATACAGTATTCATCACATTTGACATAGTAGACTTTTACCCATCTATAGATGAGGAACTACTCAACAAAGCACTGAAGTTTGCCAGTAACCACACAGACATAACAGGGTCAGAAATGGAAATCATTCTCCACACCAAGAAAACATTACTGCACAGTAGAAACGAAACCTGGATCAAGAAAACGAACAGAACTCAACATTTGACGTAACCATGGGATCATATGATGGTGCAGAAACATGCGAACTGGTTGGACTATTCATGCTGTCCAACATCAAGAAAAAACTCGGAAAGCAAGTCGGACTATACAGAGATGACGGCCTTGCTGCACTAACCAATAACCCAAGAACCATTGAAAATAGGAAAAAAGAACTATGCAAAATCTTCCAAAATCACAACTTAAAAATTGCCATTGAAGCAAACAAAAAGGTAGTGAACTACTTAGACATAACACTGGATCTCAATAATCACATATATAAACCATACAAGAAACCCAACGACACACCTCTCTATGTACACATCAAAAGTAACCATCCACCATCTGTATTAAAGACGGCATAAACAAGAGACTATCAAACCTGTCATGCAGTGAGAAAGTGTTCAACAATGCAGCAGTAGAATACCAGGAGGCACTACAAAGAAGTGGATACAATTACAAACTACAATACAACCCAGATAACAACACAAATAAAAGCAAGAAAAATAGAAAAAGAAAAATCATATGGTACAACCCCACATACGACGGGAAACTCAAAACAAACATAGGGAAAGAATTCTTCAAAATCTTAACAACTTCATTTCCAAAAGAGCACAAACTGTCCAAAATATTCAACAAAAACACTGTCAAACTATCGTACTCATGTATGCCCAACCTCAAAAACCTAACTGATGCATCCAACAAAATGAAAACCAACACAGCAAAGAAGGGTGAAGAAAGGAAACCTGCAATTGCATCCAAAAAAGAGCAGTGTCCACTAAGCAATAAATGTCTTCAAACAATATTGTATACCAGGCTACTGTGACATCAGAAAATGAAAAAGAAACATAATAGGGATCACTGAAAACCACTTCAAAACCAGATATGCAAACCACAAACAGTCATTCAACAAAGAAAAATACAAAAACCAAACTGAATTGAGCAAATACATTTGGAAACTTAAAGACGCAAAAATAAACTACAACATATCCTGGAAATCATAAAAAGGGCATCACCATACAGCAATATTTCAAAAAGATGCAACCTATGCCTAACTGAAAAATGGCTAATACTGTGTAAACCTCACTTAGCAACTCTTAATACTAAAACAGAAATAGTAAATAACTGCAGGCACAAATGGAAATCGTTGTTAGTGAACACACCCCGTACAACAACCTGAAAACCCAAAAAAACACGTGCAACCAACACGCACGTGAAAACAGCTGCAACCGGGCCCCACACGCTATATAACACCGGCGGTGGGCAACCCAAACTCCATCCTGACGATAGCCAAGCGCTAGAAACAAATTTGTAGATATTTTAATACCTCTTTTAATACTTGTCTTATCTAATGTTGCTCCCAAGGGGTTGAGCACTTGTAGAATCACTCTAGGCTTTTTAACCACACTGATATATATATATATATATATATATATTATAATATGCACATGCGCGCGCACGCACACACGCATGTACGCACGCACGCGCGCGCGCGCACACACACACAACACACACACACACACACACACACACACACGTGCGCGCACTCACGCATGCACGCACACACATACACACATGTACACGCTTTCTCTCTCTCTCTCTCTCTCTCTCTCTCTCTCTCTCTCTCTCTCTCTCTCTCTCTCATTCGTCTAATAATACATACTTTTCTGAAAAGACGTGAAATGAAAGTGGAAGTAGTAGTAGTAGTAGTAGTAGTATAGTAGTAGTAGTATAGTAGTAACTACTACTACTACTATTACTACTGCTCACGCACCACACACACACACACACACCACACGCACGCGCGCACGCATACACGCACGCACACACACACACACACACACACACACACACACACACACACACACACACACACACACACACACACGCTGTTCAAGAAGATAACGTCCCCACAATCAGACCAGTGTTGTATATGTAGTCAAATCTGTTGAATGAATAAACCCTTACCTCAATAATTGGGGAAACTGATATGTCATGTTTTCGGATGTGCCCACAGTTGCCAAACACACAGTTTTGAAAAGCATTTCCAATAACATCTTCACAGTATCCATTTAGATTGTTTTACAAAGCATTTACAATAGCGTCTATACCGTTTCCACTTACATATTTCATGAATCATTTAGGACAACATCTACATCGTTTCCATTCGCATTGTGCTAACACAAAGACATCTGCAGTAACATTATATACAGTTTCCATGAACAGTTGTTTTACAAGACATTTCCAGTAACGTTTATGCAGGTTTTCATTCATATTGTTTGGCAAGACATTTACAGTCTGCTCAGTCGCCAGTACAGCATTTTGATAGGCATCCACAACGCAATCTGCACAGAGTTTTCTCAACAGAAGAATAAGGAGAAAGCGGATGTGGAGGAGGAGGGAGGAGGAGGAAGAGGAAAGAGAAGCGCAGGAGGAGAAGGAAGAAGAGAAAGGAAAAGGGAAGGAGCAGAAAACTTCTTCTTCCTTTTATTTCTTATTCTTTCATTATTTTGTTTTTTTCTATTTTACCCTTTTTTTTTTTTTTGCTTGTTTCCATTTCACTAATCTTTCTTTCCTTCAATTTCATTCATGAAAGCAGGGAAAATTGAAACGTATTGATAGCAAGGAGAAAACTCTCTCTTCCCCCACCTTCCTCCGTCCCTTCTCTCTCTCTCTCTCTCTCTCTCTCTCTCTCTCTCTCTCTCTCTCTCTTCTCTCTCTCTCTCTCTCTCTCTCTCTCTCTTGCGTCTTGTCACAAAGTGGGAAAAATAAAACAAACAAACAAACAACGATTGAACAAAATCAGCAATGGGAGAATGAAGAAAAGAAGCAGAGGTATAGGAAGAAGTAGAAAGATGGACATGTCTGCTTACGAAGCTTTTCAACTGACAAATTGAGAGGGAAAAGCTGTAGACTGCATTATAATATCTCTTTGTACTTAATCACTTCTTCTTCTTCTTCTTCTTCTTCTGGAACAAGTTTTTCAACAGAAAAACAAGCTGATTCTCAACTGAACTCTCTCTCTCTCTCTCTCTCTCTCTCTCTCTCTCTCTCTCTCTCTCTCTCTCTCTCCCCTTGTGCGTGCGCGCGTACGTGTGTGCATGCACGCGCGCGCGTGTGTGTATGTGTGTGTTTTGTGTGTGTGTGTGTGTGTGTGTGTGTGTGTGTGTGTGTGTGTGCGCGGTGTGCATTGTGTGTGTGTGTGTGTGTGTGTATGGTTGTGTGTGTGTGTGTTGTTAGAGAAAACATCACAAGAAATAGTATTCAACACTTCTACAG
>CM065729.1:51409315-51441815 GCA_033310375.1 Conus canariensis
TTTGATAAATGCGAATCAGCTCTCTTTTTTAAACAATATTACGTATTGGGAAAACGTGGTAAGTGATTTCTTTGAATCTCCAAATAAATTAGAACACTAATGATAAGCTTTTGATATTATGGCTCACAATAATGGTTTTTCTTTCTGGTTCGTCAACACCGCGGCATAAACTCGAAATATTGATAGATATGTATGCTTGTGAATGTGATTTTGATATGTTTGTAATCGGATATAAACATTTACTCACTCATTTGATCAACTAAAACAGACACTTGTAAGCACGCTGACGGCCTCCTGGATATCAGACAACCCACAGCTCACAGAAGGTCCGCTAGACCAAGAATCTGGAAACGCTCACAACTCATGCATTCACAGAGCGACAAACAAACAAAACTCAATGTTATCTGAACAATGCAATCATGTCGGCTGTTCACGGAAGATCAGTCTGATATGTTGTGGTGTTTCGGTTTTGTAAGTGCCCTGAAGAAAAAGAATTATCACTACAAAAGTAACAAGGAGCACGAGAGGTGGGGAGAGGGTGGGGGTGAGAGAGGCTGGGAGAGGGGGGATGAGAGAGGTTGGAAGAGGGGGGATGAGAGAGGTGGAGAGAGGTGGGATGAGAGAGGTGGGGAGAGGAGGGGATGAGAGAGGTGGGGACAGGGGGAATGAGAGAGGTGGGGAGCGGGGGGGGGGGGGGGGGTGGACGTGAACAAAGACGCGTAATGCACACAGGACAAAAGAGAAAATGAAAAGGCGCTCCATGAACAGTGTGAAATTGAGACTACAACAAAGGATCCGAAAGCAGGCAGGCTTTTAGTTCCCAGTGAATCCCGAGCAGAGTTCACATGACAATGTTTCATTTTGCAAAAGGCACAGCTTCGCCCGGCCAATCATCTGTACAACACCTGTTTGAATTTCTTTCTTTTTTCTACTTCACAGGCAATCACGAATGATTTTATTCAGTTTTATAGAGGTAGTTTTACGTTTAGGTTAGGTTATGATCAGTGTTGCAGTTAAGGGAAGTTTAGGTTAGGGATAGGTTAGGGTTAGGCTACCGTCTGGTATAAGATTAGGGCAAAGGCTGGGCAGATGCATAAAAAAACATTATTTCCTACAACATTTATCAAATCTCTGTGACAACCTGTGCCCTTTTCGCTTTCCTCCTCACTCCACAAAACTCGACGACCCTGTCCTACACCACCACAGAGCAGAAACTTGAGATTCCGTCAGTACTGAAGCCACGGGAATCCTGGCTATTCAACTTCGTGCGTTGCAGTGGAGACACGGCTTTGAGGAGCGAGACATGAGCCGTCACTTATCGTTCAATTGTAGCGCGTGCTGACATACTGACACTTACCGCCACGCCTTCTCTGCTTTTGCTCCTTCATGCCTTGCGTTTGCTTTTTCTTTTTTTCCTTAAGTGGCTTTGGAAGGGGACGCCTTGGACAACGTCTGCCTGAGAAGCCCTGGACAAACCCCTCTCCAAAGTCTCAATGGTTTCTTTTCATTCTCTTCTGACATTACAATAGGACGATTATGGAACTGAGAACAGGCTGAGTGTCTGGATTTGGGGGTCACAAATAAAACAAAATCCAATTTAAAAGCTCATTCATGACTAAGGCATGATGTATAGGATTTGGATAAATCAAACAGTAGTGTTGACAGATACTATATCACACCAAAGCGTACAAATTACAGACACGTTTTCTAAGACCGTAGGTTTCTGACAGGTGCGTTTTCTAAGACACATTTCACATGACTGTGTAGTGTCGTCAACTTCTATGAACTTAAAAAGAGGACCTGCTGTTCCACTGAATGAAAGAGACAAACAAATCACAAGACACCACGACACTGCAGTGTTAACAAGTACGTTTTCTGAGGTCTATGTCACGTAACCATATAGTATTGATAGGTACGTTCTCTATGTTTATGTCACATGATAGTGTGATGTTTACAAGCATGTATTCTAAGACTGAACAGGAACGTTTTCTAAGGCTTATATCACACTACAGTTTAACATAGACATATCTAAGGCTCATGTCACATGACAAGGTAATATTGACCGGAATGTTTTGCAAGTGCCTTATCACATAGGAGTGTAGTGTTGCAAGGTATGTCTTCTGTGGCCTGTATTACCCAGCCATGTCGTATTGACAGGTAGATTCTCTATGGCCTGTGTCACCTTTTCGTGTGGTGCTGACAGACTACAAATATGTTTTCAAAGATTTGTATTATCTGGCAGTGTGGGGTTAACAGGTACGTTTTATAAACATCTGCATCATATGACAGGATAGAGTTGACAAGGACATTTGCTAAGACTTGTACCAAATGATGGTGTGGTGTTGACAAGCACGTTTTCTGGGGCTTGTACTACATAACAGTGTTGACAAGAAATGTTCCCTGAGTCCTTTATCACGTTACAGTGCAGTGTTGAGGGTATTGACAGTATAGAGCTGACAGCTGCGTTTTCTAAAGCCTGTATTACATGGTATTTCTGTGTTAACGGACACGTTTTCTCCAAGTCCTGTCTCACCATGTAATTCAGTGTTGACAGGTAGGCATTCTAGGTCTCTGTCACGATACGCTTTCTCTAAGTCCTATCCCACCATGTAATTCAGTGTTGACAGGTAGGCATTCTAGGTCTCTGTCACGATACGTTTTCTCTAAGTCCTATCCCACCATGTAATTCAGTGTTGACAGGTAGGCATTCTAGGTCTCTGTCACGTGACAGTGTAGTGCTGATGGGCAATTCTTGTAACGGATGTATCAAATGACAGTATAGAGTTAACAGGTACGTCTTCTATACCCTCTCTCTCTCTCTCTCTCTCTCTCTCTCTCTCTCTCTCTCTCTCTCTCTCTTTAATGCAAAGACAGTGACACCAACTCATGCATTCTATGTCAAAATACATACATTATAAAAGTGTTGTATCCCACTGCTCCATCCTCCCACTCCGTCTCCTCCCCCCCCCCCCCCCCCCCCCCCCCCCGTCTGTCTGTCTGTCTGTTTCTCTCTCTATCTGTCTCTCTCTCCACTCTGTATGGAGAGAGACAGAGAGACAGACAGACAGACAGACAGACAGAGAGAAAGAGAGGAAAATACAAGAACTAACAACTGCATTCATATTAATAAACTACTCATCCATGATCAGATCATTAGTGCAATCCCGACGGATGCCCCAAAAGCTTGAACTCGACCATGAGTACACTTAAACGACTGAGTGGACAGGCAAACCCCCCACCTGTCACCTCATGACAACCGTCCATCTTCCGCTGCTCTGCCACTCGTCAATTGAGGTAATGGACTGTTAGACAGCCAGCCAAACCCGCTCATACGCAGCACGCCTCCTGCACCTGTCCATGAAATCCCCTGGATTAGGGGCGACCCCAGACCACCAGCAATGAATGGTTCGGTGGTAGAACAGGAAGGGACGTGAGTGACGGAATGAGTGTACAAGAAAATGGGTATGGAGGAAAGAGGGGGGGGACACAGAGGGTAAGGAGAGTCCTGAACTGAAACTTTGCCCCCCCCCCCAACCCTCCTCTTTTTTCAGCACCTAGTCCCTGCCCCTGCCGTACGTACATTCACCCCTCCCTTCTTGACCTGATGTTAACGGGGACATAACAACAGGTGATAGTCATCTTGGTTGTGTGAGAACCAACAATAATCACAGTGGGGAGGGGGGGGCGAGGTAAAGGGGAGAGCGGGTGGGGGGGGGGGAGGGTGCGGAAGTGAGAGAGAGGTCCGTCATGGTGATTGTAGTGGGGAGTGGGGACTGAGAGAGGGGGTGGAATGGGGTAGGAGGGGGGGGGGGGGCGTTAAGGTAAGACTACACAACCTTTTCTGATTTGAAGATAACAGATAAGCACTGTTCTCTCTCTCTCTCTCTCTCTCTCTCCTCTCTCTCTCTCTCCCCTCTTATCCAGTCCCCAGCTGGAGTGTTTGGCGCTCGCACATGAACGAAGGCATAACACCAGGCAAGAACTAAGAGAGCAGACGCTGGCTAAGGTTGGATGAATCTTGTATCCGCCCTTTGATCGTGATTGGTATCAATGATTTCATGGCTTTCTCATTGGGCCACAAGACATTCTTTTAATGATTTCACGGCTTTCTCGTTGGGCCACAAAACATTCTTTTAATGATTTCACGGCTTTCTCGTTGGGCCACAAGACATTCTTTTAATGATTTCACGGCTTTCTCGTTGGGCCACAAGACATCCACAAGACATCCTTTTAATGATTTCATGGCTTTCTCGTTGGGCCACAAGACATCTTTTTAATGATTTCACGGTTTCTCGTTGGGCCGCTAGACATCTTTTTAATGATTTTATGGCTTCGTTTTTGGTCCACATACTATCCTTCACTGATTAGCTTGAAAATCTCTTCGTAAGTGATACATGAAGACAAAGGCACAGATACAGATACGGCCACAGACACTGGATAGCAATATACAAAGAGACTTCTTCTCCTCTCGGGATCCCGGTCCCATCCCACTCTGTCTCTCTGTCTGTCTGTCTGTCTGTCTGTCTGTCTCTCTCTCTCTCTCTCTGTGTCTCTCTCTCTCTCTCTCTCTCTCTCTCTCTCTCTCTCTCTTACCTCTCTCAGCATCGCCACTCCTCCTGTTCTCAGAAAAAAAACGATGTCTAAAATTGATAGCGGAAACTACGTCTAAGCAGCGGGTAGCGGGTTTAGATCACAGCTTCTGACTGGGTGTCTACCCCTCAGTGAGCGGGAAACGCAAGTCCACACAGATTCCACCTCCTGCCTTCATATCCCTGTTGGTAAAGCCTTACGGGCGACCCCCTATCGCCTCCCATCCACTGAGTGCCAGACAAGTGGGTGATCGGCCCAGAGAAATCACCCGGAAATGATGCACGGAAGCGGAAGAAGGAAGTCAGGAGAAGACGAGGCCGGAAGAGGAGGGATGGGGGTGGCTTTACTGAGTACCAATATTAGTGGTATGGGACACTGGGTGGTCGACAGTCACTTGTGGTCAAACTGAATCTGTACGACTGACGTCTTTATTTCGAATGATTTTTTCTGTTTTCTTAAAGGAACCTATGAAGCAAAGGGGTGAAGTTAGTAGATGCCAAGTGTTGTATTTTGAATGTGGTATTATTGATGGATCTCAAACGTCGTATCGTAACACTCTAAATCCTAGTATTTTCTTTATATGTAACATGTTATGTCAACGTATTTTTCTGTCTTTGTGTGAAATCACTAGTTTATAAAGAACCATACATACAACATTCATGTGATATTTTCAAACACACACACACACACACACACACACACACACACACACACACACACACACACACACTCGCGCGCGCTCACATGAACACACACACACACACACGCGCGCGCGCGCGCGCGTGCGTGCAAGAAAACACACACACACACACACACACACACACACACACACACACACACACACATACAGAGTAAGAGATAGAGAGATAGACAGAGAGACAGAGACAAAGACAAAGATGGAGAGACAGAGAAAGACAGAGAGAGACAGGTGAATGAATGAGGGAGAGACAGAGACAGATGAGTGGCAAACAGATAAATGGAGAGAGAGAGAGAGAGAGAGAGAGAGAGAGAGAGAGAGAGAGAGAGAGAGATCTGACCTAATTTTGCCATGTGAAAAATCAGGTCAAGACAAATGGGTTTGTGTTTGTCCAAAGAGGATCAACATCCTGAAGTGGGCCATGACGGAGTGTGTGAAGCCATATGCACAGCGCCGGTAATGGAGCAGCAGTGGCGGGTCACAGACAAAGCTTTCGTCGTCTGGTCAATGCTCTTCTTCCCTGTGCCGTTAACATAGTTTCTGTCGTGTGGCACCACAGGCGGGTGTATTGGAATAATAGACCTGTTTTTTTGTTTTTTGGTCTCCGATTAGGAACAAATATGGCAACGAATTAGAGCAGCCATCATAGCGAAGAAGGCACAGATACGATCTGGGATGAAACGGATAGAGGACGGGGAACATAATACACATTTTTTTTGTCATTAAAATAAGGTGGTATTGGCGGATGAAAAGATCCTAGAAGACTAAGTAAGGAACCGGTGGAAGTAAAACTACTTGCAGTTAAGAAAGGCCAAACCTTAGCATCAAAGGAATTGAAACTAAACACGACGTCGCTCTTCTCAACACTACCATTGCTAAACTGCAAAAAGTCAGTATTTGTTCGCAGAGAACGTCCTCCATTGCCAAACCTCTGCAACAGAAAATTGGTGAAGACAGACCAAAGATGTATAAATAATGTAGTGACTGTACAAGATTGAAATTCATAGTCCCTGTTCCATGCAGCAGCATGATAATCAGCAGAGACTGATTTCAGGTTCCTGTGAATACTGTCCTCTTTGATATTACAGACATTGAAACAGGATTCGTACTCAAGGAAATAAAAACTGAGTGTATGCAGAACTCGTTCTTGCAACATGATGTGATACAGATTGGCTGGGTGAGAGAAGTGTATACAAGGGGTATATATCTTGGCCAGCAGGAGCATAACATGGTCTAGGCTGGTTTAAACCCGGGGCGGGGGGGGGGATGGTTAAAGTAGCCTTAGCTTCTTTATACCCAGTCTGCAAACTAGCTAGGGGATAGACTTCAACCTGTTATACCGGCAAAGCGGTAATACATTTTTTTCTAATATCGCATACAGTAGAGCCATCTTACACTTAAAGACATGGTTTGATTGTCTAATTGCGCACAGGAAATGGTTTATAGAGAAACCAGATCTTGAACAGGAGATATGTAACATTAACTAATTGTGAACCCAAACTATTAGCAAAATCTTTACCATTAACACTTTGCAAATTAATGTATAAATGTATATGTGATGTCAAGTTGATTATATCAAAGGAAGAAGTTGATTAATTATATCCAAGGAAAACATATCAAAACAGTTTTAAAAAATCAATAATTCATTAAGAAATTATTTGAACAAACTCAGTGAAGGTAGGTGTTTGTTAACAATTGATTATTGTGAGAAGTATCTGATTTCATACGAAAAACTTTTTTCTCATTCATTTGAGATTTTTTGGCATTTCTTCCATTTAACAGTCTCGTGGATAACAAAATTCGCCTGAAGACAAGCACGCACTCGAAACTGCCGGTATCCAAAATGTTTGGCGTAAATAAATCTGAACAAATGTGATGAATGGCAAGTATGTTAACTCCAGTAATCTCTTAGGTAAAATGTATAAAAGTATATTTGATGAAACCGAATCTTCGTTTTACAATTTTACATTTTTGAAAGAGTAGTGAATATCAAAGATTTCTTTCACTTGTGAATAAATTGGCAAAATATCAATAAAGTTTCGATTGGTGACATGTTGATAAAACTTTGAATGATATGGCTCACAATCATACTTGTATTTAGTTCTTGTTTGCCTACATTACATAACGACTTAGAAACATAAGCGAGTTTCTTTTTTGTTGTTGTGATAATCATTTATATTGGAACGCATGTAAACACTTACAACTAATAAAGCGCACTCATTTGAGAAAAAAAAAGTAAGAAAAAGAAGAGAAAGGAAAAGAGTAGATGTTTGTTAGAAGGGTCAAACTGATAGATACAGGACATCAGAAATCAACAGCAGCGTAAAAGGTTGTAACTACGAAACGAAAGAACCCGTACTTTTGATCTTAAAGCTTTTAACCCTTCCGAATTCATAGTTTGGGCACACTCTCCCGCCTGACTGTTTAGGGCTGATCCGCATGAATAGAGGGATACTTCATTTCTTATTGTAATACCTCTAAAACTAATTTACCAACAGGCTAACAATGTTGCATGTTTTTTACAAATTTTATTTTGCGGATCAATGTATAAAATTCATTATAACGTGATACTTCTGTGGACTTTCGATGCTTTGGCAAACTGAAACATTATTTTATTCATTGTATAACGTTGGTTCTTTTTTTCTAATCAGAGCGTCAATGCACACTAATCGTGCGAATTACTGAGAAACTTTTATCGTTCTTGTTAGGAAAAAAGGTCTGTGCGAGTTATTTTCTTTCCCTAGCATTTTGATTAACGTTAATAAGCTAATAAGCCAGTTTGAGTAAAAGTTGGCCAGCTACTTTACCCGCCTCCTGTATAGGCATATGCTGAGAATAACGTTTTGTGGCTCCGAACAGTACTCGGGCGTAGGGTTCAATCTGTTAAACAGAAGATCCCCTGAATCAGAAATCTGGAAACACTAATGTATCCACAGAGCAGCAAAAGCCTCCACAGGCATTAAAATGGAAAGGCATTCATGTTGCCTGCGCATGGAAATATCTGCCTGATAAGTTATGTTTTGTGTGTGTGTGTGTGTGTGTGTGTGTGTGTGTGTGTGTGTGTGTGTGTGTGTGCTGGTTTTTTTTTTTGTTTGTTTTGTTTTGTTTTGTTTTGTTTTTTACAATTTCGTTTTGAAAAATACACTAGAAAGAAACCAAAGAGGAGAAGAGGAAAGCGCATTGCAATGAACAAAGAAGTATGATGCACACATAACAGCAGAAATGAAAAGAGGTTTTGTGAACTGTGTGAAATTGAGTCTACAACAAAGGATCAGAAAACGGAGAGAGGCTTTTAGTTCCAGGTGAATCTTCGAGCAGACTTTACGTGACATTTCTTCGGCTCGAATTCTTGTTGCCAATCATTTCTGCAAGCGCCCGTTTGTATTCCTTTTTCTGCCTCTCAAGCGTTCACGAGTTGTTGTTTTTTTTTCTTCGGTCTTTTTTTTTTCGTTTTTTTTTTTAACAGTAGTATTATGTTGTTTCGTATTGAAGTTAGAATCTATGTTACGGTAAGGGTCTATTTCAGGGATAGGTTAGGGTAAGGTAAAGGTTAGGGATAGCATTAGGGTCAATTCTGCGTGTATGCTTGGAAGATACAATTTCCTACAAAACACTTCGATTGCCAGTAACAATTGTGCCTTTTTCATTCTCCTTCTCCTCGCCCCACAAACACGACGACCCTTTCTTAAAAGACCACACTGCATGCATGGATTTTAGGTTCTGTCGGCACGAAAGCGACGGTAACTGAACCCTGGCTAGTTAACGTCATGTGCCGCAATGGAAAGAGTGCTTTGAAGAGCGAGACAGGGCCCGTCACTTATCGTTCAATTGTATTGTGTGGTGACACACACTGACATTTATTGCCGGGCCTTTTCAGCTTCATTCTCCTGTATGCCTTGCGTTTGCATCCTTTTAAGCTGTCTTGGAAGGGGGGACGCCATGGGGAACGTCTGCCTGAGAAGTCCCGGACAAAACGCACTCCAAGGTGTCAATGGTTTCTTTTCGTCCTCCTCTGATATTAAAGAAGAATGGAGAAACGGTAGAGAACCGGCCGTGTGTATGGGTTTGAGGGGTCACAAATAAAAATCCCACTTTCATGCCTCGTTTATGAGTAGGGTATGATGCACAGAGACAGGGCAGATTAAAACTTTTTTGTTGACAGACAAATTTCTAAAAGTCCACATCTCACCACAGTTTATTATCGACAGGCGCATCACCGTATATTGTTGACATGTATGTTTTCAGAGATGTCTTTCACTTAATCGTATAGTGCTGACAGGTACGTTATCTAAGGCTTATGCCAGACGGCAGAGCAGTGCGGAGAGGTGCATTTTCTAAGGCTTACGCCACTTGAAATAGTGACATATTGACAGATACATCTGTAAAGCCTAACGTCACATGGCAGTGCAGTGTTGACAGGTACGTTTTCTAAGATTATGTCATATGACGATGTGGTGTTTACATTTGCATTTTCTACGGCTTACGTCATATGATGGTACAGTGCTAACGGTACGTTTTCCCAGACTAATGACACTACGGTGTAATCTTGACAAATACATTTTCTAAGGTTTATGTCACATGATATGGTGATGTTGACAGGTACGTTTTCTAAGGTCCGTATCATATGGCAGTATGTTGTTGACAGACACGTTTTCTAGCGCCTTTATAACTTTACAGTGTATTACTGACAGGTAAGCTGCCTAACACCTCTATCATACATCAGTGTAGTGTTCACAGGTACGTTTTCTAAGGCCTGTCACATGACAGAATTGTGTTGACCTGTGACAAGTTACTGTGGAGTGTTGACAGATACGTTTTCTAAGCCCTGTATTACATGTCAGTGTAGTGTTGACAAGTGCCTCTGACACTGCAGTGTTGACAGGAACATTTCTTAGGCCTGGGTAACATTAATGCACACTGTTGACATTTTCTAAAGTCTGTGTCACATGACAGTATATTGTTGCCAAATAGATTTTCTAGGGGCACTATCACATGACAAAGTCGTGTTCATTGATACTTTGTCTAAGGCCTTATTACAAGACAGTATAATGTTCACAGGTATCTTCTCTAAGACCTGTATCACATGAAAGTATAATGTTGACAGATGGATTTTCAAAGGCGTGTACCACAAAATGGTGTATTGTTGACAGGTACCTTTCCTACAGCCCATATAACATGAAATGTAACGTTGATATGTATGTTTGCTAAGGCCTGTATCACATTACAGGACATTGCTGATAGAAACATTTTTCATGCGTGACAACAGATGAAATGCTATCTGCTCAGAAACCAACTGGTAGGGAGCGAATCATATAGCTGAAGATATAATTATGTTGTAAATAGATAACAGAGACAAATATGAAAAAAATGCTTCAACAACTTGCTCTCTCTCTCTCTCTCTCTCTCTCTCTCTCTCTCTCTCTCTCTCTCTCTCTCTCTCTCTCTCTCTCTCTCTCTGCTTATGTAAATATGTAAAATATGTGTGTGGAGGGGATGGAAAGGGAGGTGTCGTACGGCATAAATTGTTGCCTTGTTACATAAAGGCGCCCACTCCATATTACCCCCCCCCCCCTCCAACATTTTGTGTAGTAATCATCGTGTCTGTTGTTCCCTTTATCAGGCTTATCTGGTTTGGGGGATTTGAACAGTACCAGAAGTAATTACCATGTGATGCTGGCGTAATAAAGAAAGCTTTCAAACGTGGTCATTGTTTGTGCGTTTACTAGCCAACCATTATCATATTTTGTTTGAAAGCACATTACATGATGTCATAAATGTCATTTATTTAGAGATGCTCGGGATCTTTGTAGGCCATTTAGAAGAGCACTGCGCTTCGTTCTGATGACTGGAGTTCAAGTCACACAGATGTAGCATATCAAACTAGACAGTTTCACTGTCCACCTGAATGGTGCATCATTTTAGTGATTCGGTGTTGCATATCTGTAGGTCCCCCTTTTCCCACACTCTCTGCCTAAGGTCTTTTTTTGTAACTCTAGGCGTATGTTTATAAATGCGTCCATGTATACCTCCCTCACTCTTTACTTTCCTCGGCACCTATAAGTGAATAGCATGACAACAACTAGACTATTTTGAAGAAATGTGATGTAGCTATCAACGGATAAGGGGGATTTACAGCCACATCCAGATAAATTAAGGACATGTTGGGACACCACAGAGTCAGTGAGTACAAGCTTGTGCGCTTATGTTGGCATGCATGTCTTCGCAAGTGTGTGTGTGAATGTGTGTGTGTGTGTGTGTGTGTGTGTGTGTGTGTGTGTGTGTGTGTGTGTGTGTGTGTGTGTATGTGTATCAGTGTCTTTGTGAATATGGTGGGGTGGGGTTAGGCTTTCGAGTATGTGTAGCTGTGGTTGTCTTCGACGTTAGACATAATTATGCTTTTTAATAAACACTAAAAATAGTATAAAAAATAAGTGTTAGTAAGAAATAGCAAATGCATTATGCAGAGGGAAGGAAGCATAGGGCTGTAAAAACCAGTGTAATGTTACACGTCAACATATGGTCAGTAAAAATGTTTTCTTAAAAAAAAAACCCTGGCAGCTAAGACCAATGTATGTTTCATTATCTAAGTAAACAACATGCAAAAAGTAAGAAGCAGGTTATAGATTCGAAAGGAATCCTCTTATTTTAAAGATTATTGTAGAGAGCATGACACAACAAAAAGAAAACTTCATATTCTTTAATATTTTAACGTCATGGAAAGAGGTGAGGTGAAGATTGGAGGCTGAACAGAAGGAGGAGAAGGAG
Source organism: Conus canariensis (assembly GCA_033310375.1). Classification (NCBI taxonomy): domain Eukaryota; kingdom Metazoa; phylum Mollusca; class Gastropoda; order Neogastropoda; family Conidae; genus Conus; species Conus canariensis. The sequence goes on from CM065729.1 coordinate 51,421,368, forward strand.
GGGGGGGGGGGGGGGCAGAAAGACGAAGATGGCCAAGGAGGAGGGGAGGGGGAATACAGAGGCAAGAAGGAGATTAACGGGGGGGGGGGGGGACAAGAAGAAGGAGGCGAGGGAGGAGAGAAGAAGAAGAATGTTAAAGAGGAGACGGAAGAGCAGGAGGAGAAGGAAGAGAGACAAGAAAAAGAAGGGGAGAAACAGAAATCTTTTTTCCTTCCTTTTTTTTCTTTTATTTTTTTCTTTTCTGTTTTATTCATTTCCTACATGTGTCCATGTCCCCAATTTTCCTTTCCTGTAATTTTCTTTATGAAATAGGAGCAAATTGAATGGTATCGATAGAACGGAGACAACTTTCTCCTCATCCCCGAACTCCTCCATCCCCTTTCCCTCCCCGCCTCTCTCTCTCTCTCTCTCTCTCTCTCTCTCTCTCTCTCCCTCCTCTCCTCTCTCTCTCTCTCTCCCTCCCTCCCCTCTCTCTCTCTCTCTCTCTCTTTCTCTTCTCTCCCTCCCTCCCTCCCTCTCTCTCTTCTCTCTCTTCCTCTCTCTCTCCCTCCCTCTCTCTCTCTCTCTCTCTCTCTCTCTCTCTCCTCCCCTCTCTCTTTCTCTCTCTCTCTCTCTCTCCTCTCTCTCTCTCTCTCCTCTCTCTCTCTCTTCTCTCTCTCCTCCCCCTCTCTCTCTCTTTCCCTCCTCTCCCTCCCTTCTTTCTCTCTCTCTCTCTCTCTCTCTCTCTCTCTCTCATCTCTCTCTCGCTCTACTCTCTCTCCTTCATATTCTGGTAGTATATCGAAGAATAGGATGAGGTTAAAAAAATCAGACTTGGCAGAATGCAGAAAAGATGGACTGGGAGGGTCACAAGTGGAGAGATGGACAGATCTGCATACGAAGCATCTCAACTGACCAATTGAAAGGGAAACCTGTATGCTGCATCATAATGTGTCTCCATACTTTTATAACTCCTTCCGTCGTCATCATTTTCTTCTTCTTGAGCATTTTCTTTTTCAGTTCACATTAGACAGAAAAGCAAATTGATTCTTAAAAACAAGAAGAAATGAGTCTCTCTCTCTCTCTCTCTCTCTCTCTCTCTCTCTCTCTCTCTCTCTCTCTCTCTCTCTCTCTCTCTCTTTGAGAGAAAAAGAGATCATTTGGTTCATCGATTTAAAGAAGGAGTGATTTATCATGAAACGCTAGATATGGACATGTTATATGCTAAGAAAATGGTTCTAAACTTTGGCATAAAGCCTTGAAATACAATGTCTATAATCCATCTACAACAAAGCATTTTAAAAAAAAAAACTCGCCATTTGTAAACAAACAATTGCCATTTGTAAACTTCTCTCATTTACTCTTTGATTCATATTGAAAACCCTTCAGCAAAGACAGTTGAACAGCTTCAGCTTGACCAGATAACCAAGCAGATGAACTGACCCCAACTATCATTAGTGTCCGTTGTGACAGACACTGGTATACTAGATTACTAAAGCCACACCCACCCCTCTCCTATCGCTACCAGCCTTTTGTTCCCTCTTCTCCGTCTTCTCCCAGCTTCCTTCTTCCCCTTCCATGCATCTGGGTTGGTTCTCTGTGCAGGTCTCCCACTTGTCTGGTGGTTAGCGGACGGGAATGGACAGGTGGCCGTTTGTGAGTCGTTGCACACATAGGAAGAGGAAAGGTAGGCAGCGGGCTGTGTTGATTTTAGTTAGGTGGTAGTAGGGCTTGGCTTTTCCCACTCATGGTAGAGTGGGACACTCAGCTGAAAGTTGTGATCAATACTTGCCAGATACACATGGTTATGGGTGATCACTTTGGGCCATTGTTTTCTTCAGAAAAGAGGAGGAGGTGGAGGAGACAGACAGACAGACAGACAGACTGATGGACCAAGACAGATAGAAACAGAGACAAGACCGAATGACGGGACAGGAGAAGTCTGTATTTTGCAGTCCAGTGTCTGTATCCCTATCTGTATATATGTCTTCGTTTTCATGTCAGACTTCATGAACACGTTTTACAGATAATCAATGAAAATGGCCTGTGGCCCTGGGAGGAAGCTGCTGTGAAATACTGTACACCAATCCGGATCAAAGGGCAGATGCAGGATCCATTCAACCTAAGCTGAAGCCAGCTCTCTTTTGTGCTCTCTCTTAGCGAAGGCTCTGATCTCTTCTAATGCTTTTTGTTTGTTTGTTTGTTTGTTGTTTTGCAGGGGACTGCCCAAAACACTTCTTTGGAAATTTGATGAGAGAGAGAGAGAGAGAGAGAGGAGAGAGAGAGAGAGAGAGAGAGATTGAGAGAGAGGGATTCATGTTGCCAGCTCATGGAAAATCAATCTGATGAGGTATAAAGTACAGGGTTTTTTTTGTTTTGTTTTGTTTTTTTTTTGGGAAGGGGGGGGGGTTGGTTTTTGTTTTTCTAGTTTTTCTTTAAAGTAAATACTCTAGAACAGAAACAGGCGGGGGTGGGTAGGCAGGGGAGTAAGGACAATGAAGGGGAAAGTATAATGGAAACAGGCGGGGGTGGGTAGGCAGGGGAGTGAGGACAATGAAGGGGAAAGTATAATGCAGACATAAAAGCAGGACATGAAAAAGTGTTCCTGAACTTCGCGAAACTGAGACTACAACAGAGAATCAGGAAGCAGACAGGCTTTTAGTTCTCATTGAATCTTCAAGAAGGGTTCACATTACAGTTCTTCAGACTGTAAAAGGTGTACCTTGTCCCAGCCAGTCGTCTGAGCAGGAGCCCAGTTGTATTCTTCTTCCACTTCTCAGACGTTCACAAAGGTTTTTCTTTCATTTACGGTTTTACTGCATTAGTTTTATGTTAATGTTAGAATCAGTGTTATCGTTACCATCTAGGTTAATGATAGGGTTGGGTAAGGTTAGGGCTAGGGAAAACATTAGCTTCAGTGCTAGGTGAATGTGTAGAAGACACAATTTTCTACAAAGGACATCGATTGCCTGTGACAAATTGTGGTGCCTTTTTCATTTCCTTCTCTTCACCCCACAAACTCGAGGACCTTTCCTGCAACAATATAGTGCATGGACTTCACTACAGTGCTTGGACTTCACTACAGTCCATGGATTTCACTACAGTGCTTGGACTTCACTACAGTCCATGGACTTCACTACAGTGCTTGGACTTCACTACAGTCCATGGACTTCACTACAGTGCTTGGACTTCACTACAGTCCATGGACTTCACTATAGTGCATGGACTTTAGGTTTGTCAGCACTGAGGTCACGGGAACTGAATGCTGGCTATTTTTCATCATGTGCTGCAATGGATAGATGGCTTTGAAGAGCGAGAGAGGACCCGTCACTTGTTTAATTGTATTGTGTGGTGACATACACCAACATTTATTGTCAGGTCTTCTCAGCCTGTTCCCCTTCATGCCTTGTGCTTTGCTTCTTTTAAGTGGCCTTGGAGGGGGCGCCCTGGGGAACGTTTGCCTATGCAGTCCTGGACAAAACCCACTCCAAGGTCTTTTCATTCTCCTCTGATGCTGAAAAGGGATTGTGATGTAGTTTAAGAATAGGCTGTGTATCTGGGTTGGGGGGGAGGGGGGGGGGCACAAATAAAAATCCCATTTTCGTACCTCGTTTATGACTAGGATGTGACACAGACGGACAGGGCAGATCAAAAGTAGTGTTGACAGGTCTGTATCACGTCATGGTGCATAACTGACATGCACATTTTCTAAGACTTACGTCACATGACCGTACATTGTTGACAGATGTGTTTTCATTGTTGACAGATGTGTTTTCTAAGACATCTTCTGCATGACCAGTAACACGGGCAGGTACGTTTCCTAAGCCTGTTGTCATGTGACAGTGCTGACACGTGCGTTTTTAAAGGCCTATGTCACTTGACCATTTAGTCTTCACAGGTATGTTCTTAAAGGCTTACGTCACATGACGGTGCAGTGTTGACAGGTACGTTTTCTAGGATGACGTTATATGATTGTGTGATTTTTATAGCTACATTTTCTAAGGCTTATGTCACAAGACGTAGCAGTATTTACAAGCATGTTTTCTAAAATTTGTGACACACTGCAATATGACATTGACAAATGCATTCCCTAAGGTCTATGTCACATGACATGGTAATGTGGACAAGTACGTTTCAAAGGCCTGTATTACATGGCAGTATACTGTTGAAAGATACTTTTTTCTAATCTCTGTATTACTTTGCAGTATATCATTGCCATGTCAGTTTTCTTAGTCCTCTTTCATATGTTAGTGCAGTGTTGACATTTACGTTTTCTAAGGGCTGTGTCACATGACAGAATCGTGTTGATCTTTGCCATATGACTGTGGAGTGTTGAGAGAGAAGTTTTCTGGGGCCTGTGTTTTATGTCAGTGTAGTATTCATGAGCACATTTTTAAGGCCAGAATCTTCGGACAGTGTAGAGTTGCCATGTACATTTTCCAATGCATGTTATATAGCAGGGAAGCGTTGATTGGGATGTTATTTAAGGCCTATGCCACATGGCAGTTTAATGTTGAAAGATAGATTTCCTGTTGCCTGTATCACATGAGAGTGTCGTATTGACAAATACGTTTCCTAACGCTTCTATCACATTACAGTATACCATTGACAGGTACATTCTTTTTTATGGTTTTATCAAATGAAAGTGCAATGTTGACAGGTGCGGTGTATGTTTGACAGGTGTGTGTTCTAACGCCAAAATCACATAACAATTTAGTGTTTACTGAAGCCTTTTTTTTTAGACCCGCGTCACATTAGTGTGTGATGTTGACAGAAACGTTTTCTAATGTCTGTCAACAGAAGTACGATCTAATCAGGAACCATTGGCTAACATTTATATTGTCTGCAAAGAAAAGAAACAGCAATAAAAAATAAAAGATAAAGTGTCAACAATCTTATATAGACGTATATATTATGTATATGTATGTATATATATATATACATATACATATAAGTGTGTATACATATATATATATACATATATCATATATACAATATATACAGAGAGAGAGAGAGAAGAGAGAGAGAGAGAGAGAGAGAGAGAGAACCATTACTTGAGAATGGCACGTATACAGGCCAAAAAACAATCAACCACACTGACTATGCAGGAACAGGTTCTGATAACAAGGTTCAAAAACAAAATAATCCTTTTTTTTATCAAACCAGATAGTGTGCTGAGTTTTCTGCCCAGTTGCAGTTGTTCTTCCTGTCCCTTAGACATAGACAAGTGTGATGTGAGAGAGGACTGATATTTGCTATCCTGTGTCTGTTGAGGAGACGGTACAAAGAAAGGAAACTCTGGTGGCATCTAATGTGCACGTTCGTTGGCTTGTGGACATCCTGTGGAGTCCAACCTTCCCTCATTGGATGTCGCACTCCGTAAATAGAAGGCATTGTTCACTGCCACAAAGATTGTCCTGAAATCTCTCGCCAGCCATTTTAAGACACGTACTGTCCAGGTGCTCTCTCTCTCTCTTCTCTCTCTCTCTCTCTCTCTCTCTCTCTCTCTCTCTCTCTCTCTCTCTCTCTCTCTCTCAACTTGTAAATACGTATATCTGGAGGGGATGGGGAGGGAAAGTGTGTTACAGCACAAAACTGTTACCCTATTACGTATTGTCACCATACATATTCTGTGTGGTAATGATCGTATCTGTCTTTCCTCTGTCTTTCTAGCTGTCTGAGTTTGGATTTTGAACGGTAACAAAAGTAATTTCTATGAAAATTGTTGTGACAATGACATGATGAATAATGCTTTCACAACTGGTTATAGTTTGCATATTTACTAGCCAACCATTGTCACGTTTTGTTTGAAAGCATATTTCATAATATCATAAATGCTATTTAGTAACACGAAGCAGGAGATCTCAATAGGTCATTTGGAACTGCACCGTGTTTTGGTTCTGATGAAGGGAGTATGATTCCCACACAGTCATAGCATATCAAATCGGACATTTTCACCGTCGATCTGAATGATGCATCATTTTAGTGACTCAGTTTTGTATACAAGTAGGGTCCTATTTTCTCACACTCTTTGACAAAATACTTTACGTAATTCTGGGCGTTCAGCATGATTTCATAGGAAAAAAGCGCCGAAAGGCTATGTTTTTAGATCAGTCAATGTATCCCTCTCTCTCTCTTTACCTTCCTCTGCATATATAGTGAATAGCTAGCAATGACTAGAGATGTCAAATCCAGATAAATTTAGGACATATATGGACACCATCGAGTCAGTGAGTGCAAGCTTGTGTGCTTATATGCGCATGTACATCTTCATACTTTGTGGTGTGTGTGTGTGTGTGTGTGTGTGTGTGTGTGTGTGTGTGTGTGTGTGTGCACGCGCGCGCAAGCGCGCGCAAGCGCGTCTATGTGCACACATGTTTGCCATAGAGTGTGTGCATGTTCAGGAATGTTGGTGTTCATGTGGTGGGGTGGGATTAAGTTAACGTGTTTTATTAGGTGTGATCGTTCATCAATTTTAGACATGTTTTGAAAAGCACGTCGATGAAAAAAAAATGCAAAAAACGAGATAGAAAACTACGGATGTACATCAGTTAGAAACAACAGTCAGGTAGTACATACATCCAGGACTGGAGAAGAAGCACAGAACTGTAAGAACCAGTGCAACATCAGACATCAACATGTGGAACGTGGAACGTAAAGTGCTTTCTAAGCAACTGGCAGGTGAGGCTGATGTGCGTTTCATTTTCTAAGTTAACAACATGCAGGAAATTAAACGACATCTTTTAATTTCGAAAGAAATTGTCTTATTTTAAAGGCAGCGATGCAGCATAACAGGACACAAAGGAAACTTAATATTCTTCAACATTTTAACGTCATGCTGACAGAGGAGGTGAAGATCAGATTTGGAACAGAAGGAGAAGGAAGAGGAGAAAGATGGGGAGGATTCAGGAGGAAGAGGAGGGGGGAGGAGGAGGAGGACAAGCTCAAGAAGAAGAAGAAGGAGAGGGAGAACAAGGGGGAGGAGGAGAATGTTGAGGATGGGGTGGAAGAGGAGGAGGAGAAGGATGAGAGACAAGGAGAGGAATGGGAGGGACAGAAATCTTTTCTTCCTTTGCTTTTACCTTTTTCTCATTTTTTTTTTCTTTTTCTGTTTCATCCATTTCCTACATGTGTCCATGTTGCCAATTGTCCTTTCCTGCAATTTCCTTTATGAAATGAGAGCAAATTGAATCGTGTCGATAGAAAGGAGACAACTCTCTCCTCTTCCCTGAACTTCACAATCTTCTTTCCCCTCTCCCTCCCCCATCTCTCCCTCCCCCACCTCTCTCTCTCTCTCTCATCCTCTCTCTCTCTCTCTCTCTCTCTCCTCTCTCTCTCTCTCTCTCGTGTTCTGGTGTGTATATGAAGAACAGGAAATGGTTAAGAAAAAATTGGACTCAGGAGAATGTAAAAAGGGGGAAGGGAGATTACAGGTGGAGAGATGGACGTGTCTGCAATAGAAGCATCTCAACTGACAAACTGAGATGGAAACCTGTATACTGCATCATAATGTGTCTCCATACTTTAATAACTCCTTATGTCTTCATCATTTTCTTCTTCTGGAACACTTTATTTTTCAATTTCCCTATGGACAGAAAAGCAGATTGATTCCTAACGAGAGAGAGAGAGAGAGAGAGAGAGAGAGAGAGAGAGAGAGAGAGAGATCACAAATATCTCATTAACATTATTTTGTGCTCATCTTCTGGGGGGGGGGGGTAGGATGGGGGGGGGGCGAGGGGTAACCTATCACAAAACAGATGTTGTGGACATATAACATGTTAAAAAATTATTCTTATCAATCAAATGAACTCGTATAATCCAATGGTCTAAATCCACCAACAACTGAACATTTCAAATACACTTGAAATCCAGTAACGTCTCTCACTTACTCGTTAGATTAGTTTTGAACAAAACAAACTCCAATAGAGAAGCAGTTCTCCAGAGTCAACCTCACCAAACGAACGGGCAGCTGAACTGACCGCCAACTTCCCCCAGCGTCCATTGTGACGAACACTGACACACGCCCCTCTCCCAGCCCTGCAAGCCTTCTTTTTTCTCCTCCTCCGTTTTCACCCAGCTCTCTTCTTCCGCGTCCATGCACCATCTCCTGGGTCGGTTCTCTGTGCAGATCGCCCACTTGTCTGGTGGTTAGTGGACGGGAATGGATGGGTGTCTGCTTGTGAGGCTTTGCACACACTGGGAGAGGAAAGCAGGCAGTGGGGCTGTGTTGATTTTAGTTAGGTGGTAGTGGGGCTTAAGTTTCCCCACTCATGGTGGAGTGGACACCCAGTCGGAAGCTATGATCTGTACTTGCGAGGTGTACATAGTATCGGTGATCACTTTGAGCTATTGTTTTCATCACTGAAGAGTTGGTGTAGTAGGCAGGAGAGAGAAAGAGACAGACAGACAGACAGACAGACAGACAGAGAGACAGAGAGACAGAGAGAGAGAGAGAGAGAGAGAGAAGACCAAAAGAAGAGGAAGGGGAAGTCTCTATATGTTTCACTGTTCAGAGTCTGTATCCATATCTGTATCAGTGTCTTCGTCTTCATGTTTGACTTATGAACATATCTTAAGGCAAATCAATGACCAGATGCCTGGGGCTCAAGAAGAAAGCCATGAAATGATCGATACCAACTGGGATCAGGGGGTGGATACAAGACCTGTTCTAACTTACTCAGCATATACTCTCTTTTGTTCGACTTTTTAGTTCTGGTCTCTTGAATGCTTTTTCTGTAGGGGGCTGCTCAACACTGAAATTGGGGAACTGGGTCAGAGAGAGAGAGACAGAGACAGAGACAGAGAGACAGAGAGAGAGAGAGAAAAAGAACACGGTGAGAGCGAGAGAGAAGAGAGAGAGAGAGGGTGGGGGTGAGAAAGACACATCAGCTCTTATCAATTATCTTCAAAATCGGAAAAGGTATTCTACTTTTATCTTGACCCCATCCCAACCCACAGTACAACCCATCTCAGTCCTCTCTCCCCACTGCCATTTTATACATCTCTCCTCTCTCTCTCTCTCTCTCTCTCTCTCTCTCTCTCTCTCTCTCTCTCTCTCTCTCTCTCTCTCTCTCCCATGTGGTTAGCATTTGTTCTCATACAACAAAAGGTAATATCACCAGTTTCAATGTCCCCATAAACATTAAGTGGATGTGTGGCATGGATGGGGGCTAGATTATGAAGAGAAGAGGATTGGTGGCATGGGTGGGGCTAGATTATGAAGAGAAGAGGATAGGGAGAAGGGGGGATGGGTAATATGCTTTTCGCTCCAGGTCCCTCTTTTCCCTCTACACCACCTCCCCTCCTCTTTCCTTCCTCATCCCTTTTCTTCTACTCTCAGCCCCTTCACTCAAGCCCCTTCCTTTTCCGCCAAACCAACCAACTGTGGTGGTCTGGGTTCCCTCTAATCCAGGGGATTTCACGGACAGGTGCAGGAGGCGTGTTCTGCATGGAGTGGTTTGACTGACTCTACAGTCCATTACCTCAAGTGACATGTTGGCAAACAGTGTTTGGTAATGGACGGAATAGGGTGGAAGGTGGGAGTTTCCTGTCTGTTCAGTATTTTACGCGTGTTCTTGTCAGATGTCAACTTGTTGGGTTTTTTCCCCTCAGTTAGGACAACGGCATATCAAACATAACGACCTGATGAGATATCAACAGCGTCATAAATCAGACTGCATTTGTCCTCTTGTTCATTCCTGAGAGAGAGAGAGAGAGAGAGAGAGAGAGAGAGAGAGAGAGAGAGAGAGAGAGGTAAAGGCAATGACAATAACAAAATAATTACTGACGCATGCCTTCCACCATGTTAGAGGGAGGAGTTCACAGAGAGAAATACAATTGTAATATTGTATGTAGGATGAGCATGGTTAATCAGCACAATAATTTGCTGAAGAATGAAGGAGCAAACAAGCTTCAGTTATGAGGCCATTCTACCTGTGTCAGAGATACAGAGAGAGAGAGAGAGAGACAGACAGACAGACACAGACAGAGAGACAGAGACAGAAACGAACCACGAAGAAACTCAAGGATTGATTCGACCAAATTCTGCCATGTGAAAATTACATCAAGCAAAATGCTTTGTGTTCTTCCAAACGGAATCGACATCTCGAAGCGGGCCATGAATGAATGTGTAGACCAGAAAAAAAAAGCCGCCAATGATAGGAGCAGCACTGATGGGCTAGACACAAAACTTTCAATGTCTGACCAGTCGCCAACCCCCCCCCCCCCCCCTCCAGTGTCGTTTACTTAACATAATTTCACTAAACCAGACTTCAGGTGATGGACTGGAGTGATGAACGTACCATTTCTTTCCATCATTGGAAACAAGCTTGACAATGAAGTACTGCAACTAGCTCAATAGAAGGGGGCATACGCAGAATCGAGAATGACATGAATTGAGTTCAAGGAACGCTATACGAAGTATTTCTGCAGTTTGAAAAAAAATGGACTGGGCGAGGGGGACAAATGTTGTATGTGTAAAGAGTCAGGGGAAGCACACACACATCAGAACGGCATTTTAAGGAGCTGGTCTCACTTTCCTGTAGCATCATCAATCATCAAACAACTGTCTCAATATGAAATATACAAGAAGAGAGTAATACATTTAAGAACTAAATCTTTTCTTAGTTTTAATGAAAGTAACGTCATTTCCTGTAAAACGTTTACCATAAAATAAACAACAAAAGCATTAAGATATTACTTTAGCACGTGTTATTGTGTGAATAACATACGATGAGGGGAAGGGAGCGACATCCTAGGCTGAAGAAATGGAGAGTGTATGAATGCATCTTTGTACTTTTCTTTTTTCTGTACCATGGAAAAGCCCTGTGTGCTTGTAAGAGTGCGTGAATACATCTTTGTAGGGTTTTTTTTTTCTATACTATGTAGAATCACTGTGTGTGTGCATGTGCGTGCGCCTCTCTCTCTCTCCCTCCCTCCCTCTCTCTCTCTCTCTCTCTCTCTCTCTCTCTCTCTCTGGGTGTGGGTGTGTGTGGGTGGGTGAGAGTGGGTGTACGTGCGATGTGTTTGTGCATGTTTGTCTTTTTTTATAGTTTGTTTTGTTTTGTATTATTTCTCTTGTATACAGATGCAAGTACCTGTTGTTGTCTTTACTACAATCTTGAATATGAATGTACGTTTTGAAAAAGTTCATAAAAAACAATAAGATATAGGTAGATCCTGAATGCCCATTGATCACAAGAGAGATTTTAAAATTGGAACTTTGGGTGTATGTGAACTAGCGAAAAGAGTGAGGTACTCTTTTGTGAAATCTTTATCATAAATTGAACCATCTTAGACGAATTGACAAGGATTAATTATATTACTATGTTTAAAAAAAGTGGTGAACTATAAATGTAAATAGGAGCAAGACTTTATCTTTCTAACGTAGAAAAAAGTAATACACAAATGAATACATGCTGATCAAGTCGTTTATATCAAAGGAACAGGTATTGTAACAAATCAAAGATCAATAGATGATGTGACAAAAGATGTAAACAAACACAACTGAGCCCAGTATTTGCTGACAGTTGATAACAGTAAAATATTTATTCCATATTCAGAAATATTTCGCTGCCTGCTTTTCAGGTTTTCTGGATTTGGTTCTATGTTGGTGTTTTATGGAGAACAATATTTACCTTCAGACAGGTATGCAGCCACATGTGTCAGTATCCAATACGTTCATTGTAGCAAATACATCTGAACAAGATCTGGTGAACTGCATATGAATAATTATATATATATATGGGGGGGGGGAGAGGAGAGAGAGAGAGAGAGAGAGAGAGAGAGAGAGAGAGATACACATACATATGAGAAGAGAGAGAGAGCTCAACCCCAGTATTCTCTTGGATATTATCTGTTTTAGCATCTTAATCAATACAAAATTGTTTTCTTACTGTACAAGTTTACATATTCGGAAAAAAAAAGGTGGAAAGGATCAGATCCTTAATCTCCTAAATAAATTAGATCACCATTGATAATGGTTTGATTAATATGGTTCACAATCATCAGAGTACATGATGACCCGAAAATCTTAAGATATTTATTTCCTTAATGTCGTGACTTTAGTCTGTTTCTGGATGGATGTAAACACTTACCGCTAACACCACATACACAGCTGAGCAACCAACAGAAAAACAGGTGTCTTTAAGCAGTGGTATGCTGATCAGCTCCTTTACATCAGACACCCCACACTCCACAGAACAATCCCCAAACCAACTATCTGGAAATTCTCACTACTGATATATTCATAGATCAACAAACAAACGAAATTCACGTTTTCTTAATATCAGTCTGATACATTGTGATGTATATGTTTCTTGGGTGCTTCGAAGGAAAAGAAATTCTAGAAAAGTATCAAGGAGGAAATGAGGAGAGGGACAGAATGAAGACACTCATTAAGAATAATCGAATAAGTGCTCCGTAAGCTATGTGAAATTGAGACTTTAACAAAGGACAGGCTTGTTAGTTCCCAATGAATCCTGGAGCAAATTTCACGTGACAGTTTTTTTTTAGCTTGAAAAGGTGCATCTTGTCCCAGTAAATCATCTGTTTGTATTCTTTTTCTGTCTCTCTGACGATCACGAAAATCTTTATACAGTCTTGTAACGATAGTTTTAAGTTAAAATTAGAATCAGTGTCATGGTTAGGGGTACTTTAGATCATGGATAGGTTAGAAAAGGTAAGCGGTCAGGGAGTGGGCCAGGGTCGAGAGTGGGTGGATATATAGAAGGTGCAAGTTCCAACAACGTTCGCTGATTACCTGTGACAAACTGTGCCTAATTTGCTTTCCTTCTCCTCACTCCACGAACTCCACAACCTTTTCCTGCAACAACATAGAACACGTATTCAGGTTTTGTCAGCACAGAAGCGGCGGTAACTGAACCCTGGCTATTCAGCCTCAAATGCTGCAACAGAGAGACGGTTTGCAGAGCGAGACAAGACCCGTCACTTATCGTTTGATTTGGCTGTGTGTTGGAATACACTGACACTCATTGCCATGCCTTCTCAGCTTTTTCTCCTTCATGCCTTGCCTTCTTTTTCTTCGTTGTTGTTGATGTTGTTATTTTCAGAGTGGTCTTGTAAGAGGGATGCCTTTGAGAATGTCTGCTTGAACAACCCTAGACAAAACCCACTCCAAGGTCTCACTGGTTCCTTTTCATCCTTCTCTGACATTAATGGAGGACGATGATAGAGTTGAGAGCAGATTGTGTCTTGATTTGATGGGGGGGGGGGGGGGGGGGGTCACGAATAAAAATCCAAGTTTTTACCTCGTTCATGACTAAGATATGATGAGCAGATATGAGGCAAATCTCAAAGTAGTGTTGACAGACACATTTCTATGTGGTGGATCACGCCACAAGAAAGTATCGACGGGCACGTTTTCTAACATCTATCTTGCATGATTGTATGTCTTTGGAAGGCGAAGTCTCTGAGACATCTTTCATCTGACTGTGTGATGCTGACAAGTACGTTTTCTAGGGCCTGTGCTGACCAGTACGTTCTGTATTTCTTACGTCATATGACAGTGCCGTGTTGACAAGCACGTTTTTAAGCCATACCACATGGCAGTGTAGTGCATACAGCCACGTTTTCTGAGGCTAACATCCTCTGACACTGAAGTATCAACCGGTACAGATTTGTGAGGCATATGTTGCATTACAGTGAAATGTTGGCAGATACATTTTCAACGGCTTATATCACATGACAAGATAATGTTGACAGGTACTTTTCAAAGGGCTACATCACACAACAGGGTAGTGTTATCGGTTCCTGTTGTTAGGCCTTTACGACATGACAGTGCAGGGTTGGGAGGCACGTTTTCAAAGGCCTAAATAGCCGTGCAGTGTCGTGTTGACAGATTCGTGTTGTAAGGCCTGTACCATATGTCAAGGTAGTATTAAAGGTCTGTTTTCTTACACCTGTATAACAGTGTGGTGTTGACAGTTACGTTTTCGAGGGTCTGTCGTATGTGTTAGTGTGCTGCTGACAGATGTGAATCTCTCTCTCTCTCTCTCTCTCTCTCTCTCTCTCTCTCTCTCTCTCTCTCTCTCTCTCTCTCCTCTCTCTCTCTCTCTCTCTCCCTCCCTCCCTCCCTCCCTCCCTCTCTCTCTCTCTCTCTCTCTCTCTCTCTCTCTCTCTCTCTCTCTCTCTCTCGTAATAATTAAAGACCATTACATGTACATGGACCTCTATACAGGCCCCCCAAAAAAGTCCAACCACACTACACATGCACGAACACACGTTGAAAAAGACAGGCAAAAACAACATAATCCTGTCTTTCCAACCAGAGGGTGCACCGGGTTTTCTGTCAAACTGCAGTCGTTTCTACCTTCTTTTCGACGTAGGACAATTGCGATATGAGAAACGGCCAGTAATTCGCTTTCCTGTGTCTGGTGATGAGACGCCACTGTGCGAAAGAAAGAAAATCCTGGTGGCATCTAATGTACACATTCCTTTGCTTGTGGACATCATGTGGAGTCCAACCTTCCCTCACTGGATGGTCGCACTCCGAAGACATTGCTCCCAGTTGCAAAGATTGTCATAAAATCTCTTGGCTGCCACTTCAAGACACGTACTTTGAAGATGCGTTGTGTGTCCTCTCTCTCTCTCTCTCTCTCTCTCTCTCTCTCTCTCTCTCTCTCTCTCTCTCTCTCTCTCTCTCTCAGCTTGTGTAAATGTCTAAACATGTGTGAGGAGGAAATAGGATGGGAAGGCGTGTCAATGCACAAACTGTCGCTCTTTTACCTACTGTCACACCCACACACTTTATGTTCCAATCATCATGCTGTTCCCTTTGTCCATCTATCTGTCTGAATTTGTTTTGAAATAAGTTTTATGAAACTTGTTCTGATAATGACATGAAAATGAAAGCTTTCAAAAAACGTTGTAGGTTGTATGTTTTACTAACCCACTATTATCATGCTTTGTTTGAAAGCATGTCTTATGACACTAGAAATGCCATTTAGTAACATAAGTAGGAAATGTCAGCTGCTCATTTGGTAGAGCACCATGCTTTGGTTCTAAGGACTGGAGCTCGATCTCCACATAATGCTACCACATTAAACGGACATTTTCACTCTCCATCTGAATGTTCGCAAAATTCTAGTGATTCAGCGTTCCATACCTGCAGTTCCAATTTTCCCACAATCTCTGCCAAAGTATTCTTTCGTAACTCTGCGCGTTCAGCATTTTATTTCACCGTGAAAAAGTACACCCACGTAATGTTTATAGATCCGTTAATGTTTATTTTCCCTCCCCTGCATGAGTGCATGTATAAGTGAAAACTTGGCAACAACTAAAGATGCTGTGAAGAAATGCGATGCAGGTATCATAGGATATCGGGGATTTGATGTCACACGCAGATAAGTTCAGGGCATGTTGAAAAACCACCGAGTCAGTGAGTACGAGCTAGTGTGCTTATACGCACATGTACGTTTTCGTCCGTGTGTGTGTGTGTGTGTGTGTGTGTGTGTGTGTGTGTGTGTGTGTGTGTGTGTGTGTGTTCAATGTTATACAGATATTTATTTCAATATGAATTGAACGAAATATAAAAAGAGGGGGGGGGGGGATACCAATACATATTAGTAAGAGATAAAAGTCAGGTAGTCGATGCATTCAGCAGAAGAGATAAAGCTTAGGGCTATGAGAACCAGTGCAAATATTGCACGTCAACATGTGGTCGGTAAAACTTTTTTTTAATTGACAGACGAGATTTACGTATGTTTCATTTTCTAGGTTAACAAGAAGCAAGAAACGAAGAAGCATCTTTAATTTCGAAAAGGAATTAGTTCATTTTCAAGATTGTTCAAGGCAGCATAACAAAACACAAATGAAACTTCATGTTCTTAAACATTTAACGTCATGGGAAGAGAGGAAGGGTGAAGATTGGAGTCAGAACAAAAGAAGAAGTAGAAGGAGGAGGAAGAGGAGGAGAGGAGAAGGAGGAGGATGACGAGGAGGAGGGAGGAGAAGGAGAAGAGGGAGGAGAAGGACAAGGGCAAAAAAATAGAGATGGAGGGGGAGGACAAGCAGGAGGGAGCAGGGAAGGAGGAAGGGAAGGAGAAGGGGGAGGAAGGAAAGAAGAGGAGGAGGAGGAGGAGGAGGAAGTACGACGATGAGGTGGAGGAGGAGGAAAGAAGAAGGAGAAGGAAGAGAGACAAGGAGAAGAATGGCAGGAACAGGAATCTTTTCTTCCTTTTTTTTCCTTCTCTTGTATTTTTTTTTCATTTTTTTCGGTTTTATCCATTTTCTATATGTGTCCATTTCGCCAATTTTCCTTTCCTGCAATTTTCTTTATGAAATGGGTGAAAATTGAATCGTATCGATAGAAATATTATCACCCCACGCCTCCTCACCCCCTTTCCCTCTCTCTCTCTCTCTCTCTCTCTCTCTCTCTCTCATGTTCTGGTATTATATTGAAGAATAGGATGAGGTTAAAAAAAACTCAGACTTGGCAGAATGCAGAAAAGATGGACTGGGAGGGTCACAAGTGGAGAGATGGACAGATCTGCATACGAAGCATCTCAACTGACCAATTGAAAGGGAAACCTGTATGCTGCATCATAATGTGTCTCCATACTTTAATAACTCCTTCCGTCGTCATCATTTTCTTCTTCTTGAGCATTTTCTTCTTTAGATTCTCTTTGGACAGAACAGCAAATTGATTCTTTACAACCGAAAGAAATGAGACTCTCTCTCTCTCTCTCTCTCTCTCTCTCTCTCTCTCTCTCTCTCTCTCTGTATATGGTGTGTGTGTGTGTGTGTGTGTGTGTGTGTGTGTGTGTGTGTGTGTGTGTGTGTGTGGTGTGACAGACAGACAGACAGACAGACAGAATGTCACAAATACTTTACCTTATATTAGTGTACATCTTCTGAAAGAACCGAGTGATTTTGTGTGTTGTGGTGTGTGTGTGTGTGTGTGTGTGTGTGTGTGTGTGTGTGTGTGTGTGTGTGTGTGTGTGAAACACTAGTTTTGGAGAGGTTACATGGTAATGAAAATGGTTCTAAACGATGACCTGGAGTCGGACGATACGATGTTTAAGATTCATTTAAAACAAAGCATTGTGAAATCCACCTGACATCCAGCAAGTTCTCTTTTACTTAGATTTGTTTTGGAAAACCTCCAAGAGAGACAGCAGTTGTACAGATTAAGCTTGACCAGATAAACCAATCATATAACCAAAGGGCTGAATGACTGCTGACTCCCCCTCGCCTCCATTGTGATGAACACTGACACAGTAAAGCCACACGTACCCCTCTTCCAGCCCTGCAAGCCTTCTTTCCCACTCCTCCATCGTCTCCTGACTTCTTTCTTCCACCTCAGTGCAATATCTCCTGGTCGGTTCTCTGTGCAGATTGCCCAGCCTACTTGTCTGGTGGCTAGTGGACGGGAATGGATAGGTGGCCGCTTGTGAGGCTTTGTACACGCAGGGAGAGGAAGGCAGGCTGAGGGGCTGTGCTGATTTTAGATGGTAGTGGGGCTTGGCTTTGTCCCACTCACGGTGGAGTGGACAGTCAGTCGGAAGTTGTAATATCTATACTTGCCAGGTACACATGGTATTGGTGATCGCTTTGAGCTATTGTTTGCTTCACTGAAGAATTGGTGTGGTATGCAGGAGAGAAAGAGAGAGAGAGAGAGACAGAAACAGAGACAGACAGACAGAGAGACAGAGACAGACAAAGAGAGAGAGAGAGAAGAGAGAGAGAGAGAGAGGAGAGAGAGAGAGAGGGAGAGAGAGAGAACCAACTGAAAGGGAAAGGGAACTCTTTATGTATTTCACTGTCCAGTCTATGTGCACATATCCGTATCTGTGTCTTCATCTTTGTGTCTGGCCTATGAACACATTTTAAAGCAAATCCATCCGCTTTTCCTCTACACACCCTCCCCTCCCCTTCCCTCCACATCCCTTTTCTTTCACTCTTACCCCTTCACTCAAGCCCCTTCCTTTTCCACCAAACCAACTGTGGTGGTCTGGGTTCCATCTAATCCAGGGGATTTCATGGACAGGTGCAGGAGGCGTGTTCTGCATGGAGTGGTTTGACTGACTCTACAGTCCATTATCTCAAGTGACTGGTTGAGGGCCAGTGGACGATGATGGGTGGAATAGGGTGGGAGGTGAGGGTTCCTATGCGTTCAATCTTTTCTCATGTGTTCATGTCAGGTGTCAATTTTTTTTCCACCTTTGTTAGGAAAACTCCATATTAGACAACATGATCTGATGAAGGATGAACTGCTTCATAAATCAAACTGCATTTCTCATTTGTGACTTCCTGAGCACTGAGAGAGACAGACAGACAGACAGACAGAAATGGACAGGCAGAGAGATGGATGGCAGAGACAGGCATGACATGCAGGACAACAGGCAGACAGATGGAAAGAAGAATGGCAATGATAATGCCAGTGACAAAACCCGACTGAGCTGAGCCTCCTGTTCATGTCAAACGGAAAGAATTCACGGCGGTCAAATGATAGCTGTTTTGTATGTAGGACGAACACGGTTTTTGGCACATTGATTTGCCAAATAAAAAAGGAATGGACAAACGAATTTTCATTATGAGGCCATTCTACTAGTGTCACAGACACACAACACACACAGCAAGGGAACACAACACAGACAACACACAGCACACACACACAGACGGGGCCACTAAGAAAATTGAAGCGTGACTTGACCTAGTTTTACAATGTAAACAACATCAGGTCAAGTGAAACGGGTTTGTGTTCTTCCAAAGAGAATCGACATCTTGAAGTGGGCCATGAATGAGTGAGTGGACCGAAGAAGATGCGCGATGATGAGCGGCACTGACGAAACCAAACACAAAATGTTCAACGTCTAGCCCATGCTCCTCTCCCACTGTCTCTTACTTAACATAGTTTTATTCAGCAAGATTTCAGGTGGTGGACTGGAGTGATGAACTGTAATTTCTTTCTGTCATCAGAAACAAACTTCACAAAGAATATCCGCAACTACCTAAATAAAAGGGGGCATAGGCAGGCTAAAGAATGATGGAACGATAGTTTCAGGTTAAGGTTAGGGTCATGTTAGGTTCCGGATATTTTTGGTTAGGGATAAGTTAGAACTAGGTAGGAGGTTACGGACTATGTCAGGGTCAAGGTTAGGTGGTGCACAGAAGGTACAAGATCCTACAACGTTCATTCATTGCCAGTGACAAACTGAGCTATTTCTTTTGTTTTCCTTATCCTCACTCCACAAACACGACACCCTTTCTTACAACACTGCAGGGCACGGATGTTTAGGTTTTGTCAGCTCTGATGCGATGGCAATAACCCTGGCTATTCAACTTACGTGTTACAATGAAGAGACGGCTTTGAAAAGCGAAACAAGACCCGTCCTTTGTAGTTTGATTGCATTGTGTACTGACACTTATTCCACAGCTTTCTCAGCTTTCTCTCATGCACGCCTTGTATTTGCTTTTGGGTTTGTTTGTTTGATTGGTTACTTTATGGTTGGCTGGTTGGTTGGCTAGTTGTTGTTTGTTGAAGTTGGTTAATTTAAAAATGGCCTCAACAGAAGGACGCCTTGAGAACAACTGCCCGAGTTGTCCTGGACAAAACCTACTCCAAGGTTTCAAGGTTCCTTTTCATCTTCTTCTGCATTAAATTAGAACAGTGATAAGTGAGGAAGGGCTGTGTCTGAACTGGGGTGGGGAGGGGAGTTACCGAATTAAAAATCTAATTGTCTCGCATCGTTCATGACTAAGATATGGTGTATAGCGACGGCAAATCAAACATTAGTATTGAAGACATGTTTCTAAGGTTCGTATAGCGCCACAGTGAAGTGACGACAGGCACGTGTTCTAAGAAGCGCTCTTAAGGGTCGACACTCAGGTGACTGCAATTTTTGACAGAGGGACGCTTTCCATGACTGCAATGTTACATAGTTCAAGCTTATACATGACAGTGTGGTTTTTTAGAGACATGTTTTCAAGGACTCCAATCCTATGATGGTGCAGTGTTAACAGGTGCAGATTTCTAGGGCTTATGTCATCTGACCGTAAGTACTGACAAATGCGTTTTCTAAGACTAAGGTCAGTGATAAGGTAATGCTGACAGGTACATTTCGAAGGGATGTATCACATGACAGTGTAATGTTACTGGTAAATTGTGTAAGGTCTGTGTCACATAACAGTGTAGTGCTGAACTATTAAGTAGTGGGGGAAGACAAGAGCAGTGTAGTGTTGGCGGGTACGTTCACTGAGGACTGAGTAACCGGGCAATGTCGCGTTGTTGTTGACGTTTCGTAAGACCTGTATAATCTGCCAGTTGGTATCAACAGGTAAGTTTTCTATGGTGATACTTATATGTTCTGAGTGAGATTGTTAGTGGACCCCCCCCCCCCCTCCCCTGCCCTTGCTCCCAACCCCCATCCCTCCCCCCCCCCCCCAGCCCCTGGTTCCCCTTTTGTTTTATGCGTATGGATGTTTGATTGTTCGATTGGGGCTTTTGTT
>CM065729.1:51446815-51451815 GCA_033310375.1 Conus canariensis
CTCTCTCTCTCCCCCTCTCTCTCTCTCATTCTCACACACACACACACACACACACACACACACACACACAACAAGAGAGAGAGAGAGAGAGAGAGAGAGAGAGAGAGAGCCATTTCATCCTTATCTAATTTCATTTTATTTTATCACCTGAAGCAAAGACCTGAAGCTGAATTGAAGTCTGTGAGTTTCCCGAGGGAAACCTGCCAGCATTGTATGTAATCCACTCCCTTCCTGTCATGAGGAAGTCATTCTGCTTCCTGCTTCCTTCCCCTCAGGGAGTGGGATTTCCGACCACGCCTGGGAGGTATCCAATGGCCCCTAAAGACACCGTTGCACACACTAAACGTAGTTAGCACTTCTTCATCTGCCAAACATTGTTCTAGAATAACCGTGAAACATGTCAGAATCCAGTGCATAATATTGATGTGATACCATTCGTTGAAATAAAGAGGCCCCCAAATTTGCTGAGTTTAGTTTGTTGCTTTGTTATTGGCTCCGTTCTGCTGGAAGGAAGGGAGAAAGCTCTCCTATTATTTCATCATTCTGCCCTCCCTTTCTTTCCATAAATCAATTAGTAGCCTTCTTCTATTCCACTTTGAAGCCCGTGCAGGTGTGTGTGTGTGTGTGTGTGTGTGTGTGTGAGTGTGTGTGTGTGCTGCGTGCTGCGTGCGTGCGTGCCTCGTGGTGGTGTTGTGTGTGTGTGTGTGTGTGTGTGTGTGTGTGTGTGTGTGTGTGTTTTCCACACTGTCTGTCGCACTGTGTGTTAAGCTGATGCTGGATTCCCGTTGTTATAAGGACCAGTGCAAACCGTGAAGAAGTGGAGAGACATGTTGCAAAACTCTTGTCCGTGTACTTGTTCTTGTTCGTCGCACGCTCTTTTATCTGATTCCCCCACCGGCGCTGTAGTAAATTTTAAATAGTCAGAATATTTACCCATTTCATCTTTCGTCCCTCATCAAATTTACCACATTCCTCCAATATTGCGTTGTATTCACTCGCTCCCTGTTCAGCAAAGGATCTACTACAATGTACCACCTTTGCGGTGTAATTCCATTAAATCTTAAAGTCTCAGTACCTGACAAATCTGTTGTTCTGTAGGCCTATGTCCCGGCGTGTGAACTCCACTATTTGCACAGTAACTCGTCTTTTCCTAATTCTCTGAGTCCATACAAAAACTGGTGGTCAACGCTCTTTTGCCTACGGAGCTTTTTTTGTTTTTTGTTGGTTTTTTTTTTGTTTTTGTTTTTAATGAACTCACAAGTCCACCTAGATACTCTGCCTAACTGCCCTCATTTAAATCCGAAAACATTTGTTCCTGTTTTGATATGCCAGACATGCAGTGGTGGTGGTATGATGGGATGTTCGCTTGATTCAAGGTGTTTGTCTGCTGTTTCACCTTCTCGTGATTTTTTTTTTTTTTTTTTTTTTTTTTTTTTTTTTTTTGGTGCGGTAGGGTATAGAAAAATGGGGAGAGAACGTGAGACAGTCATATAAGATGGTGGCGCAGTTGGAGATTGTGCCAGCATTTGGTTTTGTGTATTGCTGTTTGCTCTTGTTTATTCCTGGAGCAATTTGATGAGTGAACCTGTGTATTGTGAACGCCAAGGGTGTATCTTTGATTTGGCACATTCAAGATTCGTAGTAATGATAGCAATATTAGTGATGTGATGATGATGATGATGATGATGATGATGATGATGATGATGATGAAGATGATGATAATGATAAAATCATGTCGACATTTACAGAAACAAAAACGAAATCAGGAGAATCGTCGAAGCAACGCACATGAGAGCTCACGGAAATAAAGACAGCAGTCAATCAGTCAGTCAAGCAATCAAACGATCAGTCCATCAAATGATCAGTTATAGAGTCACGTAGTACTGTGCTGATACAATGCTTGTCAGAGCCTGGTTTTCCTTCGTTTACATGAACACGTACAGGACAGAAATGCCAAAACAAACTAGGGAGCAAAGCAGAACTGAACAAAACAAGCGGGAGAGGAGAATGGACAGTGTGGGAGAGCAAGGATGGAAGATGGTGAGGGGGATGAGGCAACGTCTCCAAACTTCCGACAAAGGAGATATGTGAACAGAAGGGTAGGGATTGAAATGCAGGGTAAGGGGGGGGGGGGGGAGTTAGGAAGGGGGGGGGGGTCTTTACACAGCCTTACACCGGAGCCTAAGGGCAGAACGGCAAATCGCTTTATCAGACAGCCGTCAACGTTATCGGTGTCATCGCCAATCAGCCCTTGTCTACTCATATGTCTCAGGCAATGGCGGCGTGCTGTATGTCGTCACAGGTGACAAAATATCACGTCATCTTTTTCTGTCATGACGGTGCACCGATTGTTGTGATTGATATATTTTTTTTGTGTGCTGTTTAACAAAATGAAAAAAAAAAAAGTTAATGACTGAATATTTCATGGTTCCACTTCATTTACGGGCGGGTTGACTGATTAACTGATTTTTGACAGTGCGGCATAATACACAGTGGGTGACCAGGAAGGCGGAATGATAGAAAGTAGGAAAAATCATTAAAAAAAAAAAAAAAAAAGACGAAGAAGAAGACAAAGAAGATGACGACAAAGAAGCCGAATCTGTATCTGGATTCCTTTCACACATGTTTTTTTCAGTACAATGAAATAAACATTTGTCTGGTTATTTCAAGATAAGAAAAAGACCTCTGAAGAAGCAAGCTTCACACACACACACACACACTCAAAGAGGCTTTGTCAGTAGCTAGTGTCTACAACTCGCTAGAAATATATAATATATTATATATATATATATATATATATATATAAACCAGATGTTGACATGATAGCCACTGCTTTGTTTGTTCGAAGTTTACAAAGGTTCGTGGACAGACAATGTTATTTTGCTGGTTTGTTTGTAATTTTTCCAGTAAGGATTGTACTGTTTGGCTAAAGAGCATGTGGTACGGTTCGTAATTTACTTTTTTAAGATACGCTTGTATGCAGTGGATATGTTAATTCTGGTTTGTAACTGGTATAGCCTACTGCTTGTCGCTCTGACTTATTTGTTTTGAAGTTTAGTATGCGTAGATGTTGAGTGTAAACGCCTAGGCATTAATCTGACCAAGTGTATAAATCGTAGTAGTAGTTGTAGTGGTGGTGGTGGTGGCGGTGGTGGTGGTGGTGGTGGTACAGTAGTAGTAGTAGTAGTAGTAGTAGTAGTAATAGTAGTAGTAGCAGCAGCAGCAGTAGTAGTGGTGGTGGCAGAAAGCAGTAGTAGTAGAAGTAGTAGCAGCAGCAGCAGGAGTAGTAGTAGTGGTTGTCGTAGTAGTAGTAGTAGTTGTAGTAGTGGAAGAAGAAGTAGTAGTAGTGGTAGTGGTAGTACTAGTAGTAGTATGACTACGAGATATATAACTATTAACATCCGGTACGTCTCTCTCTCTCTCTCTCTCTCTCTCTCTCTCTCTCTCTCTCTCTCTCTCTCTCTCTGTGTGTGTGTGTGTGTGTGTGTGTGTGTGTGTGTGTGTGTGTGTGTGTGTGTGTTGCTGGCCATTAAGACAATTAAACACGGTGAGTATGCTGGACTTGGATTTCTTGTTATCAAACATTTGCAAGTATGCTAGAGGCTTTCCTGTTAGTTTTCAGGAAAAAAAGTTAAACAACTGTGTATTTGGTAAAGGAGCTAGAGAAAGGGAGGGGTCAGTGAAGTGTATAACTATCATGATGACAGGGTGTGTGTCTGTGAGGGATATAAGAAGCGACTTGTGGTTTTAGTATTCATAGACAGTAAGAATGGAGGAACTAAAATGACATTACTGGTGAATGTCAAGCGAGCAGCTGATTTGGAATCTGACAAGGGTTTTTGCTTTGTTTTGTTTTGGTTAGTTGTTGCTGCTGTTGTTGTTGTTAGTAGTGGTGGTGGTGGTGGTGGTGGCAGTGTTTTGTTGTTATTGTTGTTTGTTTTCTTTTTTGTTTTGTTTCGTTTTTTGTTGTGGGTTGTTTGTTTGTTTCTTGTTTTTTGGTTGTTGTTTTTTTTGTTTTTGTTTTGTTTTGTTTTTTTTTGGTTTGGTTTGGTTGGTTGTTGTTCTTTGCCTGTTCTAATGAAAGAATAGTGGTAATGGTATTCTTTGGGAAAAAAAAAAGTTCGAATTACGTAAACCAATTACGTTTACCAATGAACGTGCGTCAGAAATCATTTATCTGATCGAACTACTCATATTGTTAGTTGATGACATCATTCTATCTTCTATAACTGTAGCTAGATTACAAAGTCAGTTAAGTAGTTTATATTCGGCTGGGTCCAGTTTGGAGATAACAACGAATATGGCCGAAACTACTTTTTTTTTATGAAGTTGGATTCTTAGTACAGAAAAATAAGTGGAAATATAGTAATAAGAAATAGGGATGATCTACTGATATATATATATATATATATATATATGTGTGTGTGTGTGTGTGTGTGTGTGTGTGTGTGTGTGTGTGTGTGTGTGTGTGTGTGAAATTGTTCTTCAACAAAACTTAGATGTCAAAATTGAGCAAACAGACAAAAAAAGCAATTATAAATAGCTATTTTTCACGGTGTTTCAAAGACTGACTGATAGTAGAAGGCAGACTGGCAGTCGTGTGTATAATAGTGATTGGTTTGTACAATATCGTCTGTTTTTTTAGGTATTTTGTACATGAAATAAATTTAGATCAATATCAAAGTAGATCATTACACTAGAAGCACTTTGAAGCAGTTTAGATGTGATGCTTTTAACATTGCTCGCCACACCCTTTGGTCTCATTAGGGAATAATAAGCTGACTCACCGACTGCGTCATTTGGCTAATGAAGATAAAATTCATTTTCTGTTTTCTTGTTGTCGCCTGGGGAATGTCAGAAAATAAAACCTAATTAAACCAAAGTGTTACCTTGAACTTTGTATTTTTCTTAACTGAGTTTGCTTTCGTCACCATTAAATGTAAGCATCTTTCCAATCCTGCACTACATGTTTCTAAACTACAGAAATGTTAGACCGCACA
>CM065729.1:51456815-51466815 GCA_033310375.1 Conus canariensis
AGCATGCTCAGATTTAAACTTACAGCGATTCCAATGGTTTCTTCAGGGTTTTTTGTTTGTTTGTTTGTTTTTTTGTTTTTGTTTTTGTTTTTTTGTTGTTGTTGTTTTTTTTTTTTTGCTGTCCCAACCTCTGTGAAACCTCAGGGGCAGTGCACCCACGCCGCTCATTGCGACACCCCGTCCACAGCCACAGCCCGGTCGGCCCCGCGCAGCCCCGGCAGCGGCAATCCACAGGAGCAGTCAATGTCAAGTCGTCAAGAGGCAACCCACCGGAGGAGACACTGCACTGCTGCCGAGTCACTTCGGTGGTGTTCAGTGGTGCCTGTTCTGATCTAACATGCGCAAGACACCACCTACTAAGCCCCCTTCTGACGACAATAATTGCTTAGTCGCGGAGCCGGCGTGAGCGAACTCTCCCTCCGGAGGGCGCCACCACGTCCGTCCAACGACAGCCCCCATGGACTCGCCGAAACCGGTGACCCCGACGGAACCAAACCAAGACCACAGACGTGGAGAGGACATCGAAATTGAGGTCACCATGAGAGCAGGGCATGAAGGGCCACAGAATTTGAGACATTTTTTTAATGCTGATCGATGAATATGAGGATGATTAAGATGGTGCTACGGATTTCCATTTCGGTCTGAGACTACATGGCAGGGCTATACTCTACGCTTCCTTTCATAATATATCCCGGCGTCAACCAGGCCCGAGAGATACAGGCACCTGCAGTGTTGGTCAGGAAATTTGAGCAACACTCTCAGAAACGCATCCTTTAAGTGGATGAAACTCGACTGTGTGGTCCCAGTCTTCCCAACTGAGTCCGCAGCAAACTCAACTCTGGGTAGGAGCCGGTCGGGGCAGAAAAACCCACATGACTCTGATGGGATTCGAACCCACGACCTCCCAGCCGGGAGTCCGCGATGCTAACCACTTCGCCACGGCGGCTGGTGGTTTCTTCAGGTTTAAGTTTGTCGTGGTGTGATTCTAATAGCTTTTTCAGGTTTATATTTATTATGATTCTGCTGGCTTAGTCATTTTAGATCTTAAAACGATAATGATGACCGGTTCAGGCTTGAACTTATCGCTCTTCAGGCGGCTTTGTCATATTAAACCTATTTGTGATCCTGGGGGCCTTGCCATACCGAGATCTTGTTACGATTTTGATCCATTTGACAGATTAAAACACATGAACATTCTGACGGTTTTCTCATATTTGAACTTATTGCAATTCTGATTTAATTGTGAGGTTTGAACTACTTCGATTTTGATGGCTTTGTTGTGATAGAATTCACTGTGATCTTGATGGCTTCATCATGTCAGAACTCATTGCGATTCTGATGGCTTTGTCATGTGAGAATTTAGAGTGATTATGAGAGGTTCGGCAGCTTTGAACTTATTGCATTTCCAGTGGATTTGTCAGGTTTCACATTATTGTGATTTTAGTGACATTGTTAAGTTTGAAGTTATTCTGATTCTGATAGATTTGACAGGTTTGAATTTATTGTGATTCTAATGGCTTTGTCAAATTAAAACTATTGTCATTTTCATGGCCTCGTCACGTCTGAATTTGCTATAGTTTTGATGAATTTGTCAGGTTTGTGATTATTTAATTCTGATGACTTCGTCAGGTTTGAATTTATTGTGATTCTGAATGATGTCGAAATGAATTTGCTGTCAAGATGGCTTTGCCAGATTTCATTTTATTGTGATTCTAATGGCTTTTTTCGGGCTTGAATTTATTGAGACTGTAATGCTTCATTAGGTTTAGCTGATCTACTCCTGATTTTTTTCCAATATATTTCCAGTCGGTTTGTAAAAAAAAAAAAGTTAACGATGTATGTGCCATTGTATACCACCTGAACAGGAACATTGATTTTTGCTGGATTCCTTGAATTATGGGAATACCTATACACAACGTGATATCGTTTTGCAAATCCCGAAGAAAGAAATATTTAGTACAATGAATTGCAATGTTGGAGAAAAAGACATGTTGAAAGGTGTTTTTGACTTACAACACAATCGTTGTTGTTGTTTAAAATATACTGCGGTATGGCAGAATCATCTAAAGTCAAGCGTTCAAATGTGTTTAAATTGTAAAGAAATTAATTCCAATATTGATATTAGGGCATTGTCTGTTTACATTATTTGATATTTGTGCTTCAGTCAAACAGTCTTTGCCCTTGAACCTTTCACAGACTACGTTGAGGGTTCTCTTGTCTTTTTGTTTACTTTAGGGGAACAATGCTGAAAAAAAAATTGTTATGAAAGTGGTCACTCACCTTCAATGTATTCCATTCGTCTTTTCTTCTTTCTCTCTGTCCGTCTGTCTGTTTGTCTTTTTTTTTCTTCTTCTTTCTTTCTTTCTTTCTTTCTTTCTCTTTCTTTCTTCTCTCTTCTTCTCCTTCTTCTTCCTGATGTTGTTGTGATTGTTTTTGTTTAGGTTTATGTTGTTGTTGTTGTTGTTGTTTTCTTCTTCTTCTTCTTCTTCTTCTTCTTCTTCTTCTTCTTCTTCTCTCCTTCTCCTCCGCCTCCTTCTCTTCCTTCTCCTCCTCTTCCCTCTTCCTCTTCCTCTTCCCTCCTCCCACCCCTTCTCCTCATACTCTTACTCTTCCTCCACCTCCTCCTCCTTCTCCTCCTCTCCACCTCCTCCTTCTCCTTCTTCCCCTGTCCTACTACTACCCACCCCCGTAAGCTGTTGTATTTCAATGGCCCTTGAAATGATGGAAAGTGTTACAAACTCCGATGAATAAAATGAAGGGGGAGTTAAGGAGACAGATGAAGAGAAGCGTCCTGTCCCTGCAATCGGACCCCCCCCCCCCCCCCACACACGAGTCCATCCATCAGACCCCAGTCACTGTCACCCCAGGCGGTCAGGTGGAGGATTAAGGGGGAAGGGGCCACTGTTGTATCCTTTCTTGTCTGTGAGGCAGACAGACACCAGTATACGGAAACAGAAAGAGGAACAGACTTGAGCAGTTCCCGGCTGATGGTGTGTTCATGTGTGGATAGCTTCTGGCGTGCAGTCTTTTTCACCTGACGGAAACATGCGGTGAAAAGCTGGGATAAATTTCCCGTGGGGATTTTTTCCCCCCATTTTTAGAAAATTTTGATTAATCACAGCCCGGTGATTCTGTGTATTGTATTTGACCTACTTTTATCTTCAGATTGATTTTCATTGTTGACGATTTCATCAATGTAATTTGTTTCCCTTCTGTTGTCAACCCATGGAGCTGTTTTGATCGCAGTCTCAACTACTCAAAACCCGACACGGCGAAATATTCCACTTCTAATTATTGGTTTTCTTTGCCTTTAAACCACATACAACGAACATTCTTTCTTTCTTCTTCAACTATGAACCGAAAGTCGCTGCATGTGAATGAGTCTTGACAATGAAGTGTTATAAATGAGGCGGAACAAACTGGAAGAGTTGAGGGGGAGGAGGGGGAGGAGGGGTAAAGGGGGACAAAAGCCCTGTCGCTGAAATCTGATAGACTGACAGGCCATGGATCAATCAGCGGTCACTTTTCCCTTGGGGATAAGGTAGTGACCAGTAGTGACCTGACCGGGCGCCAATCTCTCTCTCTCTCTCTCTCTCTCTCTCTCTCTCTGTTTTGGGTGAAGTAGACGCCCGAGGAATAAGGAGAGGGGAAGCCCCAGACAAGTCTCATTGACATGTTGGCTGATGGCGAACCTCTGGTGTCCAGCCGGCCCTCACTGAATGGTGACACTCCGTAAATAGAAGAGACACGCCACCCTACCCATCCCCCTTCCCTTCCTCCGTCCCCTAAAACCCTTCCTACCATCCACCCAGCCCTCTCCATGTAGTAATCAGATGGTCGATCACTTCAGCAGGCTTAGTCACGTCCCTTCCACGGTAGTGGGATTCTCTCGCTGTCTCGCTGTCTCTGCCTCTGTCTGTCTGTCTGTCTGTCTGTCTGTCTGTCTCTCTCTCTCTCTCTCTCTCTCTCTCTCTCTCTCCTCTCTCTCTCGTTTGCTATCCCTTGCTCTCGCTCCCCTCTCTCTCTGTCTGTCTCAGTCTCTGTTTGTCTGTTTCTCTCTCGCTCTCTCTCTCTCTCTCTCTCTCTCTCTCTCTCTCTCTCTCTCTCTCTCTCTCTCTCTCTCTCCACTACTTCCACTAACTGAGTGAGCGCACAGACTTGAACTTAACTCCTGAAATAAAAGTTACCGTAAATGTGAAAGCTTCGTCATATTCATATTCTTGCAGGCTCTTGAACATTCGGCAACTTTTGATAAAATGTGGTAGATGGGGTTCCAAGTAGCCCCTTGTGTGACTTCGATTTATCACTGACCCCATGTCCTAGTATTTATCATCTGTAACGGGACGATGCCTTTTTCCCCCTTTTTTTCTGCAATAAAACTGATTCTGCATGTTTCTTGCTCTTTGATGAATTCTTTGTTGTTGTCTGTTTGTTGTTGTTTTTTGTTTTCTTTTTCTATCTAACATCACCTTTTTTTCCATCTAAAAACACGAAAATATTCTGAAATATGATAATTGCCATTGATCATGAACGCGTGCACACACACATACACGCACACACACACACACACACACACACACACACACACACACACACACACACACACACACACATACACACACACACACACACACACACACACACACACACACACACACACACACACACACACACGAAGAAGAGATACATACAGCAATTAATAAAATGCAAAAAGGGAAAGCTCCAGGACCTGATGGTCTCCCTACAGACTTCTTCTTTCATGCAAAGGATAACATAGTTAAATTTTTATGTCCTTTATTTAACAGAGTATTTGAAAGTGGAGAGTATCCTGAGAGCTGGACAAAGGCTGTTATATATCCTTTGCACAAAAAAGGCAGTCGAAAATCAGTAAATAATTATAGAGGTATCTCATTGCTAAATGTCATTAGTAAGATTTACAGCTCAATAATTAATGAGAGGTTGACAAGATTTTGTGAAGAGACTAATAATATACCCGAAGCACAAGCTGGCTTTCGTAAAGGCTATAGTACAACAGACAATATTTTCACACTCCAATCATTGGTCCAAAAATATTTAACTAAATCAGGAGGTCGATTTTATGGATTGTTTGTAGATTTTTCCAAGGCTTTTGATTGTATTCATAGAGAAAAGATGTTATATTTGTTACTATCCAAAGGAATTCATGGTAATATCTTTAGCACTCTAAAAGCTATGTATAAAAAAAGTGAAAGCAGCAGTGTGCGTTGGAAATAAGATAACAGAATACTTTGAATGTATTTCAGGTGTGAGACAAGGATGTATTTTAAGTCCTCTGCTGTTTTCTATATTTCTTTCAGAACTTCAGACAGAACTGTTAAATTGTGGGGCAAGAGGAGTTGATATTTTTGCAGACACATTTGGAATTATTTCACTAATGTATGCCGATGATATTGTTCTTGTCTCGGATAATGTTATGGACCTTCAAAGAAAAATTAACTGTTTAGAAAAGTACTGCCAAAAATGGGGATTGTCAGTGAATATGGATAAGACAAAAGTTATTGTTTTCAGAAATGGTGGTTTCATTAAGAAGAGTGAAAAATGGAACTTTGACCAAAAGGAGATAAACGTTGTATCATCTTATTGCTATCTAGGAATTAATTTCTCTTCAACACTAAACTGGACAAAATGTGTAGAAAACCTGAGCAGCAAAGCATTAAGAGCAGTAGCAGGTATAAAAAGGTTATACTTTAAACTTGAAACCATTCCAACCGTAAGTGTCTTTAAAATATTTGACATGAAAGTAAAGCCGACTTTGCTGTACGGGTCAGAGATTTGGGGTTATAAAAGTTATGAGGTGATTGAAAGGGTACAAAATAAAATTTGCAAAATGATAATGGGAGTTGGACGAGATATTAGAAATAAAATAGCACTTGGTGGTAGATTTCCCATTTTTATTGATACTTACGTACAGATAATAAAATACTGGCGCCGAATTCTACATTTAGCTGATCATAGATATCCTAAGCAATGTTATGAAATGTTGTTAAATCAAGACAGAGCTGGTCGAAAAAACTGGGCCACAAACATAAGAAATATTCTGTGTCGACATGGTTTTGGTATAGTGTGGGAAATGCAAAATCCAGGTAATATTAATCTATTTTTCATATCGTTTAAAGCTAGAGTACAAGATATACATCGCCAAAACTGGCACGAGGTAGTTTCCTCAGTGGGGGATTATGTTTTATATCATCCTGAGATTGTTAAAGCAACATATATTTCAGATCTGGATAATGTTAAATATAGACGTGCAATATGTTTACTGAGAAGTAACAGTATTGCTCTTAATGGGTAACTCGATTCGGCAAACATCTACAGACTGTTTTTGTAAACAATGTGAGGGAAATCATGTTGAAGATTGACCCATTTCCTTTGAAATGCCTAGGTATGCACTGTTACGACATAAATACAACCTCCTTTCTATTATCGTTTTCCTTCCACAACGAAATTGCAACTCTGAATACTAAGTTAAGGGGGAAAATTATCACTAAAGACCGCCATTTTGTAACTGACATGTTTGAAAATACGAAATGAATGTTTAGAAACAGCGAATCTATTCAGGAGTCATGTGTAAATTTAAAGATTATATTTGCACATGCCTTGTATAACTGTTAGACGTGCCAAAACAGAAAACGTCAATAGTATCCTTGAAGTAAATTATCATTATTAAAAACCTTGTATATACATTTTGTTTATGTTATGTCTACATGCTTATTGTTTCCTGTGGAAAGACTCTCAATTGCTGCATTGTAATATTCGGTTATCTCTCTTGTCCATATGGGTTAAATGGCCTTGAAAAGACTGAATAAACAGATTGTTATAGTTATTGTTATTGTTGTTGTTATGTTATTGTTACACCACACACACACACACCACCACAACACGCAGCACACGCACGCACGCAGCACGCCCCCCAGCACGCACGCACCCCACACACACACTCCACCCACACACCACACACAACACACACGACACACACACACACACAAAACATTCGCTCAATAATTGATCACTCCAAAATATCTTAAAGCTTGATTTTATGACTGCGCTTTAATAAACCTAGACGCCATTAATTCTCATGGGTGTCTCTTCGTAACCACAATTCCAGCCCTGATGGAATGTCCACTAATCACACGGATGGTCTCCTGAAAAAGCACGGGCGACGTCAATAATTATGCGGAGCAGACCTCTATGCAAGTCAGATCGGGTTTGCATAAACCCCCACAATTCTTGGCATGTCAATTATCTTTCACTTTAAAATCCCACTCCTCCCCACTTCTCTCTCTTCTCTTCTCTCTCTACTGTCTCTCTCTCTCTCTCAGTCCTCTCTCTCTCGCCTCCTCTTGCTTCTCCCCTCTCTCCATCTCTCTCTCTTCTCTCTCCCTCAACCTCTTCTCTCTCTCTCTCTCATCTCCCTCCTCTCTCTCTCTTCCATACTCTCTCTCTCTCTCTCTCTCTCTCTCTCCATTCTCTCCTCCTCTCTCATCTCTCTCTCTCATCTCTCGTTCCCTTCCCCTTGCCTTACGCTGCTGACCTTTTAATAAATTCTTCGAAGCTAAGCCTTTGATGATGATGTAAAAGCGCTCTTTAAAACTATTCTTCCCATCTTTCTGAAAAAAAAGTTAACTTTCTCGCCGAAAAATGTGAAACGTTTTTCACTATTTTATAAATGGACAGTCAGAACACAGTTTTCATGTTCCGTTCACTTGATCGAAAAAAAGAAAAAAAAGGCTTCTGAAATTATGCTCTATGAGAGAGTTTCTGTGAGAGAAACTGAAAGACAGAGTTAGGGAAGAACGACAAAGAGAAGGAACGAATGAATGATGAACTTTTTGATCACGCCGTCAATTTTTAAACCATATTTTTTCCTTTTTCTCCACCACCGCCCCCACGCCCCTGCCACCCCCCCCCCCCCCCCCCGAATCGCCTTAACGGAGCTTTAAACCCTGGGTTTTTTTTTTCTTTTTATTTTTTTATTTATTATTTTTTTTTTTTTTGGTCTTTAAGCTCCTCCGCGAGAGCGTGGCTGGAGATTCTTCCTTCTTCGTTTTGTCTGGATCATTCCAGGCCTTGAGTCTTCAACGGCTCTACAACCTGGTGGTGAAGAGCGTTGACACCCTTCATCACCCCCACCTCAGGACAGGCTGGTAACGCCAGATCGTACATCCCCTCATCCGGCCAGCTTATAGGTTATTACATGTCCAAAGAGCCTCAGCGTGGAGCACGTATCATGATGGGCTTATAAGCCTCTCACGTGGACCTGGCCCGCTCAAACCAAAAGTTGTATGTTCATTGGTCGATGGAGGAGATTCCTCTTGGCTGTCCTCTCTCCCTCTCTCTCCCCCCTCCCTCTCTCTCTCTCTCTCTCTCACACTCTCTCTCTCTCTCTCTCTCATCTGTGTCTGTGTCTGTGTCTGTGTGTGTTTAAGAGACCGAACGACAGACAGACAGACAGATAGACACACAGACTGACTAACAGCAGGCAGACAGACAAGCAGACAGACTGACGACAGGCAGACGGACAGACGGACGGATGGACGGACGGACAGCCAATGACAGTCACTTACGGAGAGAGAGAGAGAGAGAGAGAGAGAGAGAGAGAGAGGAGAGAGAGAGAGAGAGAGCGATGACAACACTTTTAAAACACACATATTCCTTTCACTTTTTTTCTGTCCAGGGTTTGATCCACTTGTTTTCCTTTTTTTCCCCCTCAAAAGGCACGGCTTTATAATCCACTTTATCCCCTCTCCTTCTTCAGCTTCTCTTTGCTCTTCTCCATATTCCATAGTCCCATCCCCGATAGTCCAACCTCTCTCAGGACATCACTGATTATCAGCTTTGGCACAGTTCAGAACGAGCTAACTTCCGACTTTCAACTCCAGAATTTCGGAAGCTTTCGATCGAAGCGGCTATCAAGGTCTTATATTGTCAGGAGACTTGGGGGGAAATAATCGTTGATAGCGTTAATCTTGCAGGCTCCCTGATCTCGATGCTGTCTGTTCTCATATTTTTGTTTGTTTGTTTGTTTTTTTGCCGGGAGCAGGTACTGATCCATTTTGAAATTTTGTCTGCTTGGTCATTTATATCACAGTACTTAATGTCACCTTGAAAACTGCTAGGTTGCCTTTAAAACTGCCCTGCTGCCTTTTTACCATTGTGCAGTATTGAGTCGTGTTTAACAATGTGAAGTGTTGAATTGAACTTCTAGCACCGTGAGGGAGCGCAGCGGGTCTCTAACATCGTGAACTGTTGCAGAGCTTGTAGTTGTATTTAACAACGTAAAGTTTTGAATAAGACTTCGAGTTGTATTGAACATGCTGAATAGAACTTCCAACATTGTGAAGTTTTGAGTTGTCTTTAACACATTGAATAGAACTTCTAACATTGTGAAGTTTTGAGTTGTCTTTAACACGTTGAATAGAACTTCCAACATTGTGAAGGAGTGCAGCGGGTCTAACGTGAAATCTTCAGAAGTTTTGAGTTGTGTTTAACTCGCAACATTTTTTTGAGTTTTTCGCTTTTTTTTTTTTAGTAATAACTATGGAACAGTATTGAAATTTCTCG
Organism: Conus canariensis; assembly: GCA_033310375.1. Lineage (NCBI taxonomy): Eukaryota > Metazoa > Mollusca > Gastropoda > Neogastropoda > Conidae > Conus > Conus canariensis. The sequence continues at coordinate 51,466,416 of CM065729.1, forward strand.
AATAATATTTGCCTTAGTGAAGGCGTCTGCTTAGATTTGCTTTAATGAATTATTCCATTAGTAACAGAAAATATGCTTTTAGATGTGATTATTACCACAGAACCCTTCTATCACTGGTGATCGAAAACATAAGAAGTAAGTGCAGGGGGCTAACAATGTGTTGAGTACGACTTCTAACATTGTGAAGCAGCGCAGCAGATCGTACTAACATCGTGAAATGTTTAAAAGTCTTGAGTCGCATACAACAACGTGAAATGTTGAATAAAACTTCTGACATTGTAAAGTTTTGCGTTGTATTTAACAACGTGTTGAATAGGACTTCTAACATTGTGGAGGAGTGCAGCAGACCTAAGTAACACAATAAAGTGTTGAAAAGTTTTGAGTTGTATATAACAACGTG
>CM065729.1:51471815-51479315 GCA_033310375.1 Conus canariensis
GTATAAAAAAAAAAAAAAAGTCTGCGTGGAGATGTCAGTCCACACAGGCAGGTAGGTATGCACATACGTTCACACCGTCAGTCTGTGCAGGTGCGCAGACACACTAACATCGTCTCTACTTCAGTTGTTTGGGGGAGGCCAGGAAGTGTCAACATTGGTGATAACGTATCAGTTCTGTGACCATCTGGTGCCTCTGGCACTGGCAGAGACAGAGACAACAAAAGGCGGACAAGAAGCAGTCAAAGAGAGAGAGAGAGAGAGAGAGAGAGAGAGAGAGAGAGAGACTCACACACACACACACACACACACACACACACACCACACACACACACACACACACACACACACATACATACACACACGTGCGCACAGAGAGAGAGAGAGAGAGAGAGAGAGAGAGTATTCCAATGAAGGGAAAGAATATGTATAGAATAGACATTTCTCATCTTGCCCTCGATGAGGAAGTAATTAAGTAAGCAACTGCTGAAGTGATTAAACGATCTGATCAATACAACAAACACTAAACTGCATCACAGGTCGCCACGCGCGGGTGCACTGCCATATCACAAAGTGGACGGAATGGAAATGGCATCGGGTGAAGGAGGAGAGGGACGAGGGAGGAGGGAAAAGTCAAGAAGGAGAGGGTTAGGGGAGGTAAAGGGGGGAAGGGGGCGCACAATGGAAATAAAACCAAAACAAATTCCTTTCAACACAAACGTGTGTTTATTTAGTATACACAGGCATTTATGTATCAGTGCATTCATTAGTGTGTATCATTTTCACCAAGGAACGTAATCCAAAAGTGAAGACGCACCTGCAGTCATACGAGTAAACTCGTCTCTCGTGGGCGTGCCTCGTTAGGTTTCTGAACCCTGAGGAAAGTAGTTTTGAATTTTTCAGCTGTTATATCCATAACGATTATATCTGTTAATTTTATCTATGCGCAACCTGATTAGATTTGACCCTTTGGTGAATGTATTAAGTAAACCTCGGTGTGGAGGGATTTTTTTTTAACAATATTATACTATTCAGATGTTATCAACTCTGAGTCAAATACATGCTGTGTTAATCTGATTTCCGCAAAACCAAACAAGGGTTGACGGTCCACAGGGAAATCCAGTCCCGTTAACAAATTTGTCGAAATAATTTTTGTAAGTCAGTGCCCACTGTATTTCCATATCTATCTTTATCATAGAGAGCAGTGTTATTCGCAAACAACAACAACAACAACAACAACAAGAAGCGAGATCAGGAATGTTCAAAGGGAGATCATTGGCCAAAACTGGAAATAAATGTGGATGAGTGACTGATCCCTGTGAGACTCCTATATCAGCGATACGAGACAGAATGTCGCAGGATCTCAAAAAGCTACATGCCTATGTCTAACGAGAAGTGTAGGTTTGAGTTCAAGAGAGTCTGTGAGTTAAGCCGTGCATACACAGTAGCCAGTGATCGGATAACAAAGGCTTTATCAAAATCTATACAGATTGTTCCTGTCAACAATAATTACTGATATCTAATTGTCGTTGTTCTAGTGCACTGCTGAGCACAGTGTGACAGAGTTGGTTCTTTCTGAATTCGCAATAAATTTTTATTGCGAATAAATAATTCGCATTTACACAGAAACAAACAACATATCCATCATGAAACGTGATTTATGATTGTAAGATGTTTTCCTTGGGATAAAGATAAGTTAGGTAGAATTCTTACCAGTTTATTATTTGAAGGACCATTCAACTCATCAGATTTAAAATGTGGCACAGTGAGGTACAAAGACACATAGAGAGATACTGTGATTAATACAGAGAGAGGAGAGAGAGAGAGAGGGAGAGAGAGAAGTAAGACAAGGCAGAGAGAGAGAGAGAGAAGGAAGGAGAGAGAGAAGACGATTACAGACAAAAAGGTACAGAACAAAAGATGAAGAGAATAAAGAGGAATACAGAACACAAAAACGTACAGAGACACATAAAGGGAAAAGAGGCAGACAAAGAGACAAAGACAAGCTCAAGAGCAAAGGAGAACAGGGCATGCAAGAGCGGGGGGGGGGGGGGGGGGGGGGGGTGAGGAGGTGAGGAGTGTGGGGACGTGATAGGGAAGGGGAGGGGAGGGGGTGTAGAGTTTGAAAGAAGCACGCAAGGACACACGCACGCGCAATCACGCATGCACACACAAACACATATAAACACGAACGCAAACACTCATACACGCAAGCGCACACGCACTGACGCACGTACGCACACACTCTCGCACGTATACGCACGCGTGTGCACACACTATGCAGGCACGTACATACGCACGCACGCACGCACTTAAGTAATACACAGGCGTGCGCGCGCACGCGCCACACACACACACACACACACACACACACACACACACACACACACACACACACACACACAAAGAGGGAGACAGACAGACAGACAGACAGACAGACAGATATATAGACATACAAACAGACACAGTCTGAGAGAGAGAGAGAGAGAGAGAGAGAGAGAGAGAGAGAGAGAGAGAGAGAGAGAGAGAGAAGAGCTCATAAAAGAAAGAAGTTCACTTTCTGAGAAAAAAAGAAGTCATATCATGAGTGAAAACACCGTTATGTTTCCTGGACGGTACTTACAAGTAGCGAAGGACCGAAATACCTACTTTCAATGTACTTTTTCTTTTTCTTCTTCTTTTATTTTCAAAAAGTATATGGAAACTACAGAAAAAGCAAAGTTTATCACCAAAAAGTTGAATATACTAAGCAAAAAGTATATTGCTCTTTGGATCGTGATAAAGTTTTGAAAAGTAAGTTCACAAGGTTCGGATACAGTGGAAAACCGATCACCATCATCTTGAACCAGATCCTGACCTACCGTCTGATATGGATCGGCACAATAGATCCGAGCTATAGATCAGCACCATAAATCCACTCCATAGATCTTCGCCACAGATCAGATCCGTTCCATCGATCCGCTCCATTGATCCGCTCCATGGATCCTCTCTTAGATCGGCGCCCGTAGATCCTCTCCATAGATCCGCGCCATAGATCTCAACAGATCCTTTCAACGGATCTGCCCCATAGATAATCTCCATGGATCTGCGATATAGATCCTCTCCTTAGGTCCGCGATATAGATCCTCCATAGATCCCCCCATAGATTCGCGCAAAAGATCCGCGCCACAGATCATCTCCATAGATCCGCGATATAGATCCTCCATAGATCCGCTCCATAGATCTGCGCCACAGATCCGCGCCGCAGATCCTCTCCATAGATCCGCGATATAGATCCTCCATAGATCCGCTCCATAGATCTGCGCCACAGATCCGCGCCGCAGATCCTCTCCATAGATCCGCAATATAGATCCGCGCCATAGATCCGCGCCATTGACCCGCATCAGTACACTTGCACCAGGCTTATCCCCCGGGACGCCGATTGGTCCATCTCTGCACCAAGCTTTAATTAAAATCATGAAATTAATTGTCAGTCAGGCAGTCCATCTTGCTGGCAGACCAGCGTTAAGCCAGTGAGGCGGAAGACAGGCTGACTGACCTCCCCGGCGGAGGCTATGAGATGGAGCAATGTCCAACAGGAAGTCTTAGTCCTCGAGCTTCATCAGTTAATTACAACTGAAATGAGAGGGAGAAGTACTGTAAAAGTCAGCTGGACTGACTAGTCCTCGTGGAAACATTTCCACCACCGCTTCCCTCCCTCTCTCCCATCCACCCACCCACCCACCACCACCACCATCACCACCACCACCACCTCCTCGATTCTGTGTGTGTGTGTGTGTGTGTGTGTGTGTGTGTGTGTGTGTGTGTGTGTGTGTGTGTGTGTCTCTCTCTCTCTCAAACACACACACACACACTCTCTCTCTCTCTCTCTCTCTCTCTCTCTCTCTCTCTCTCTCAAACACGCACACCACACACACACTCTCTCCTCTCTCATTCTCTTTCTTTCTCTCTCTCTCTCTCTCTCTCTCTCTCTCTCTCTCTCTCTCTCAAACACACACACACACACTCTCTCTCTCTCTCTCTCTCTCTCTCTCTCTCTCTCTCTCTCTCTCTCTCAAACACGCACACCACACACACTCTCTCTCTCTCTCATTCTCTTTCTCTCTCTCTCCTCTCTCTCTCTCTCTCTCTCTCAAACACACTCTCTCTCTGTCTCTCTCTCTCAAAACACACACACACACACACACACACACACACACACACACACACACACACACACACACAAACACACTCTCTCTCTCATACACATTCTCTCTCTCTCTCTCTCTCTCTCTCTCTCTCTCTCTCTCTCTCTCTCTTACACACACACACACTCTCTCTCTCTCTCTCTTTCAAACAACAGAGAGAGAGAGAGAGAGAGAGAGAGGCCACCCTGGGTTGTCACGCCTTACTGAATCCTGCCACGCTGTAGACTCTTTCCACAGATGTGCCACAAACTGACGACTGTCAGCTGCAATGTGCACCTGTACCCCATCCTATGTATGACACACTGAGTGCATCAAACAGTGAACTTCATTTATATCAACTGATCGATCGAAAAGAAAAAAAAAAAAGGAATCACCCAACTTCAATCGACTTCAGTGGTAGAGTACTTAGACTAAAACCTGCGGAATGGAACTAGAACGGAACTTCAGAGCTTCCAACGTTTTCCATTATTTTTTCATTCATTCTATTTCAGTTGTTCTTCTGTTTCTCGTCCCTCTCCTTCTATCACTATACATATCTAATCCATTTGTCTATCAGTTTGGTCATGATTTACCTGTGTATTTACCCCTTGTTCGTTTTTGTTGTTTTGTTTTTTGTTGTTGTTGTTGTTTATTTTTACATGTATGTATACTTTTACGCACATCTGTACTTCTTGTAATATGTTTCCAAGTCAATTCATTTCCTTTTTGTTTTAAATTAAAGTATCTTATTAGCGTTTTACCTTCTAATCAACTTCATCTATTTTATCTTTTAGTACTTATTTATTTATCATTACGTATTCATTAACTGTACGGATACACGCAGCCACTCACTCAGCCACTCACCCATACACGCACGCACACACACAGACACACACACAGACACACAGAGAAACACACACACACACACACACACACACACACACACACACACACACACACACACACACACACAACACAAACACTGAGAGAGAGAGAGAGAGAGAGAGAGAGAGAGAGAGAGAGAGAGAGACAGACAGACAGACAGACAGACAGACAGACAGACAGAGAGATAAATGTACCACGTAGAGTGCGCGCGCGCTCGTGCGTGCGTGCGTGCGTGCGTGTGTGTGTGTGTGTGTGTGTGTGTGTGTGTGTGTGTGTGTGTGTGTGTGTGTGTGTGTGTGATAAATAATATAATTTCAAGTCTGCTTCCTCTATCTTTAAGTGTGCAGAACCCAGATTCATTTATGAAGCTCAAACGATAGTTCGTATCTCCTACAGGTCCAGCTCTTCTGCAGAATTTGCCTGAGTGTTAGAACAGTTATTCCAGGTATATCAGTCTAATCAAAATGTGGCAATATAAAAGATATTTCCAACGGTTTTCTGTTTGAGTGTATATTTTTTAACTTCTCAACATAAAAAAGCAATATGATAACTGTGTTGATAATACTTTTAATTTGTACATCCAATTTGTGGTTGCTTTGAAGTATAGTGTCAAAGTGTGTATGTTTGTGTTTTGTAAGCGAACATAGCCAAATGTACGAGGTAAAATCGGATTGCTGTTTCGTTTGAAGTTCTCTTCATTCATTCTTTCTTTCTTCTTTTTCTTTCTTTCTTTCTTTCTATTCTCCTTAGATCTAGCTTTCTGGTGTGTTGCCCTCTGCTGTTTCGTTTTGTTTGTTTGTTTATGTGTTTTGTTTCGTGTTACTTTCTCAGTATCCACGTTAAGCATCTCTGCGCGAGTAACAGGATTGTTGAACATTCTGCACATGCTTGCCTCATGTGTGAAAAAAATTGACGTTAAACTGAATGATGTCTACTGTATCACTGATATGAAAGAGAAACAAAAGAGGATCTAATACTGAACCTTGGGGAACACCGGAAGAAATACTTTTGCTGTCAGATTTGCCATCTTTATAAACTGCTGCCTGGGCACTGTTTGAAAGATGACAACAAAAATAGTTCTGAACATTTCTTTGTATTCCCTTTGCTTCCTTTTTGTGAAGAAAGTCTTTAAGCCCAAAACGATCAAACGCTTCGGATATATCAGAATAGATTGCTGTGTCTTGTAGTACCATCTTTGAAAGAAGAACATCATCAATAGGAACACAGCTAATTGGGTTATTATGGAGTTTGGGGGATAGATCCAGACCGACCGGACGATATGATTTTACCAGATGGCAGAAAGCAATGAACATGCTTACAAATGTACCATCCTAAAAGTTTACCTACACAAATGAGCGAAAAAAAAGGGCGATAATTAGTACACAGACACTGACTGGGTGCCCAGACATAATTCAGACAACAGTACAATTTTCGACCGTGATTGAGTGGTGGTGGTGGGCAGGAACGATTCATTAATCGATACCATCTGAGGATGGGTTACAAAGAAAACACAAACAAACAAACAAACAAACAAAAACCGATTCGGTGGATAAAGGCGTGGCGCGGAAAGAGGAAAATGGTGGTGTCGGCTAGTCATCAAACACTTCAGGTTTAACGTCCTCAGCCATTGAAGCTCATGTGGCAAATAGCAGGGGGGGGGGGGGGGGGAGAGGGGAGTATATTTATTCCAGTTGAGGACCCTGTCAGTGTGTTCCTTTCAAACCACTTTCTTCTATTTTCTTCCCCAATCTTTCTCACCTGAGACAGTGGCCCAATACAGTCGCTGTCATGGAGGTTTAACATCCATGCAATCTACAGCTGATATGGATGATGGGGCTACGTCCATTCCTACAGGTTAGGTGACGTTGCTTATAGCCCAGCCGACTGCAAGGGCCTTATCAGGACTGTCACCGCGTTGAAGTCAACTCACAAGTCATTAAAAAAAAAAAAAGTAACAAAATAACAAAAAAGCTCATTCACACAACCCTTTAAAATACACCTTCTAAAAAACACACCGGAAATTGTGTTAAAAAAAACTTTCGTCTGTAAACTCTCAGATCAATCTTTCAGAAATTCAAAGATCACATCAGGTGGGACATTTCCCCCTGAACAAGGCTTTCATGAAATCTGCTGTAAATTGCTTATGTCTTACATCATGCAAGTCCCAACACTCTAAAAGAGAATGCTTCAGTGTGAGTGGTACATGACATGGAATGCACCACAGAGCTTCTTCAGAGGTCTTTGTTTAAGTGTTTATTTCAGACACCACCACCCCCCCCACACACACACATCCTCCCCCCCCCCCCCAAACACACACACTTTCTCCCCTCTCTCCTCTCTCTCTCTCTCTCTCCCACTCTCTCTCTCTCTCCACACCACACACACTGTAGTGATTCAACTTAGTCACTTGCGTACATGTTTCAATTCCACACCCACTATAGCTCATACCGCA
>CM065729.1:51491815-51494315 GCA_033310375.1 Conus canariensis
ACAAGCAAGAACTGTGATCAAAGTGCTGTTAGAAAGTTGTCATGTGAAAAGTGACACACGAACAAGTTTAGTGGAAAAGATGTAAGAAGGTTGTCATGTTAAGAGTGACACTCGGTAAGTTTAATCAAAGTGCTTTAGAAAGTTGTCATGTAAAAAGTGAAACACAGTAGGTTAAGTTTAGTCGAAGGGCTGCAGGAAAGTTTTCATGTAAAGAGTAACAGTTAGTTATTCAGGGGAATGTTGTTTTTTTTTAAAGGTGTTATCTTGTGTAGGATCACAAAGAGTAAGTATGTTCAAGTGACTGTAAGAATGGAACCCGAAACCCTTAAAAACTAGATTCGCAGCAACTAGCGCTGAACACAGGGATCACTTTCCTAGTGTTAGCAGTTCTAACAACCTTCTTACTTCAGGAAAAAAAAATCTTTTGAAATATATCAGTTCAGTAGCCAAGTCCATTCTGTCCTGAAACGGGTGGACGTTTCTTATTCATCTGTTCTCTGTATACTGAACGGTTCCTTCATTGATCAGTGTCAATCTGTGCAATTCATTATTCGGAAAGTATGATCCTCTCTCTCTCTCTCTCTCTCTCTCTCTCTCTCTCTCTCTCTCTCTCTCTCTCTCTCTCTCTCAAAATAGTGAGCCAAACAAGCGTGTGTCTCAAGTATATGTCACAATAAATGGCTGTGTTGCATAATGGATATTCAGAACGTCAGCCATCTCTTTTCTTGAATACTGAAAAAAAAGGAGGGAAAAAAATAGAAAAATGAAAATAAAGAAATTTTTTTAACAACGAAAATTAATGAATAAAATGTACTACTAAACAAATGTGTAAGAAACATATTTAAAAGCTGAAAATAATTATATTTATAATAGTTTGGGGGTCCAAAACTATTTTTTTTTTATATAGTTTTATGGTGGAGTATGAAAGTACTAGGGGGAAACGTCATCTTTATATGAATTCACAAATTTATGGTAACAGTTATCGGCTAACATTTTTTACGTGGGATGTCCATCTCATTTTTTTATTTTCTTATTAACCAGTATATGACCGAGCTTTTGTCAGATAAAAATCTATATTACGTCAGACAGTCAATATTGCGCTTCATTTACTTATTTATTTATTCATTTATTTATTGTTCATGTATGTGTTTATTTATCTGTTTATTATCAGGCCAACAATACTCCTGACTCTGCATGCGAGGATCATGGATAAAACGCTATCACCAGTTTAAGTTTCAACTAAATGTTATTCAGTGTTTGGTCACTGCTATCATAATATCACTTCGGAGTATAACTGCACACATCTTAGAGACTGAAAACGGATTTGAAATTGGTTTGTTGTTGTTGTTGTTGTTGTTGTTGTCGTCGTTTGTTGTCGTTAGTTGGAGTTTGTTTTACATGCCTTTCATCGTATTCAGAATTGTCTTTATTTCGTGATAAAATGTTAACCTTATTTTGTCAAATTTCTCCCTTATTTCATTTCTTAAATGTCACAGTCTCAAAGATGTGTTGACCATGGCACAACATTGTTTAAAGGCTGGATATCAGTGACGTCCCCTTTCTCCCCCCTCATACAACAATGTCCGCCTGTGCGGCTGAATTCCAACACGTAGAGCGACAGTTTTATGATTCTACCGATTGTAATATTATACCTTACATGATTATCTGTTAGATTTTAGAAAACGAAAGAAAGAAAGAAGGAAGGAAAACCTTAACGTTAAACTGATGATGTATATTTCTGTACTATGCTTAATATTCACCTGTTGACTTTCAGTCATTATCAGTTCATCTGTCTGTCTGTCTGTCTGTCTGTCTGTCTGTCTGTCTACCTATCTCTTTATCTGTCTGTCGGTCTATTTGTCTATCTACCTATCTATCTATCTGTTTGTCTATCTATTTCTATATCTATCTATCTATCTTTCTATCTGCATGTATGTATGGGTACATTTATTTAAATTTATAAATAAATCGCATCTTGTTGCGTGTGTGCGTGTAAAACGATCTCTTGAAAGCTTAATTAACCAATCAAAGACCACTAAATTGCCAAAGAGTTCAGCTGTGAATGTATCTATAGACACGAAACATTGCCTGTCTGTTGATTTAGTTTTAGTGTATATGCTGAAGTTACAATAAGATCTGTCCCTGCCACATTATTTTCGGCTGTGAAAATTCAGCTTATTGTTGTTGTTGTTATTGTTGTTGTTGTTGTGGTTGTTGTTGTTGTCGTCGTCGTCGTCATCGTCGTTGTTGTTATTGTTGTTGTTGCTGTTGTTTATTGTTTTTAAGCGAGGGATTTTGACACAAATCTACGTTCATATCTGTTTTGATAACTTTGTTTGTTTGTTGAGTCTGTTTGTTGGTTTGTTTGTTTAGGGGGCGGGGGGCGGGGGGGGGGGGGGCGGTTATACTACCACACTGTGGCCGTTTTGGAAGAAAAAGGACTGAACGTGTTTCCAGAATTGGTAAAGTAAGACCGTAAAATGTGCAAAAAGGCTTGTTG
>CM065729.1:51501815-51505141 GCA_033310375.1 Conus canariensis
GAGGTATCTTAGGATGGTCAAAAAACGAGAAAGGGGTGTGGAGGGGTATCGATTGTGTCTTTGTATTTGAATTAGTTAGTTGATTGATTGATTGATTAATTAATTAATTAATTAATTGATTGATTTTTTTCACGATTCTTTGTACTCATGGACTTAAGCCAACTTTCACACACATGCACGCATACGCCCATGCGCGTGCGCGCGCGCGCGCGCGCGCACCACACACACACACACACACACACACACCACGCACGCACGCACGCACAGAGAGAGAGAGAGAGAGAGAGAGAGAGAGAGAGAATCCAGTAATGCATTTTATTTCACACACGCTTACACACACAACACACACACACACACACCACACACACACACACACACACACACATTCAAAACAAAATATGTCAAGAATATTCGATGTGCTTGCGGCGCCCTTGATAATTGTACAACAACACACGTTCTATACTTTTGCCCCTACTTTGATTCCGATTTGTCAGAATTTAGAAAGGATGCTTCAAAGTGCATATTCCAGGATACCATGTCTCTCTTAAATTTTGTACGAATTCTTATGTTAAGCCCAGTTGGCTCAATCCTGTAATTGCTGTTTCATGATCTTATTTTGTACAGTTGTTGGTTTTTACTTTTGATGTTTTTTTTTTTCTTTTTTCTTTTTTTCTTTTATTTTTTTTTTAACAGTTTAATTCTTACTTAGAGTTTTTCCTCATCACACATACACACACGCACGCACATGCACACGCACGCACTCGTGCGCGCACTCACGCACGCACGCAGCACGCACACACTCAACACACACACCACACACACACACACACACACACACACACACACACACACACACACCCTGTCTAATATCACATTTAGTGAAAAGACGTTAAACTGAAGAACAACAACAACACAACAACAACACACACACACACACACACACACACACACACACACACACACACACACACGCACGCACGCACGCACGCACACACGTACGCACGCACGCACGGACGCACGCACGCACGCGCGCGCGCACACACACACACACACACACACACACACACACACCACACACACACACCACACACACACTGACAGAGTACTTTGCTGCTGTCAATGTCTGCGTCTCCATAAAGTCTGAAATCTGAATCATCGGGTATTCTTAGCGGGTTTGTTTAAAACAACCACACAAACAGCAAATACACCCACACCCCTAGCCACACAGTCCTACACAGCGACCTGGAGAGGGACCCATCCATCTCTCTCTCTCTCTCTCTCTCTCTCTCTCTCTCTCTCTCTCTCTCTCGTGTCTTTCTGTCTGTCTCTCTCTCACTCTCTCTGTCTGTCTCTCTCTCTCACTCTCTCTCTCTGTCTGTCTGTCTGTCTGTCTTGTCTTCTCTCTCTCTCTCTCTCTCTCTCTCTCTCTCTCTCTCTCTCTCTCTCTCTCTCATTCCAATCAACGTCGAGGCATGCACAGTGAAAGGGTTGCTTGCTATCATGTTCATGAAAGCTGACATTTTACTGTGGTGCTTGTATAGGCGCTGGTAGTAATTACACAGGTGAATGAATAATACATGAAGTTAACGAATGAATAGAAAGAGAGAAAGAACTCCAGTTTTGACCGGCCAGACAGCCTGTCGTGGCGGTTGGTTCGTGTACCAACACTTGGGCACACAGGGACCCCGAAAAACGCAGTTCGAGAGATAGACGATGGTTTAGAATCTCTTTAATTAGGAGTGACAGTCACTGGAGTTGATGTGTTTGTGTTTATGTGTGTGTGTGTGTGTGTGTGGTGTGTGTGTGTGTGTGTGTGTGTGTGTGCGTGCGTGCGTGTGTGTGTGGTGTGTGTGTGTGTGTGTGTGTGTGTTTTGTGTGTGAGAGAGAGAGAGAGAGAGAGCGCGCGTTCGTGTGTCTATGTGTGCGACCAGCGAGCGAATGTGTGTGTGTGTGTGTGTGTGTGTGTGTGTGTGTGTGTGTGGTGTGTGTGTGTGTGTGTGTGTGTAGGCGCGTGCGCGAAATATCCAGTGTCTATATGGCTAGATGCGTTCACGATTAATGGCCAAGTACTTCAACAATACCGGAACAGTTTTAACCACAATACCTCAAGATGTAAATGATATACATTGAAATGCACACACACGCACGCACGCGAACACGTACACACATATTATGTATGTATGTATGTATGTATGCATGTATGTATAGATAGACAGACAGACAGACAGACTGACAGAGAGCGGGGACGGAGAGAGAGTATGTATATGTCAGAAGAAACAACTATAATTTCTTTTTCTTTTTTTTTTTTTCTTTTTTTTTTTTTTTTGGGGGGGGGGGCAGTGTGTGTGTGTGTGTGTGTGTGTGTGTGTGTGTGTGTGTGTGTGTGTGTGTGTTGTGTGCTGGGGGGGGTATAAAAGGTAAAGAGCTGCTTAAATCTACATCTCTTTTAGTGGCTAGCTTACAGGAAACATCGCTTTTCCTTCCGAGCCGGGTGTTTTCCAGTACCACGCAGAACCCGTAAAAGAGGAACGCACAGGCTGCACACCAAAAATGAATGCGCCAAGGCCTTGCTTAAGGAGGTGGAATATTTATAGACTGGCGTGATTAGATTGTTTAGAGAATTTTTTTATTGTGCCTGAGGAAGAGAGAGAGAGAGAGAGAGAGAGAGAGAGAGAGAGAGAGAGAGAGAGAGAGAGCGTGCAAAGATATCGCTGAATTAGTATGGACACAGGCAGACGAGAACTAAACTGTACCGATAGCAAGGATCCTGGCATGCTCAGTCATGAATGAAGGGCAGGGCACATCTTGTGCGGAAATGTCTGAAACACAAAGACCTTGCAGCATTTTCTTCAGCCTCAACGAAAGAAGATTTTGTGCGGAATGCCTTAAACACGAGGTCTTCATAGCATTTTCTTCAGCGTCAACAAAGAAAAAATTTTGTGCGGAATGCCTTAAACACGAGGACTTAATAGCGTCTTCTTCAGAATCTGTAAAGAAAAAAAAAGTTCTGGCTAAGAGCAAATAAGTGCGAGTGAGAGAACTACTGTGGCTTATAGCCCAACTGATCGTAAAGGGCCATAATCAGGACTGTCATGGCGTCAAAGTCAACTCTCAAGTCATATTAACACGAGCTGCACCTCTTATTTCCCACGCGACATTTGTGACCGTCTCTTCTTTCGTGCTGATTTCACACCGTGAATGTAATTAGGCATGAAATTAGTTAATTACGCTTCCTGTGAATGCGCAGAAGAAGCTAGGTGCACACTGGAAGAATAATCATTGTGATCATCATTCCATTCTTTGTTGATGAATGCCTGGTTGTTGAG
>CM065729.1:51505241-51512741 GCA_033310375.1 Conus canariensis
AAGGGCAGGGCAAATTTTTGTGCGGAAGTCTAAACCCAAAGACCTTGCAGCTTTTTTCTTCAGCCCAACGAAAGAAGATTTTGTCGGAATCCCTTTAAAAACCGAGGTCTTCATGATTTCTTCACGTCAAAAAAAAGAAAAATTTTTCATGCCTTAAACACGGGGACTTAATAGGGTCTTCTTCAGAATCTTAAAGAAAAAAAATTCTGGCTAAGAGAAATAATGCGAGTGGAGAATTCTGTGGCTTTATACCCCAACTGTCGTAAAGGGCCATACTCAGACTGTCAAGGCGTCAAATCAACTCTCAAGTCAATTACACGGCTGCACCTCTTTTCCCACGCGACTTTTGTGACCTCTCTTCTTTCGGCTGATTTCACAACGTGAATGTAATTAGGAAATGAAATTATTTAATTCCCTTTCCTGTAAGCGCAGAAGAAGCTAGGGCACACTGGAAGAATACTTTTGTGATTTTCTTTCCATTCTTTGTTGATGAATGCCTGGTTTGAGAAAATCGTACGACTTTCTGGGTGTTGTCTCTGGACTCAGAGTCCAACGGTTAGTGGGGTCAAAAGCTGTTGAAATGTCTGTTACAGTGTCAAATATAATTTCTTACCTCGCTCAACAACTTCCACTCATTTCTCTCTTAGTGCAATAAACTGGTGTGAACCACCGTCAGAATTTTAAAAAGGAAATTAAGTAAATCCGCCACACAACAAATGACAAGACCAAACACGACGCGTTTCGACCTCTCGGGTCTTCTACAGGCAAGACAAACAAACAACATTGGGGACAATGAAAACGATAACAACAATTACTTATCTTCTCAAATTCGTCTTATAGTCACAGCCCATCTTGTGCCGAAATTTGAAAAAGATAAGTGATCGCTCGTTCTTCGTTTTCCTTTCCTGAATGTGACCACGCCCATTTTGTGCCGAATTTGAGAAGATAATGATCGCTCGTTCTTCGTTTTCGTTGTCCTGAATGTGGTTTTTATCTTGCCTGAAGAAGGCCTCCTAAAGGCTCGGAAAGCGTCGCGTTTTGTCGTGTCATTTGTTTGTCTCTCTTATCTGGCGGATTTCCTTTAATTCACTTTTAAAATTTTGTTTTAATGTCCGCCTGCATTCACTTCACTCTCAAACCGCCGTTAGAATGTTTACCGAGCAGTTCTGCGGTGCGTTAACTCCACAGTGCTCGCCCTTGGTCAGTAATTATTGAAGAGAGCTGTCCCCTACAGCATCGTCATCCCCAATTGTCCTTTTTGTCATCTCCGCTGTCCCCGTCATCCCCACTGTCCTCGTCATCTCCACTGTCCTCGTCATCTCCACTGTCCCGTCATCATCTCCACTGTCCTCGTCATCATCTCCACTGTCCGCGTCATCATCTCCACTGTCCTCTCTCGTCATCTCCACTGTCCTCGTCATCTGGTCATCTCCACTGTCCTCGTCAATCATCTCCAATGTCCTCGTCATCATCTCCACTGTCCTCATCATCTCCACTGTCCTCGTCATCATCTCCACTGTCCTCGTCATCATCTCCACTGTCCCCGTCATCATCTCCACTGTCCTCGTTCATCTCCACTGTCCTCGTCATCTCCACTGTCCTCGTCATCATTCTCCACTGTCCTCGTCATCATCTCCACTGTCCTCGTCATCATCTCCACTGTCCTCGTCATCATCTCCACTGTCCTCATCATCTCCACTGTCCTTGTCATCCCACTGTCCCTCGTCATCATCTTCACTGTCCTCGTCATCATTCCACTGTCCTTGTCATCTCCACTGTCCTCGTCATCACTTCACTGTCCTCGTCATCACTTCCACTGTCCTTGTCATCTCCACTGTCCTCGTCAATCATCTTCACTGTCCTCGTCATCATCTCCACTGTCCTCGTCATCATCTCCACTGTCCTCGTCATCATCTCCACTGTCCTCATCATCATCTCCACTGTCCTTGTCATCTCCACTGTCCTCGTCATCATCTTCACTGTCCTCGTCATCACTTCCACTGTCCTTGTCATCTCCACTGTCCTCGTCATCATCTTCACTGTCCTCGTCATCACTTCCACTGTCCTCGTCATCTCCACTGTCCTCATCATCTCCCACTGTCCTCGTCATCTCCACTGTCCTCCTCTCATCTCCACTGTCCTCATCATCTCCACTGTCCTCATCATCTCCACTGTCCTCGTCATCATCTCCACTGTCCTCGTCATCTCCACTGTCCTCGTCATCTCCACTGTCACTGTGCGAAAAAACGTTCTCCTCTGTTTTCAGTAAGCACACACATTTTAGTGACATCTTTGATTTACATCAATTTGTAGCAACATTATACTTGGGAATTTTGCTGTGCTTTATTTTCGTTGTACCTTCCCCCCTCCCCCATTTTTGTTGTTTGTTGTTGTTGTTGTTGTTGTTGTTGTTGTTTTAGCGACTGGAAAATAAACAAGTTTCATTGTCAAGGAAACTCTAAAGTATGCTAACTTTCTTAGCTTAAGACCAGTAATTTTGATAATGTCTACCGACGGTTATAGTGTTATAAACTCATGGCGAACGTAAAGTAGCTTTTGGTGATTTTGATGAGATGTATAATAATATATAGATAATAATAATAGATAATAAAGATCTGTAATACCTTCGAGAGGGATTACGATGGTTCCCTCAGGCAGCTAGTGAAGGGTTTTCTCATATTTATAATATATCCCCCCCCCCCCCCCCCCCCCCCCCATTTTCTTCATCTTCCTTTTTTTTTTTTTTTCTAAAAGTTCAAATCTTTGTCAAGTCATTATATAATGACTGAAGAATTGTTAGCCTGCACTTGTTTTCACCCAGTACTTAATTGTTCAGCATTTTATATATATATAATATATAATATATATATATATTATATAAAATTTTTCGGGTTATTTCTCCACAGAACGTTTACGTATTCATTTTCAGAAATATTTCATTAATCAACAGAAAACGGATAGTGATTATAGATGTACTTTAGATTTTATATGGTAGACATGTCGTTTTATTCCTGAGCATTTTTGTTGTAGAGTTATAGTTGCTATTCGATGAAACTTATTGTTTATTTATTTGACGAGTGCACGATGACTTAAACTACACTCAGTTTTGAAACAGTATTCACACTGTTTTACTCATTATCCTTTCCTTATTGATTAAAATATTGGTTACTTGATTTTTGTTTTATATTTACTTTCTCACTCTTCCAGCGCCGTTTTCAGAAACTGTCAGTTTTTTTGTTTTTTTTTTTACCGTGTACTTGTACGTAATATTGGTTAATTGTATTACGTGTCTGTCAATATTTCCAACCTTCTTCGTCTCTGCTTTCTTTCTCGCTTTCCTCGTAATAGTTGATAGAACTTCATCATGCGCACAGAGGCATGCTGGGTGTGTGTGTGGTGTGTGTGTGTGTGTGTGTGTGTGTGTGTGTGTGTGTGTGTGTGTGTGTGTGTGTGTGTTGTGTGTGTGTGTGGTACAACACTATGTAAATGAGTAAAACACTATGTTAATCTGACAGTAAATGGTTTCAGTCAGTCACTCTCTCTCTCTCCTCTCTCTCTCTCTCTTCTGTGTGTGTGTGTGTGTGTGTGTGTGTGTGTGTGTGTGTGTGTGTGTGTGTGTGTGTGTGTGTAAGAGCTTGCACGCGTTGGGATTTTTTTCCTCTCCTCATCACCGTATTTTCCTGAACCTCTCAGGCGTTGCACATCTGTTGGCCTGCCGACCGAGATATAGATCTGTCTTCTTTGGGAAAGGAGATGAAGTGGCCCCTGTGTGGGAAGAAAATATTGGCTATTGACGTTTATTATGAGCCTGAAATAAGCTCAGACCAAAACGTAAAGGCCCAGTGTGTGAGATGAAAAGATTAGGGATTGACAAGTATGTACGTGTATGTATGTATGTATGTATGTATGTGTGTGTACTCTCTCCTCTCTCTCTCTCTCTCTCTCTCTCTCTCTCTCTCCCTATATATATATATATATATATATATATGTGTGTGTGTGTGTGTGTGTGTGTGTGTGTGTGTGTGTGTGTGCGTGTGTGTGTGTTCATAGAGAGAGTCAGACAGACAGACCGACAGACAGACAAATAGGAGGGAGACAGACAGACAGACAGACAGACAGACATACAGACAAAGAGGAGTGAGAGAGACAGACAGACGGACAGAGAGAGAGAAGAAGACAGACAGACAGACAGACAGACAGACAATTATCCGCTTTGATCTGGCCTCTTATCGCAAAGACTCCACAAGTTCTCTGGCAGGGACGACTTCGTGCTTGAACTTTCTTCTCCATTTACATCCGTTTTAAAGAATATTCGAAAAAAAAAAGAAACGCTTCTTTCGCGTTTTGCTCAACAGCTCCCTCTCAGAACTGTTCAGTTCCAAACCCATTCATTCCCTCAGGCAGCTCCGTCTAATACAGTGCTGAACTCACAGCTCTGGTGCTGGCGCATCAACATCAACTGGTCTCTAAATCAAAAATTAAAGACAGCCTCGTTCTCCAGAACTCTCGTATCTTCAGCTTTGGAGGCCATAACTGACCGTAACCTCTCAAGCATCCTTAAGTGGTGAAAATGTTCGAACCGTGCACCTCTCTGAAGTCTGACGGTTTAGTTACAACACTGTTTTTTGTTTGTTTGGTTGGTTGGTTGGTTGTTTGTTTTTTTTTTTGCTCCCGGTCATGTGGGCGTTCGAGTCAATGAGGTGGTTTACCCCACTTGCCAAGAATGTCCACAAATTATTAAAAAAAAAATAATGAGCAGATTTCTGTTCTACACACTAATTGGAAACCAAAAGCCAAGACATGTCTAAGAGCTATGGCAAGAGGACTGGAACTTGCAGACGGTTAACAATCTCTTTGAAATCGTAAAAAGAGTTTTTAAACATCTGCCACTACTGGTTTCAAAGAAGAATTTGTTCCAATACAAAGAAGAAACAGTTTTGTTCCGATTACGAAGAAGAAACCGTTTATGCCGATTACAAAGAAGGAACAGTTTTGTGCCGATTACAAAGAAGGAACAGTTTTGTGCCGATTACAAAGAAGAAACAGTTTTGTGCCGATTACAAAGAAGGAACAGTTTTATGCCGATTACAAAGAAGAAACATTTTTGTGGCGATTACAAAGAAGAAACAGTTTTGTGGCGATTACAAAAAAGAAACAGTTTTGTGGTGATTACAAAGAAGAAACAGTTTTGTGCAGATTACAAAACAGAAACAGTTTTGTGGCGATTACAAAGAAGAAACAGTTTTGTGCCGATTACAAAGAAGAAACAGTTTTGTGCCGATTACAAAGAAGAAACAGTTTTGTGGCGATTACAAAGCAGAAACAGTTTTGTGGCGATTACAAAAAAGAAACAGTTTTGTGGCGATTACAAAAAAGAAACAGTTTTGTGGCGATTACAAAGAAGAAACAGTTTTGTGCCGATTACAAAGCAGAAACAGTTTTCTGGCGATTACAGAGAAGAAACAGTTAATGCCGATTACAAAGAAGAAACAGTTTTGTGCCGATTACAAAGAAAAAACAGTTTTGTGGCGATTACAGAACAGAAACAGTTTTGTGCCGATTACAAAGAAGAAACAGTTTTGTGGCGATTACAAAAAAGAAAACAGTTTTGTGCCGAATACAAAGAAAAAAAAAGTTTTATGTCGATAATCTTCAAATGGATGAAGAAGCTGCTTAGTACACTCCGTGTGATGCACCACACACTTTAAACTATGTTCTTTACAGACAATTGGGACTTTTATGATGTCAAACATAAACGATTTACAGTAGGCTTCATAAAAATCTTATTCAGATTTGTCCCATCTGACATGATTTTTTAGTTCCTGAAAGGGATAAACAATTTTCATCTGATGTAAGAGTTCACGAAAGAAAGACTTTTAAAAATGTTTGCATGTTTTAGAAAATTTAATTTAATTACCTTTTGATTTTATTTTTCTAAACATCCGTGTTGGGAATGGAATCTGACGAGTTGACAGCCTTGGCAGAGACACTTGCAGTTGGCTTGGCTCCAGCAAAATGAAATGAATTGAATTGAAATAAGTTGAGATCCAAACTTCCAAACAGACTGTGGCAGATAGACAGACAGACTGACAGACCGACCGACAGACAGCCACAGAAATTGTGTGGACGAAAACATCACCGTAGCGTCATCGATGACTGATCGGAAGTTGGGATTAATCAGCTAATTAAAAAAAAGGGGGGAGAGGGGGTGTTGCCAGGGCAACTGCTGGCAAGAGCTGTGATTAAGGTGTGTTGACATAGCGTTGTCGACTTCACGGAAACATCTCTCTCTCCTCTCTCTCTCTCCTCTCTCTCTCTCTCTTCCTCTCTCTCTCCCCTCTCTCTCTCTCTCTCCGTCAACTTCATGGGAATCTCTCTCTCTCCTCTCTCTCTCTCTCCCTCCTCTCTCCTCTCTCTCTCCTCTCTCTCTCTCTCTCTCTCTCTCTCTCTCCGTCAACTTCATGGAAATCTCCTCTCTCTCTCTCTCTCTCTCTCTCTCTCCTCTCTCTCTCTCTCTCTCTCTCTCATCCGTTGTCCTTGACGTTTCATGGGTGCAATTAGAGAAAGAGGGCGGGCGAGGAGAGGAGAGAGAGAGAGAGAGAGAGAGAGAGAGGAGAGAGAGGAGAGAGAAGAAAGAAGAGCGTATGCACGTACAAACACACACATAACACACACGCAAACACACATGGGACACACACACACACACACACACACACACACACACACACACACACACCACACACACACACACACATAATATATATATATATATATATATATATATGTATATACACACACAAATGCACGCACACAAACGCACGCACACACACACACACATACACACATACGTACGCACACACGCACGCACGCACGCACGCACGCACACACACACACACACACACACACACACACACACACACACACACACACACACACACACACACACACACACCAAAAAAGAACCACGAACATTCCAATATTTCTCCCAAGGCTTTCTCCCAGTGTGTTGGTTTTTCTCAGGGGACAGTCATGAGAAAAAGTGTCCAGGCAAAACTACTAAAAAAAAAAAAGAAAAAACAAAAAAACAATGGTCTCTTTCAACATTAGGGCTTTCATGTATCCATATGAGGCCACACGCCACAATTAGGATTTTGCGCTACAACACTATATTATAACCCCTGTAAGCCGTTTCGAGCCTACCATAAATTTGAGCCAGCATTTAATGTTAAACTGATAATTGATCGAAAGAACCCCCCCCCCCCTCCCCACTACCACCACTAATTATTTCCCTTTTTTTTTCTTTTTTTTTTTTTTTTTTTTTTTTTTTTTGGGGGGGGGGGGGGGTTCACCGATGAAATCAGTCTTCGAATGCATGACCTTCCTCTTAGTTGACACACATTTCAGGCCTTTGCACTCACCCGTGCACTCTATCTTTGCGCCAGCCTCAAAGAGCCCAAATAGTCCCATTCCTTTAATTTCAATCTGTCTGCTTGGAACCAC
>CM065729.1:51525241-51527741 GCA_033310375.1 Conus canariensis
AAGACAGTCGTTTTAAGCGGTTTGTAAGAAACTAAAGAGCTTTAAAAGATGGTTTGGCAAAATAGCTCATTCTACCAGCTTCAAAAAGGCTTTAAAGAGAATGGGTATTTTGCTGAAAACCTTCAAAATCTTCAATGATCGTGCGAACCCTGAAATGAAAACAGGCAAGTGTGACTTCGAGTAGGAAAAAAAAAGTGCCTAACAAGTCAGCTTGATACACAGAAAGATTGCAAAAAATCACCCAGGTCGTTCATGGCTGTTCCATAAACGTTTCCTGAAATGCCTTTATGAAAGATGATAATAAACTCGACAATATAATGTAAGCTAAGATAAGATGACCGTAATAAGATTGTTAAAAAAAAAAAAAAAAAAAACCCATGCAGGTTGTTCATGACTGTTCCATAAACGTTTCATTGGATGCTTTTTGAAACACGATAAACTCGATAACATAATCTAAGCTAAGATAAGATGACCATGATCGTGAGATGGTATGGTCAGGTATCAAGATCAGCAGGACTTGCCAGAACCATTCTACAAGGAACAGTGCGAGGAGACAGAAGGGGAGGGAGACAGAGAAAGAGATGGGAGGACAACATCAGTGAATGGACTGGCCTCACACTCAGCAACTGCCTAAGAGCGTCTGAGAACCGGGAGGAGTGGTGGCAGCTGGTTGCAGCAAAGTCTTCTGTGGCGCCCCAAGGGTCTTCAAGACTCCAGGATAGGTGAAGGTGAAGGATGAAGATAAGATAAAATTCTTTATTTACGAGGGAAATTTAAAAAAAAAAAAACCATCGATGTGCTTGTTTACATCCTGTTCTGGCCCTGAGTAGGGACCACCTACCATACAAAATGAAATGAAATAATATATGAAAGAATGAGATTTTTAAAAGAATGAGATTTATAAAATTCGGTCATGCAATGATAATGCATAATCAATGGAACAAGGTGCAAAGCATATAAACGTACTCCAAGTTTATCTTGAATACACGTGAGATATTCCATAAAGAGGAAAAACCGTTTTGGGCCGTTATAGCTGTTAGTAACGGCTATTCTGGTAAACATCGGCCATCATCTGTGACCCATAATGAACATACCTTCAAATTTTCAGAAAGATCGGCCATGTACTTTCTGAGATTTTCCATAACGAAGAAAACCGTTATGAGCCGTTATAGCCGTTAGCAAGGGTTATGACAGTAAAATAAAACATCGGGTATCATCCGTGACCCATAATGAACGTACCTACAATTTTTTCAGAAAGATCGGCCAAGTACTATCTGAGATATTCTATAAAGAAGAAAACCGTTATGGGCCGTTATAGCTGTTAGTAACGGCTATAACGGTAAAATAGTACATTGCGCATCATCTGTGACCAATAATGAATATACCTTCAAATTTTCAGAAAGATCGGCCATGTACTTTCTGAGATTTTCCATAACGAAGAAAACCGTTATGAGCCGTTGTAGCCGTTAGCAAGGGTTATAACGGTAAAATAAAACATCGGGCATCATCCGTGACCCATAATGAACATACCTACAAATTTTTCAGAAAGATCGGCCAAGTACTATCTGAGATATTCTATAAAGAAGAAAACCGTTATGGGCCGTTATAGCCGTTAGTAACGGCTATAACGGTAAAATAGTACATCGCGCATCATCTGTGACCAATAATGAACATACCTACAAATTTTCAGAAAGATCGGCCAAATACTTTCTGAGATATTGTATAAAGAAGAAAACCGTTATGGGCCGTTATAGCCGTTAGCAATGGCTATAACGGTAAAGTAAAAAAAAAATTGGGCATCATCCGTGACCCATAATGAACATACCTACAAATTTTCAGAAAGATCGGCCAAGTATTTTCTGAGATATTCCATGAAGAAGAAAACCCGTTATGGGCCGTTATAGCCGTTAGTAACGGCTTTAACGGTAAATAAAAAAAAAATTGGGCATCATCCGTGACCCATAATGAAGATACCTACAAATTTTCAGAAAGATCGGCCAAGTACTTTCTGAGATATTCTATAAAGAAGAAAACCCGTTATGGGCCGTTATAGCCGTTAGTAACGGACATAACGGTAAAGTGAAACATCGGGTATCATTCGTGACCCATAATGAACATATCCACAAATTTTCAGAAATATCGGCTCAGAAGTTTTGTCTGGAGCGAGTGGAACACATTTTGACCACGGACGGACAGACAGACACACAGACACCCAGACAGCATTTCTTCGTTCCCATTGTAAAGTACTTCCTGTTCTATAAGAAGTGGGAGTAAACAAGAGAGCGGAAAGAAGGGCAGTGGGTTGGGGGCACACAAAAAGATACTTTAATACAATGGACAACAGTTAGCATATATAAAACAGCCAATGAAATGACTATGAACACTCATATTTTGGAACACAGAGAGAGAGAGAGAGAGAGCGAGAGAGAGGAGAGAGAGAGAGAGAGAGAGAGAGAGAGAGAGAGAGAGAGAGAGAGAGAGAAGGACTATGGGGCGAAAG
>CM065729.1:51545241-51557741 GCA_033310375.1 Conus canariensis
GACTGACCATAAGCTTTCTTCGAAACATAGAATTATATGGCTTATCTGGAAATAGTTTTAACGTCCTGTAATCATATCTGATAAATAGGCAACCGTGTGTGAAGATGGACACAGGGGACGTCCCCGACAATATGGCGTCTCTCAAGGCTAAATCCTTGGCCCCTGACTCTATTCAGTTTGTATCAATGACCTTCCACTGTATATAAAATCACCGTGTGAGCTGTTTGCATATGACACCTACAGTCCATACGATCACTGTAACACATCAGATCTTTCAAAGACTTTACAAGAAAGTGCATACAATCTCATACAATGCACTGAACGCAACCACGTGTCTCTCCACCCTCAAAAAAAAAAGAACGAAACCAATGCTCACCACAGCTAGACAAAATACTTCCTCCCCTATGCCTTAAACATGAATCACTGGAACACATTGCACATCTTAAAGTGCTTGGTATGATAGTGTTAAGTTCAACGTCTTATGAAATCCCCACGTAATTTCTCTGTGCAAAAGAAGTTCATAAAAAGTCTATCAACTTACTAAAACCAAACTCTTCCTCAACCTCCACTCATGCAAGTTGTTTTTCCAAGCTCAAATTCAGTCTTACATTGACTGTGCATCTACATTGTGGGGCTCCTCTAGCGCAAACAGACTGAAACCAATGCTGTATCTGCCTAAACGTTCACCAATATTAGTCCTTCTAGATGCAGTAGCTTAGAGGACACTGACTTTGAAACGGTAAGCATTCTTCCATTAAGCCGCAAATAGGACTGTAAGAAAGGACTCATCATGCACAAGATTATGACTGGTAACACACCTGAAATATTATTCGTCAGATTCTTGATCAGTTCTTCTAAGACCTCTCCAGAACAAAAGACCCGGTTCCAAGACTTTACCTGTTCAACTCCCATTTGACAAACTTTAGAAAGAGAAGGGGTTAGTTACCACCAAGGACATAGACAAACAAGGCACAGGACAAGACAAAATGCATTTTCGACTTCTTGGGTCTTTTTCAGGCAAAAACAAGGAACAAAAACAGGGAACGAGAAACCACTTATCTGGTCATATTGGAGCAAACCGGTAAAATGGCCGCCGGACGGAAATGAGGGTCGAAATGCATTGTGTCTTGTCCTGTACCTTGTTTGTCTATGTCCTTGGCGGTAACTCACCCCTTCTCTTTCTAAATTTTGCTTCGTTTTCCGCCCTCAGTCACTCCGTTTTGGAACTTCCCATTTGACATATTTGGGATCCACCCAAGTGGAACACACTTCCAAATACGATCAGAAAACACTAGTGTATACAACCTTCAAAACTCGTTTCATCGCACACCTAATGTGCTAATGTTAAAAACAGGGGAAAGAAACTTTGCCCCTTCTCCTCCTCTTCTTCCTTGCCTTTTCCCTGGCACACAATGACAAATGCGTTGTGCCTTTGTGGTAACAGTTATTATGTTAATGGGTCCTGGCTTGCTCTGAGGGTTTTTTTGCATTGATTTGTTGCTTCTGCATGTTTCAAATTTATCTCCCTTTTTCTTTGAGGGAGGTTAACAGGAGAGGGGTGTGCGAGATAATGACTTGGGGAATTGTCTTGTGTGTGTGTGTGTGTGTGTGTGTGTGTGTGTGTGTGTGTGTGTGTGTGTGTGTGTGCTCCCCAAGAAAATCTCTCTCTCTCTCTCTCTCTCTCTCTCTCTCTCTCTCTCTCTCGCTCAAACACACACACACACACACGCACGCACGCATGCATGCGCACGCACGCACCCCCCCCCCCACACACACACACACACGCACTAACTAACTAACTAACTGAATAACTAACTAACTATGTGCACACCCTCATATTGAGCGTACAAGCATTACATGTATGCTCAATCGCTCTCTGTCTCTCCGTCTCTCTGCCTCTGTCTCTGTCTGTCTGTCTGTCTCTATCTAAATCTATTAGATCTATCTCGCGCACACACACACACAACACACACACACACACACACACACACACACACACACACACACACACACACACACACACACACACACCACACAGCACGCACACGCACGGGCGCACGCATGCACACACATATACAGAGAGAGAGAGAGAGTAATGTGGAAGTGTCAAAGACAGAGAGGGTCAGGGGTGGGGCAGAGTGGCAACTGAAAGGAGTTAACTGCCTCCATCCTTCCCCATTCCGGCTAATAGTGCGCACAGGTGCACATACGCTGCAAACGATGGGATGATTGTGTGGGCGTGAGGAAGGAACGGTACCAAAAGGTTTACAGTGACGCCCAGACATACCGACAGACACTCAGGAGGCAGGCAGAAAGAGAGACGGACCGAACACGATAGAGAACCATAGAGATGCATAGACAGACAGACAGACAGACAGACAGACAGACAGACAAACAGAGGGTGAAGGAGATAGATGGTGGGGAGGGAGGACGAGAGTGGAGGTGAGCCTCAAACTGGAAACACAGAAGTGGAATTACTTTTTCTTTGTATTTCTTATCATTCACAATAAACAATATGTTTTGCTTTGTTGTTGTTTTTTTTTAATCACGTCGCCCACCCCACCCCCACCCCCCATTCCCACCACCCTTTCCACACCAAAAAAAAAAGGAAAATTTTAAACAAAAAAAATGGGGGAAGAAATCTCGAACACAAAGCATACACATTAGCATCTGCATGCGAAACCGACATAGTCTTGCTGAATACAGACTAGCTTGTCGGTTCAACGATGCCGAACAACACTAAGCATCACGATGGATTCGCACAACAGGTTCCCTGAGTCACAATGACCTCGTTTTTTTTTTTTACTGGTGTGGATTTACTTCAGAATAATACGCCCGTGCCAAGCGAAGAATTCTATACAAACAAGAGACAGGCACTTCAGTTTTCAGTCTTTATTTCCTTTCTTCCTCGTTTGGCTGAAAGACAGAAGAGGAAGAGAGAGAGAGAGAGAGAGAGAGAGAGAGAGAGAGAAGAGACAGACAGACAGACAGACAGACAGACAGACAGACAGACAGCCTGACAGGAAATGAAGAAAGATGTAAACAGAGAGAGAGGGGCAAACAGACAGACAGACAAAGAGGTGAACACAGACAGACAGACAGACAGAGATTCAGAGACAGACAGAAAGACAGACAGACAGACAGAGACACAGACAGATAGAGTCTTGGAAATGGGAAACTTTTAAAAGAGTAAGAATGCCTCCTGAACAGAGGAACGGTTTTTTTTTTCTCCCTATTAAGTGGAAGGGCCACGACCGAGAGGGCGGGGGGAGGGCGGGGGGGTCGTGTCCTCTGAAGGAGGGGCAAATCCCCTTGGAGTGGGCAGGTCTCTACCAAACTGGATCTGCTTTCAGCCTGGATTAATTGATTTTGGAAACGCTTGAAATCACCACCTCCTTTCTGACAGAGCTGGGGAATGAAAATCGATGAGGGGCTAGGATTAATGCCGGCTTCTTCTTCTTCTCTCGTCTCTAATGTTACAGTCTGGGGGGGGGGGGGGGGGGGGTCTTTTTTTTTTTTTTTTTTTTTTTCGCTCTGGGGTTCTTGCAGTGATCTTCTTTCTTTCTCTCTTCTCTGATGTCGGTCATATGCGGGGTTCGTCTCTTTTGTTCTCTGGCGTTCTAGCAACGCTCTTCTTCCTTTCTTTCTTTCTCTCTTTCTCTCTTCTGTGATGCCATTCATATGCGGGGTTTGGGATTCTAGCAATGCTCTTTTTTTCTCTCTTTCTCTCTTCTGTGATGCCAGTCATATGCGGGGTTCTTCTTATTTTTTCTTTGGGATTCTAGCAGTGCTCTTCTTTCTCTCTTTCTCTCTTCTGTGATGCTAGGCATATGCGGGGTTCTTTTATTTTTTTCTTTGGGATTCTAGCAGTGCTCTTCTTTCTCTCTTCTGTGATGCCAGTCATATGCGAGGTTCTTCTTATTTTTTCTTTGGGATTCTAGCAGTGCTCTTCTTTCTCTCTTTCTCTCTTCTGTGATGCCAGTCATATGCGAGGTTCTTATTTTTTCTTTGGGATTCTAGCAGTGCTCTTCTTTCTCTCTTTCTCTCTTCTGTGATGCCAGTCATATGCGAGGTTCTTCTTATTTTTTCTTTGGGATTCTAGCAGTGCTCTTCTTTCTCTCTTTGTCTCTTCTGTAATGCCAGTCACATGCGGGGTTCTTCACTTTTCTCTTGTGTTGTTGCTGTTGTCTCTTCTCTGATGCCATTGCCGCTCTCTCTCTCTCTCTCTCTCTCTCTCTCTCTCTCTCTCTCTCTCTCTCTCTCTCTCTCTCTCTCTCTCTCTCTTTGGTGGTACAGCAGGGACTCTCTCTCATCTCTGGTGTTATAGCAAGATCTGGTCTTTTCTGCTGCGATAGCTAGGGGCTCTTTTCTCCCCTGTGGGTATTTTAAGGTGCTCCTCTCTCTCTTGTCTGGTGTTATTGCAGAGTTCATCTGTCTTCATTGGTATGATAGTAGGATTTGGTTTTCTTCTCGGGCGTTAAAGCAGGATTTGTCTTCTCTTGCCTGGTGTTATGGTAGATGTTTTTTGTTTGTTTTTAATTCCCTGGTCTCATAGGAAGTTGTTGTTTTTTTATCTTCTCCGATGTTATAGCCGGGCCGTTCTCGTTTGTCTGGTGGTGTTACAGGGGATTACTTCTCTCTTCTCTGATGCTAAATCAGGGCTGTTGTCTTTTCTCTGGTGCTAGAGCGGGATTCTTCTCTTTTCTCTTCTTTGTTGGTGTAGCAGGGTTCTTTTCTTTTCCTTTTTTTTTTTTTTTTTGTTGTTGTTATAACAGGACGTTTGTCCCTTCTCTGGTGCTATAGCGGGATTTTTCTCTCTTCTCTTCTTTGTTGTTGTAGCAGGGTTCTTTTCTCTTCTCTTTTTTGGTGTTCTAACAGGATTCTTCTCTCTTCTTTGGTGTTATAGCACGATTCTTTTCTCTTTTGTGTGTGTGTGTGTGTGTGTGTGTGTGTGTGTGTGTGTGTGTGTGTGTGTGTGTGTGTGTGTGTGTATTCTAACAGGATTCTTCTCTCTTATCTGGTTTTATAACAGCATTCTTCTCTTTTCTCTTCTTTGGTGTTATAGCAGGATTCTTTTCTTTTCCTTTTTTTGTTTTTTTGTTTTTGTTGTTGTTGTTGTTTTGTTATAACAGGACTTTTCTCCCTTCTCTGGTGCTATAGCGGGATTTTTCTCTCTTCTCTTCTTTGTTGTTATAACAGGATTCTTCTCTCTTATCTGGTTTTATAACAGGATTCTTCTCTTTTCTCTTCTTTGGTGTTATAGCAGGATTCTTTTTTTTTCTTTTTTATGGGGGGGGGGGGGGGGGGTTGTTATAACAAGATTTTTCTCCCTTCTCTGGCGTTATAGTAGCAGCATTCTTTTCTCCTCCATGGTTATTCGTTTCTCTTGTTTTCTTTGTTGTTACGGCAGGACTTTTTTCTCTTTTTTTTTTTTTTTTTTTTTTTTTTGCGTTATAGCAGGATTCTTCTCTCTTCCGTGGTGTTCTAGCCTGGTTCGTCTCTTTTCGGTGGTGTTACAGCAGGGCTGCTTTCCCTTCTCTGATAGTTCTAGCAGTGTTATGAAAATGGGGGAGGGGGATTTTTCATTTTTTTGTTATTAGTCAAAATCAAATCTTCAAAAGCGCATTTTTTCCACAAACATAATGCTTTCAATATCAATTTAGAAGGATGGAGGGGGTGTTTACGTGTTTATACATTTAGTTCCTTCTGCGGTTTTTTTTTTTTTTTAAACAGTCACCATTTCACGCATTAGCCATTTCTGTTCCGACTGTTGGTAATCAAATATTCAATCCTTTCCTTTGTCTTTTTGACTAGCCTCTGTAATTTTCTTTTCTTTCTGTCTTTGTTGGCGGACTGGCCTTCAACTGTCCACGTCTCTGTCTTTGTTGACGGACTGACCTTCTATACTGTACGCTTCTCTGTCTTTGTTAGGGAACTGGCTTATAGTCCACAACTCTCTGACTTTGTCGGTGGACTGGCCTTCTGTATTCCACGTCTCTCTCTGTCTTTGTTGGCGGACTGGTCTTCTATACTTCATGTCTCTCTGTCTTTGTTGACGGATTGATCTTGTGTAATCCAATTCTCTGTGTTGGTGGAATGCCTTCTGTAGTCACGTCTCTCTGTCTTTGTCGGCGGACTAGTCTTCTATACTTAACGTGTCTCTGTCTCTGTTGGCGGGATGGTCGTCTATAGTCCACGTCTCTCCGTCTTTGTTGGCGGATTAGTCTTCTGTACTTTACTTCTCTCTGTCTTTGTTGGCGGGATAGTCTTCTATAGTCCACGTCTCTCTGTCTTTGTTAGTGGACTGGTCTTCTATAGTCTACGTCTCTCTGTCTTTGTTGGCGGACCGGTCTTCTGTACTCTACCTCTCTCTGTCTTTGTTGGCGGACTGGTCTTCTATAGTCCACGTCTCTCTGTCTTTGTTGGCGGACTGGTCTTCTGTAGTCCACGTCTCTCTGTTGACCGGCTGGTCTTCTGTAGTCCACGTCTCTGTCTTTGTTTGCGGACTGGTCTTCTGTAGTCCACGTCTCTCTGTTGACCGGCTGGTCTTCTGTAGTCCACGTCTCTCTGTCTTTGTTGGCGGACTGGTCTTCTGTAGTCCACGTCTCTCTGTTGGCCGGCTGGTCTTCTGTAGTCCACGTCTCTCTGTCTTTGTTGGCGGACTGGTCTTCTATACTCCACTTCTCTCCATCTATGTAGGAGGATTGGCTTTCTGTTCTGTCTTTGTTGGTTAACTGGCCTTCTGAATATCCCTTCATCGTTGACTCCTTTGTTTGTTTGTTTGTTTGTTTGTTTGTTTTCAAAGTGGCGTTGGTAATTGCCTTTTCTCTTCACGATAAATCAGGCTCTGACTCAGCCCAAAAAAAAACAAACAAACAAACAAACAAAAAAAACCTGAACGCAGTGTCACGCCAGCTGTTGTGTACGTTTGTAGTGTCAGAGATGAATGGTTATGTTGATATGGTGACGTCATTAGAAGTGTGCGTCGTAGTGCTCTGATGACGTCATCAGTTGAAGGGGGGGGGGTGTATAGAGCGGCGAAGAGAGGTATGGCATAGGACAAACCTGTCCACTTAGGCCTGGTTTTCAACATACGCTCAGCTGCCCCCACGTTTAAAGGATGGGGGACAGACACCAAACGCCAACATGATCTAGATTCGAACTTCGCCCCCTCCCACCCCCCTGCTCCCATGTTTCCTCCCCCACCCCCCACCCCCACCCTTCCTTTGCCCTCCTTACTTATGATGATAAACAGTAACAAAATCCCCCCTCTCCCCCCCCCCAAGCTGCTCCCCCTCCCTGTTTCCCCATTACCATGTGAATAATCCGATCTACAGTGAACATACCCCAGGGGGTGGGAGT
This sequence comes from Conus canariensis, assembly GCA_033310375.1. NCBI lineage: Eukaryota > Metazoa > Mollusca > Gastropoda > Neogastropoda > Conidae > Conus > Conus canariensis. The sequence goes on from CM065729.1 coordinate 51,552,604, forward strand.
TAGGGAAGGGGGAGAAGGAGGGGAGAGAGAAGGGGCCGGATGAAGGAGGGGAGCAGGGATGGAGGTGGAGGGGGGGGGTAGTGGGGAGTCGGGGTGGTGGAGACAGAGAGAGAGAGTGAGTCCCGCACAGTGTACTCAGGCCTAATAACTGTGCGGTAACATGAAACGCCTTGTAACCCACCCTGTAACAGCCTGTAAGTCACTGAGTAACCTCCCTCCCCCCCCCCCCCCCCCCCCCCCCCCCACCGTGTGACTGACCCCCAGGCAAACAGCGTGGCACGGTGGGTGGGTGGGTGGTTGGGTGGGTGGGTGGAAAAGCAATCATCATGGGAGGGAGCTAACCACACTTTTGCCTCCCACCAGCTCTCCTCTCTCTCTCTCTCTCTCTCTCTCCCTCCCCCCCCCCCCCCCCCCCCCCCCCCCGCCCTTAGGGCTGAATCCGTTCCGCTCTTCAGATCACAGAATCGTTCCACACCTCGGTCCACGCTTCGCTTAATAACGGTAGTGAGGAACTGGATGTGGGTGTGATAGAGACCCGGTGAGGGGGGCCTTGAAGACAAGGCCACACACCTCCATTGAAAGGCACGAGTAGGGAGGCTTTTAGAACCTACTGTCACCAGTGTTGTCTGTGTGAAGCGTTAAATCTATCTACCGCTGGATGCAGAGGAACAGAGGTACTAGCAGAAAAATAGAAAGCCCTTTTACTTTTTCTGGTACTAGTAACGACCTGAGACAGCAACAGCAGGGACACCGCCATGGGGCTCAGCGGGAGGTACGTGGGATCCTCAGTGAGAGAAAGACATGTCCCTGGTTCATTTCGTCCTCGTTTTGCTTAGTACATATGTCGTCGTGGTCGTTCAAAGCTGTGGTGTGGGGGGCGGTATGTGTGTGTGTGTGTGTGTGTGTGTGTGTGTGTGTGTGTGTGTGTGTGTGTGTGTGTGTGTGTGTGCGTGCGTGCGTGCGTGCGTGCGTGCGTGTGTGTGTGTGTGTGTGTGTGTGTGTGTGTGTGTGTGTGTGTGTGTGACAGACAGACAGACAGACAGAAACAGAGACTGGGAGACAGAGAAACATAGTGGACGTGTATATTTCAATGCGTATTTGAACGTATGCCCCCAGGTGTATGTGACTGTGCATACGTATGTAAATGTGTATGGACAAAAGACACAGCTACAGTGCTTTGTGTATGTGGGGCCGGGAACAGCCTTCTGCTTCTTCTCCTTCTTCTTCTTCTTCTTCTTCTTCTTCTTCTTCTTCTTCTTCTTTCTTCCTCCTCCTCCTCCTCCTCCTCCTCCTCCTCCTCTTCTTCTTCTTCTTCTTCTTCTTCTTCTTCTTCTTCTTCTTCTTCTTCTTCGTGGCGATCTCAGGCTAAAGATCAGTCCAACTCCGGTTAAGTGTAATGCCGTGTTCTGTAACTTCCAGCAGCAACCGTAGAGCTGAGCACAGGGTCCTGAAGTCAGATGTCTCGTCTTGCTGGTTCCTGGAGAGGGTATCTCTGGGACATAATGCTTTACCCCCCATACTCCGCTGTCTTGTCTGCCTGTCTTCGTGCACAGGTTGGAGATGGCACCAGCTGTTGCTTCCAGTCCATGAGGCAATTCAGTCTGCAGAGCATACAGCGGAGTCTCCAGCTGCGAGCCACCAGCACGGGACCGTGTCTCTGTAATTGTGGCGAGTGTAGTGGGTCATTCAGCTGTAACATACTCTCTCTTTCACGCACGCACACACACACACACACACACACACACACACACACACACACACACACACACACACACGCACGCACGCACGCACGCACACACACACACACACGCACGCACGCAGTCACGCACGCACGCACGTACACACAAACACACACACACATACACACACTACACACACACACACACACACACACACACACACACACACACACCACACCACACACACACACACACACACACACACACACACACACACACACACACACACACACACACACACACACACACACCCCAACACACACACACACACAACACACACACACACACACACACACACACACACACACACACACACACACACACACGTGACAGCACTAGGACTCACTGACTAGACCTGGTGGTGAATGTGGGACGAAGTTAATTACTGCAGGGCGGCTGAACATCATGTCTTTGATGGGGCGGCATTCATCAGGCGGCCAACTGATGTTGCAGACAGGCGTGAGATGAGGAGGCTTGTCCATCCACTGAGTCCAGCCGTCCGTCCCGTCCCCCCCCCCCCCCCCCCCCCCCGTCCCCTTGGCGTGCCGGCTACCCTGACGCCCTGTCTGGAACTCCTGGATCAAGGAGGATGGGGGTGGGGGTGGGGGAGAGGAGGATGGAAAGTTGGGGTTGGGGGGGAGGAGGGGTTGGGGGGGGGGAAGAAGGGCTGGCTTCACGGGGCTGTTGGCAGGCGCTATTGATGGTGGTGTGGTGAGGTTGCAGAACGCTGCAGTAAGGAAGTGACCTGGGATATGTTTGTGTTGAAGGAGGGGGGTGTGTGTGTGTGTTCGTGTGAAAGCACGGGTGGGAGGGAGGGAGGAGGGGGGGGTTGGGGATGGGGGGTTGAGGCTGAGTGAACCGGTGCATTGCTTTACACACAACCTGCCTGCCTCTCTCCCAGTTTATCAAGGAGACCTCCACTCCCCCCCCCCCCCCACACACACACACACCCTGTTTACCTCACCCTGTCTTTCTCTCCCAACTTATCTACGAGATCTCCACCCCCCCTCTTTACCTCACCCTGCCTCTCTCCCAACTTATCAAGGAGATCTCCACCCCCCTCTTTACCTCAGCCTGCCTCTCTCCCAACTTATCAAGGAGATCTCCACCTCCCTCTTTACCTCACCCTGCCTCTCTCCCAACTTATCAAGGAGATCTCCACCCCCCTCTTTACCTCAGCCTGCCTCTCTCCCAACTTACCAAGGAGATCTCCACTTCCCTCTTTACCTCACCCTGCCTCTCTCCCAACTTATCAAGGAGATCTCCACCCCCCTCTTTTCCTCAGCCTGCCTCTCTCCCAACTTATCAAGGAGATCTCCACCCCCCTCTTTACCTCAGCCTGCCTCTCTCCCAACTTATCTACGAGATCTCCACCCCCCTCTTTACCTCATCCTGCCTCTCTCCCAACTTATCTACGAGATCTCCACCCCCCTCTTTACCTCAGCCTGCCTCTCTCCCAACTTATCTACGAGATCTCCACCTCCCTCTTTACCTCATCCTGCCTCTCTCCCAACTTATCAAGGAGATCTCCACCTCCCTCTTTACCTCACCCTGCCTCTCTCCCAACTTACCAAGGAGATCTCCACCCCCCTCTTTACCTCAGCCTGCCTCTCTCCCAACTTACCAAGGAGATCTCCACCTCCCTCTTTACCTCACCCTGCCTCTCTCCCAACTTATCTACGAGATCTCCACCCCCCTCTTTACCTCAGCCTGCCTCTCTCCCAACTTATCAAGGAGATCTCCACCCCCCTCTTTACCTCAGCCTGCCTCTCTCCCAACTTATCAAGAATCTCCACCCCCCTCTTTACCTCATCCTGCCTCTCTCCCAACTTACCAAGGAGATCTCCACCCCCTCTTTACCTCACCCTGTCTTTCTCTCCCAACTTATCTGCGAGATCTCCTCCCCCCTCTTTACCTCAGCCTGCCTCTCTTCCAACTTATCAAGGAGATCTCCACCCCTCTGTACCTCAGCCTGCCTCTCTCCAACTTATCCTGAGGGTATCCATCCCACCTTCTCTCCACTTGCCTCTTCCCCAGGCTTATTTAGAAGATTACCAGTTGACTTTACCCGATCCTGCCTCTCTTCCAGCTTATCTTCAAAACATCCACCCCAATGTTCCTCCGCTTTCCCCTCTCCCAAACCCATCTGGGAGATATCCACCCCGCTTCACCTCACCCTGCCTGTCTCCCAAACTTATCTTTGAGTTATGCACACCGCTTTACCTCACTCATCGTGCAACACCCCTCTCAACCTGCTTGACCCCTTCCTGCACCAAACAGAAACAGGAACACACACACACAACACACAACATACACACACGCACGCACATACGCATACACGTACACACACACACACACACACACACACACACACACACACACACACACACACACACCACTCACACACACACACACACACACACACACACACACACACACACACACACACACACACACATGGAACCATATTTAGCAAACTCTTTCATAAGTTTCAATCAAGAACAAGCATTATGTAAATTAAGGATTTCTTGTCACGATCTTAAAATAGAAAAAGGTAGATACACTAAGACACCAAGAGAAAGAAGACTGTCTGGAATGTAATGAAGTAGAAGACGAAATTCATCTCTTAGATAAATGTACTAAATATAACGATATAAGGAGGCAGTTTTTAGAACACATCAAAGACAAATACAATATACAAAATGCGCTGCCATCTATCTTAATGTCAAATGACGTACTTATCAGCGAGATCTCAAAATAATATGTGTATGCTATTTCAAAGTGTCGATAAGGTCAAATGTATGACAAGGACAACTTGATATAACATGATGATAGTTGGATACAACAACAAGCATGAATATTTGTATTTCGTCATTTGGTTTCGTTTATCTTTCCTCTATTTATTTGTGTCATATAAAACCTGTTACGGTTTTCAAAGGCATTTAACTATTGAATCTTGAATCTTGAATCTTGAATCCACACACACACACACACACACACACACACACACACACACACACACACACACACGTACACATACACGCATACACACACGCACGCACGCACACACGCACGCACGCTCGCACACACGCACGCACGCATGAACGCACGCACGTATGTACGCACGCACACACACACACACACACACACACACACACACACACACACACACACACACACACCACTCTCTCTCTCTCTCTCTCTCTTTCTTTTTTCACACAACCACACACACAACACACACACACACACACACACACACACGCACACACACACACACACACACACACAATATATATATATATATATATAATTTGTTAAAAAAATATTTTTAAAATGAAGTGGTAAAATCTACAAGCTTGTTTCTAGCTTTGCTATCTTCAGGATGTCTTTTGGAGCACG
>CM065729.1:51565241-51572741 GCA_033310375.1 Conus canariensis
CACGCGACCATCTACACACGTACACGTGCTGGCATAGCACACACACATAAAAACAGACATCAAAGAAAAAAAAACACACCATAAAATGAGAGCAGCAACAATGTGACAAGTGCAGTGATTTGCATACGAATGTCAATGCGTGTAGTGCGAAGAAGTAAAACAAAATCATCGTAACTCATCTGACAAGAAATCCAGGAGTGCAGAACAGCGCACAGAGTCACACATCTAACTCACCTCGGGGTATTCTATCGTCTTGAGAGGCAGGCATCAGTGCCCATGCACCAGGGACCCAGTACCAACAACCCAACCACTCTAGGTATCCAACAGCCAGGGAAATGACCTGACAGATGTGCGTTCGACATCTGACTTTACTACGACTAGCAGATGTCCATTCTCTCTGCACCTGTCAGATGTGTCTGAGAGAGCGAGTGATGATAGAAAGTATTACCTGGGAAATGATGATTGATACAGGGTGAAGTAATCGTCTGACTTAGAAAAAAAAAAAAAAAAAAGGGGCGGGGGGGGGGGAGTGATGATACATGGTGAAGTCATTTTCTCACCTGTAAAGAAAGGGAAGTGATGATAGAAGAGAAAGTCATCATCTGATCTGTAAAGAGAGGGAAGGGATAGTAGAGAATAAAGTAATCTTCTGACCTGCAAAGAACGGCAAGTGTTGACAGAAGGTAAAGCCAATCTTCTGATCTGTGAAGAAAGGGACGTGATGACAGAAGGTGAAGTCAGTCTTCTGATCTGTAAAGAAAGGGACGTGATGACAGAAGGTGAAGTCAGTCTTCTGATCTGTAAAGAAAGGGACGTGATGACAGAAGGTGAAGTCAGTCTTCTGATCTGTAAAGAAAGGGACGTGATGACAGAAGGTGAAGCTTATCGTGTGACCTGTAAAGAGAGGAAGTGGTGATACAGGGTACAGTCAGCTTCTGATCTGTAAAGAAAGAGAATGATGATAGAAGGTGAAGTCAGTCTTCTGATCTGTAAAGAAAGAGAATGATGATAGAAGGGAAACTGCACTGTGACCTGCCAGACAGGGAAGTGTGATAGAAGATGCTGTCATCTTCTGATCTGTAAAGACTGGGAGGTGATGATTGAAGATTAGTCCGATGTCTAGTTGGTTTTTCTTGTGTTTGTTCGTTTGTTTTGTTTTGTTTTTTTAAATTAAGAACGTTATGCCAGAAGATAACAGCATGAGCCGCGAAGACAGGAACGGCGAATAAAAGAGTGAAACACACACACACACACACACACACACACACACACACACACACACACACACACACACACACACACAGCGAATTAAAGGGCGAAACACACACACACACACACACACACACACACAAAACACACACACACACACACACACTACTCTCTCTCTCTCTCCTCTCTCTCTCTCTCTCTCTCTCTCACACACACACACACACACACACACACACACACACACAAAAACACACACACGCTGACTCTCTCTCTCTCTCTCTCTCTCTCTCTCTCTCTCTCTCTCTAACACACACACACACACACACACACACACACACACGCACACACACACACGCACACATACACGCACGCACTCTCTCTCTCTCTCTCTCTCTCTCTCTCTCTCTCTCTCTCTCTCTCTTCTCTCTCTCTCACACGTTTACGTGTGAGCACGCGTGCGCGCGTGCCTACGAGCGCTTGAGCGTAGTCGTAAACATAGCTTCTTGAATGTTTGAACCTGTATGCAGCCTTGCCAAAGGCACGTGTGTGTTTGCTTATTTCTGCAACACAAGTGGTGTGCAGCTTTCACCCTCCGATCTCTCCACTGGCACAGAGTCAACTTTAGAGGAGTTGTGTGTGGGTTTTTGTTTTTTTGGTTGTGTTTTGCTTTTTGGGGGTTTCTTTCGGTGAAAAGAAATGGAGTGAGTGACAAGACAGTTGTCTTTCTTGCCGACGGCCTGTCCCTGTTTATCTGTTTCGGAGTGTGTGTTTGTCAGTCTGTTTGACACCCGGCCCTTCTTACCTTCTTCTTCTCTCACAGGATGTCTCACTTTCTCTCTGTCCCTCTCTCTCTGTCTATCTGTCTGTCTCTGTCTCTGTCTGTCTGTCTGTCTGTCTGTCTCTCTCTCTCTCTCTCTCTCTCTCTCTCTCTCTCTCTGGCTTATCAGTGTGTGTGCATGTGCGCGCGCACGTGTATGTGTGTGTATGTGCGTGCGTGCGTGCGTGTGTGTGTGTGTGTGTGTGTGTGTGTGTGTGTGTGTGTGTGTGTGTGTGTGCTGTTATATGTACGTGTGTGTTGTTATATGTACATGTGTGTTGTTTATATATATATATATGTGTGTGTGTGTGTGTGTGTGTGTGTGTGTGGTGTGTGTGTGTGTGTGTGTGTTGTTTATACGTACGTGTGTGTGGTTTATGTACATGCGTCTTGTTTATATGTGCTTACTTGTTTATATATGTGTGTGTGTGTGTGTGTGTGTGTGTGTGTGTGTGTGTGTGTGTGTGTGATGTGTTTATGAGTATGTTGTTTGTATGTTGTTTTGTGGAATGAGTTACCATGCTGGCCAGGTGAAAATCGTAATCTCTCAGACCAGACATCAGAAAGATGAACAAACAAACAACAAACAAACAAACAAACAAACAAATAACATACACGTACAAATGGTTGAAAGTTTCTTCACCTTCTCTGTCTGCAGTCTGCAGCGCAGTGCGGTGTCAAAGCTCAACGGTGTGGCACTGACTTCTGTACACTGAACCAATCCAGAGAGCTGGAGCTCGCGTCAATGTTTGCTGGGTTGTCCGTGTTAGCCAGGGATCACGACCCCGCATCCGTGGCACTGATGGATGAAGTGTGTGTGTTGTGTGTGTGTGTGTTGTGTGTGTGTGTGTGTGTGTGTGTGTGTGTGTGTGTAGTGTGTACGTGTGTGTGTGTGTGTGTGTGTGTGTGTGTGTACGTGTGTCTGTGTGTGTGTGTAAGCCTATGTGTGAGTGAGTGAGTGTGTGTGTGTGTGTGTGTGTGTGTGTGTGTGTGTGTGTGTGTGTGTGTGTGTGTGTGTGTACGTGTGAGTGTGTGTGTTGTGAGAGAGAGGGTGAGTCTGAGAGTGTGTGTGAGTCTGTGTGTGAGTGTGTGTGTGTGTATGTATTGTGTGTGCGTGTGTCATGTGTGTGCGTGTGTGTGTGCGTGCGTGTGTGTGGGTGTGGTGTGGGTGTGGGTGTTAGAATTAATTTTGGTGGCGGGTTAAGGGTTGTGTCCACAGAGTTTGCGTCTTCAAGCAACAATAGAAAAACAAGCAAAGTTTAAAAAAAAAAAAAAAAAGCGCATTAGTGTTAAAGGAAGAACAGACTTTTTCCTCTTCTCCTATTCACTGTCTCACAGACACTGGTCTTCTCTCCTCTTCCATGTCTTCCTGTCTTTCTTCCTTCCACCTTCCTCTTTCGCTTTTTCTTCCCCACAACCTTCCTTCATCTCTTTCCTCTTCCCTCTTTTCCCTCTTTCTTCTTTCCTGCCCTCCATTCTTTATTTCTTCTTTGCATTGTTCTCATACGTTCTGTTAACATTCAAATCAGGCGAGCAGGCAGAGCCGTCTTCGTTGTCTTGTAAAGAAAACGGGTTAGGCGACGCAAAATGGCCATATAATCCGTGTCACCAGTCTCTGTTGTGGTGTTCCATGTTGAAGTGTCAGTCACTGACGTGGTGTTCCATGTTGAAGTGTTAGTCACTGACGTGGTTTCCATGTTGGAAATGTGAGTCACTGACGTGGTGTTCCATGTTGAAGTGTGAGTCACTGACGTGGTGTTCCATGTTGAAATGTGAGTCACAGACGTGGTGTTCCATGTTGAAGTGTCACTCATTGACGTGTCAGTCACTGACGTGGTGTTCTTATTCTTATTGTTCTTGTTCTTATTCTTATTGTTGTTGTTGTTGTTTTTGCTCTTCTTCTTCTTCTTCTTCTTCTTCTTCTTCTTCTTCTTCTTCTTCTTCTTCTTTCTTCTTCTTCCTCTCGTCCTCCTACTCCTCCTCCTCTTCCACCTTCTCCTTCTGTTCCTTCTCCTGTTCTTCGTTTTCTTTTTCTTCCTTCTCTTTTTCTTGTCTTTTCTTCTCTTCTTCTTCTTCTTCTTCTTTCTTCTTCTTCTTCTTCTTCTTCTTCTTCTTCTTCTCATACCCTCTTTCCACACTACTTCATTTTCTGCCGCCCCCAACCCCCCACCCCCCTCCCCCCTCTACCCGCCCCGCCTCGTCCTCCTCTGGTGCTGGCATATGATATCAGAATAATTCCAGAACAGAAGCAGCAAGGATTGCCATTTGACGGGAAATAGATGGACAGTGATCATGTGTGTAGCCTGAGGGGTGTGAGAATTGGCTCACTGGGCAAATTGCCTTCATGAATACACAACGAAACCCTGGCTCCGTACAAAAGAATGACGTACAATAGACGTGGCATTGTCATCTGCTCTTTGTCAGCAACTCTTGTTCTTCGTGTCATTTGCATTCATTCTGTAGTTCTCGCCTCTCTGTTCTTTGTTTTTCCTTTCTCTCTTCTCTCTCTCTCTCTCTCTCTCTCTCTCTCTCTCTCTCTCTCTCTCTCTCTCTCTCTTTTCTTTCGATTTTTTTTTCATTTCTTTCTGTTTTTCTTTTTCTTTTCTTTTTTTTCTCCCTGCCTTCCTTTTTACCACTCTTCTATCTGCTCTCGTCGTTGTTTTGCTGCTGGTGCTGCTGCGTTGTTGTTGTTGTTGTTGTTGTTGTTGTTGTTTGTTGTTGTTGTTGTTGTTGTTGTTGCTACTGCTGCTGCTGCTGTTGCTGCTACTGCTGCTGCTGTTCTCCCCTCCTACTCCTCCTCGTCCTCCTTCTCCTCTTCCTCTCTCTCTCTCTCTCTCTCTCTCTCTCTCTCTCTCTCTCTCTCTTTCTCTTCCTCCCCCGCTCCTTTTCCTCTTTCTACTTACTGCTGCTACTGCTGTTGCTAGTTCACTTATTCTTTTCTTCTCCTTTTTTTATTTCCTCCTTCTCGTCTATCGCCTCTTTCTCCTCCTCCTCCTCCTCCTCCTCCTCCTCCTCCTCCTCTCCTCCTCCCCCTCCACCTTCTTCTCCTTCTCCTCTTCCCCCGCCTTCTTTTTCTTCTTCTTCTCTTCCTCTTCTACTTCTTTTTCTCTTTCTCCTTCTCCCCCACCTCCTTCTTCTTCACCTCAGCCGCATTGTTCTGCTCCGCCCCCCTTTTTTATCTCTAAAACTGACATGACGTCATCGTGAAAGAATCATAGGAAACAGTTGGGGTTTTTTTTGGACGGTGATAATCTCTCCCTCTTTCTATGTATGTATGTATGTACGTGTGCGCGTGTGTATATATGTGTATGTGTTGGTAGGGGAAGGTGAGGGGGGGAGGGGGGGGGGCGGGGGTAGCGCGAGCGATGAATCTATTCCAAAAGGAGCAACATTGCGGGATTCTTTCTAAGACAAGTGGTTGATGGTTCCAGACAGATTTTGTGTCTTAAAGAAAAAAAAGCTGTTTGCCTAGGATTCTGGTGAATGGATCGACATGAATTTTACTGGCTACATTAAATTCTTCAGTTTACCACTATGGATTTTCATCAGGTCTATCGCGTTTAATTGCAGCGCATGGATGTCTAGAACAGAGAGATAAATGCAATACTGAGCTGCACGCGCATTGTCAGAGTCATTATAATGGTAAACTACCCAAACTTCAGCCCAGCATTAGCCAGTCAAAACTATATCGATCATCATCGTTTTGTTACCGGGAAGAGCACATGTCTTTGTTTTTTCTTTGTCCTCATCTGGGCATTTTGTACCGTTTGTAGACAGTGTTAAATAAACACTTACGGAAGAGGTCGCTTAGACCATACGCAAGTACAGAAATTATTATAACAGACAGAATGAGAGAGGCAAAGAAAATCTCTGTGTGCCTCTGTGTGTGTGTGTGTGTGTGTGTGTGTGTGTGTGTGTGTGTGTGTGTGTGTGTGTGTGTGCGTGCGTGCGCGCGCGCGTGCCTGTGTGTGTGTTTGAATGTATGTATGTGTGTGTGTGCGCACGTGTGTGTATGTGTGTGTGTGTGTGTGTGTGTGTGTGTGTGTGTGTGTGTGTGTGTGTGTGTGTGTGTGTGATATGGTTAGGTTTATTGTTTGTGATCATATCATGAATCAGAGAGGAAAGGAAAGGAAGAGAGGGTGGGGTCTAGGGAGGGAGGGGGGGGGTGTTTGAAGGGGTGGCAGTGGCTGTATCGCGCCCTTACATACATATGTATGTCTTTGTTCGCGCGCGTCTGCACACGCAAGCGCTTTCATTTAATATTTTCTTTCTCTTTCAGCCTTGTCAAACAACAAAACCATCTTCGCAACCGTACACACTGACAGGGACATATGCCCAAGCGCTCACATCCCGCTCACAGACGAACAGACAGACAGACAGAAAGACAAACAGACAAACAGACAGGCCCCAGCCATCAAGACGACTGACAAAACAAGGCCGCTGCATTCCTGTCACGTGCCTCACGTGCTCATGAATATATGCATCACTTGACTTGATCTTCCATGCAAGGCTGACAAGTGGCTCCCTCTGGCGGCGATGACACACGTGTAGATATATGTATGTATGTATATGTGTGTGTGTGTGTATATGTATATAATATATATATATATATATATAGAGAGAGAGAGAGAGAGAGAGAGAAAAGAGAGGAGAGAGAGAGATACATATACATATACAGTGCGGGAAGACAGATGGGGCAGCAGACGAAGAACACGAGGGGACGAGGGGAAAACGTCATAGTAACTTGTCCACCAAAAGAGACACGAGGGGTGGAGGAGTACTAAAAACGTCAAGGAACACGGTGACTCGGGCTATAGTGGGGAGACGGGTTTATTGCAGTGATAAGATAAATTTCCCTGTTGCGGTTTTCAGATGAGAGGCTTGCGAGTGTCTGATGACAGGAATCGACTAAAAGCTGCTACTTCATCATAGTCGTGGGAACCCACACACGCTTTGCAAACAAATGCAGAGGCAGAGACAAGAGAGAGAGAGAGAGAGAGAGAGAGAGAGAGAGAGTGAGACAGAGAGACAGAGAGAGAGAGGTGGGGGGGAGCAAGAGGGGGTGGGTGGGATGAGGGGAATGAGGCGCAGAAACTGAGGGGTGAAAGAGAGGCAGAAAGTGCGCGCGCGAGCGAGCTAGCGAGAGAGAAAGAGGGAGAGAGGTAGAGAGAGAGAGAGAGACAGAGACAGACAGACAGACAGACAGAGAGACACAGAGACAGACAACAGACAGACGGGGAGAGAGAGAGAGAGAGAGCACATTAGAGACAGACAGACAGATGGACAGATGGACAGGCAGACAGACAGAAAGATAGGCAGGCAGCCAGCCAGCCAGACAGACAGACAGAGTCTCTGTAGAGCTTTCTTTGTCTCTCTCAATCTCTATCCCTTTTGTGCGTGCCTCTTCGAAGAATCTGTTGAAAGGGTCTTTTTACCGACACGCTGAGGACTACATATCTCTGTCAGTTTCTTGT
>CM065729.1:51577741-51585241 GCA_033310375.1 Conus canariensis
AAATCAACTGAAAAAAGTCTTATATATGGACATAAGGACTTACTGAGGTATAAGTGGTGTCACTGGTCGGGTTGAGTATACCGGATTGTGACGGTGAATTTCCGGGCGCTTGTCCTGTAACGGTTGCTTCCGTGATTGATAGCCGGACTGCATGGTTTGTCCGATGTGTGAGTCATTGTCAAAAGGATCTTGCTCAGGTGTGGGAGAGTGTGTGGGTGTTTGTACCTGGGTTTGTATCTTCCCCCCCCCCCCCCCCCCCCCCCCCCCCCCCCCCACATGCTTCTTTGTTTAAGTACTGTTGCGTGTGTTTGTAATGACGTTTTATTTCATTCGCTTGTTTTCTCTCTCTCTTCTCTCTCTCTCTCTCTCTCTCTCTCCTCTCTCTCTCTCTCCTCTCTCTCTCTCTCTCTCTCTTTACAAATTTCTAAAAAAAAAAATCATTTCTACATCAGCATCCTCAGGACTACTATTCTACATAGATGTCCATACGTATACTGCATTCCTACTTGAATGCACGCACATATGTACATACACAGGTGCGGTACTCACACACACAGATTCGCATGCATACACACGCACAAGCGAGAAAGCAAGCAAGTGCGCGCGCGCGCACACACACACACACACACACATAACACACACAACACACACACCACACACACACACTCACACTCTCACACACACACACACACACACACACACACACCACACACCACACACACACACACCACACTCAGAGAGAGAGAGAGAGAGGCAGAGCCAGAGAACGAACGAACGAAATTTTATTTTACCAGGGTAACAAGATAAGCAAATTGTAGATGCCTTTTTCCACCCAGCCCAGCAGAGACAGAAAGAGAGGAGGGAGGGGAGAGAGAAAGAGAGAGAGAGGAAGGGGGTCAGACAAACAGAAGAGAGAGAGAGAGAGAGAGAGGAAGTAAGGAGACACAGAGAGAGAGAGAGAGAGAGAGAGGAGAGAGAGAGAGGAAGTGAGGAGACAGAGAGAGAGAGAGAGGAAGTGAGGAGACAGAGAGAGAGAAGAAGTAAGGAGACAGTGAGAGAGAGAGAGAGAGAGAGAGAGAGAGAGGAAGTAAGGAGACAGAGAGAGAGAGAGTAAGTGAGGAGACAGAGAGAGAGAGAGAGAGTGAGAGGAAGTGAGGAGACAGAGAGAGAGAGAGAGAGAGAGAGAGAGAGAGAGAGAGAGAGAGAGAGAGAGAGAGAGAGAGAGAGAGGAAGTGAGGAGACAGAGAGAAGAAGTAAGGAGACAGTGAGAGAGAGAGAGAGAGAGAGAGAGAGAGAGAGAGAGAGAGAGAGGAAGTAAGGAGACAGAGAGAGAGAGAGTAAGTGAGGAGACAGAGAGAGAGAGAGAGAGAGAGAGGAGAGAGAGAGAGAGAGAGAGGAAGTGAGGAGACAGAGAGAGAGAGAGGAAGTGAGGAGACAGAGAGAGAGAGAGAAGGGGGGGAGTGAGGAGACAGAAAGAGAGAGAGAGGAAGTGAGGAGACAGAGAGAGAGAGAGAGAGAAGTGAGGAGACAGAGAGAGAGAGAGAGAAGGGGGGGAGTGAGGAGACAGAGAGAGAGAGAGAAGAGAGGAAGTGAGGAGACAGAGAGAGAGAGAGAGAGAGAGAGAAGGGGGGGGAGTGAGGAGACAGAGAGAGAGAGAGAGGAAGTAAGGAGACAGAGAGAGAGAGAGAAGGGGGGGAGTGAGGAGACAGAGAGAGAGAGAGAGGAAGTGAGGAGACACAGAGAGAGAGAGAGGAAGTGAGGAGACAGAGAGAGAGAGAGAGAAGGGGGGGAGTGAGGAGACAGAGGAGAGAGAGAGGAAGTGAGGAGACAGAGAAGAGAGAGAGAAAGGGGGGGAGTGAGGAGACAGAGAGAGAGAGAGAGGAAGTGAGGAGACAGAGAGAGAGAGAGAGAGAGAGAAGGGGGGGAGTGAGGAGACAGAGAGAGAGAGAGAGAGAATGGGGGGAGTGAGGAGACAGAGAGAGAGAGAGGAAGTGAGGAGACAGAGAGAGAGAGAGAAGGGGGGGAGTGAGGAGACAGAGAGAGAGAGAGAGGAAGTGAGGAGACAGAGAGAGAGAGAGAATGGGGGGAGTGAGGAGACAGAGAGAGAGAGAGGAAGTGAGGAGACAGAGAGAGAGAGAAGGGGGGGAGTGAGGAGACAGAGAGAGAGGAAGTGAGGAGACAGAGAGAGAGAGAGAAGGGGGGGGGGAGTGAGGAGACAGAGAGAGAGAGAGAGGAAGTGAGGAGACAGAGAGAGAGAGAGAGGAAGTGAGGAGACAGACAGACAGAGGAGGGAGGGAGGGAGGGAGAGAGAAAGAGAAAGAGAGAGAGAGAGAGAGAGAGAGAGAGAGAAAAATAGACAGACGGACAGACACAGACAGACACAGACAGACAAAGACAGACAGACAGATAGGGAAAGAGAGATGACAAGAAACAGAGACAGGGAGACAGAGACTAGGAAGGAGGAGTGGGATCAGTAGAAGACAAGAGGAAGAAGAGACGAACAATAAGACAGAGACAAAAAAAAAGGGGGGGGGGGGGGACCAATCTTGATGAGGAGAGGACTCAGTCCCCACCCCCCACCCCCACCCCCCGCACTTTGTCCTTTTAGTCCCATGCCTGAAAGATCACTGCCCACCCTCCACCCCCACTTCTCCTCCCCACCCCCCCCACCCCTACTGCCCTCAACCTTTTGACTCCATCCCCTTTACCCCCCCCCCCCCCCGCTGCCCCCCGCCTCCCCCCTCCCCCTCCTTTTCCTCTTCTTTCAGCACAGGCTGCACACCAAAAATTAATGCGCCAAGACCTTGCTTAAGAAATCGACTATTTATAGACTGGCGCAATTAAATTGTTTTGAGAAGTTTTATTGTAGTCTGAAGGTTGATTCTCTTCATTATCTTTCACATGGCCATCAAGATACAAGCCAAGTGGTTCCAAGCAGACAGATTAAAATCAAAGGAAGGGGGCTAGTTGGGCCCTTCATCAAGCTGGCGCAAAGATAAGGGTGAGTGCAAAGGCCGGAAATGTGACGTCAGCTAAGGGGAAGGTCATATATTTGAAGGCTGTGATTTCATCGGTGAAAATCCCCACAAAACAAGGGAAATAATTGTGGGGGGGGGGGGGGGTGTTCTTTTGATCAATTGTCACTTTAACATTAAATACTGGCTTAACTTATTATGGTAGGCCTCAAAACGCTTTGATGGATAATACAGTAGTGCAAAAAAATCCTAATTGTGGCGTGTGGCCAAGACTCCCCCCCCCCCCCCCCCCCCCCCCCCACCGAGGACGCCATCATGGACAGGGATGACGACGACAACGAAAGTAGTGGACATCAGGGGACAGTGATGACGGTTGGAACAGACTCAGCCGAGATCTTGAATGACTTGTACGAGACCTTGAAAGTCGTGTCAGTCATGGTCGTCATGTCTTGCATGTGACTTTAGAATACTGTCAGTCATGTGACGTGACTTCGCAGTCGTGTCATTCATGGCTGTCATGTCACGTGGGAGTAATAGGAGCGTAGATGCAGAATGCTTTTCCTCTTCTCTACCTGTTTGTCTGGCTGTTCGAATTCCTCTCTTTCATTCTCTTCCATTTTAGGAATATATGTTTATTGATTTTTGGCATTTCCTTTTTGTTTTTGTTGTGAATTTGGCTGCGTGTTTGGACTTTCTTTTCACTTCGGTGGCAAGAGCTGCGCAAAACAAAACAAAACAAAACTGAAACAAAACCAGAAACTGGCTGGATAATGCTACTTCCTCGTTAAGAAGATTAGACTAGTTTTACCTCTCTATCTCTCACTGTCTCACTGTCTCTCTGTCCGTCTGTCTGTCTGTCTGTCTCTCTCTCTCTCTCTCTCTCTCTCTCTCCCTCTCCCTCTCTCTCTCTCTCTCTCTCTCTCTCTCTCTGTGTACGCGGGGGTGAGCTGTCGTCATCCAAGAGGAGAAGACACGTTTTCTTCAGCTCCGCAGTTAATTAACGTTTTCTGTTAATTTCTCCGGTTTTCAGTCATAAAGCCTTTCAAGTCGGTGACAGTATCAAGATGCCATCAGCATCTCACGATTTCAGAGTTCGGTGTGGCGGGTTCGTCGCCGTCTTCATCAGTTTTATGGCAAAAAGAGCCAGGTTTAAGCTGTCCATGTCGGTGCGTGTATTAAAAGTACACACCCGTGTCACCGGTGTCATGGTAGGCTTGGTCCTCACCGCCTTTTTCTTCAGCGACCTTCTGCTCCGATGCGGCGACGTGGAGACGAACCCCGGGCCAAAGTCGTCCAGCTCCAGCTCCACGAAGCAGTCCCGCTTGGCTCGTGATGGCTCTGTTCGCCGTACAAGTACGGACTCTTCTGGGACTCCTGATCCTGACCATGCTTCAAGTAAACCCGGTGAGATCAATGCCGATCACCCGATGCTAAAAGACATTTTTACAATGTTATCATGCTTAACCACGAAGGTTGACAACATGTCGGACGATGTAAAAGGAGTGAAAGACTCAGTCGACGGACTAAAAAGGGACATGCATGACATGAAAGAGACGATCAGTGAGCTTCGTGTTCAAAATGACAATCTGAAGGCAGAGAACAGTATGATGAAAGATAGAATCGTGCGTTTGGAAGAAAAAGTTGATGATCTTGAAGGGCGATCAAAAAGGAATAATTTAATTTTTTATGGACTGCCAAGGAGGGAAGGAGAAACCAAACAGGACTGTGTGAATATTGTGCATAACCTGTTGACGGATGAATTGAAACTACCAAAGACCGTAGAGTTTGACAGAATACATCGCATCAACAATAAGCCTAATTCGCCTGTTATTGGCAGATGCACCTTTTACAAAGACAAAGAAGAAATTTTCAGAGCCAAAAAGAACCTTAAGAATACTTCAGTGTTTATTGGTGAGGACTTCACTCAGAGAGTCCGTGACATCAGAAAGAAGCTAGGACCACACTTAAAAGCTGCCAGAGACAACAACAAGAGGGCCACTATGATCTACGATCATCTCCTCATCGAGGGCAAGAAATTTGTTCTCGATGGGGATGATCAGTTAAAGGAAGTTAGATAAAGGTTTGGCCGGCCTCTGCAAACAAAGTTAAACTTCCACAATCCTAAAAGTCAAATTTCCCTGGTTGAGGATACAAAGGTAGATAATGTTGACCAAACACCGGTTCCGAAGATAAAATGCGGAAACGCACGTGCTGGTGGCCGTGTGTCATGTTTACTGAGAACAGGTTGTAGATGTGTACCGGCGAATTGTGAAATGCATGCTTGTTCTTCACGTGTTGGAATGATCTGTGACACCAGCCGTGACGAAGCTCGTGAAAATGACAGGGAACAACACAATGGGGAAGAGAGAAGAGAAAATATAACCAATAGAGACATCCCGATGGACGAAAGTCTGAATGAGAGTACGAATGATAGCGAGTATGAAAATGAACAAAATGTTAGTGAAACACAGGTTAAAAATAAAGTACACTTGTTCTCTCTCCTTCATTGGAACGTAGATGGCCTTCCATCTAAACTGAGTGATCAAAAGTTTTTATCGTATGTTTATAATTTTGATTTCATTTGTCTTGTTGAAACGTTCATGGAAAAAATAGATTCCCATTTGTTCCCCTACCATTCTGTCTTTTGTAAACCTGCGATTAAGCTGACAAGACACGGGAGGAGATCAGGTGGAGTGGTGTGCTTAATTAAAACCGAGTTGATGGCTTATGTATCTGAACTTACATGTGAACATGACAATATTATGTGTTTCTTATTAAATAAAACTTTATTTGGTTTTGAAAATAACATTCTTTATGTGTGTACTTACGTGCCTCCAATACATTCCCCATATTATACAACAATTGAAATTGAAAACGGCATTGTTTGCCTTGAAGAGGTTATAACAGATAAGATATTATTGTATGACAACGTTGATATCCTTTTGTGTGGGGATTTGAACGGCAGAACAGCCAACATTTTCCCTTTCAGCAATGATCAGTTTGATAGGTTCAGTTTCATGGATAAGAATGACAAAACAGATCTCATAAGATATTCTAAAGACTCGGAATTGAATGCATACGGAAGAATGATTTTGAATTTATGTATTGCTTTTAGATTGTTTATCATGAATGGTGTATGTAATGGTGACCTTGAAGGTCATTACACATACATAACGGAAACAGGGAGTAGCGTGAATGATTATTTCTTAGTTTCTGAAGATCTGTTCGATACTATTAGAAATTCTTGCCGTTTGCATGTTTCTGATATGATTAATTCTGATCATCAACCATTGGAATTTTATTTTTATGCGAAGAATGATGTGTTACGCAATGACAATGATTGGCGTGATATACCTTTATTTATTAAAAAGATAGTTTGGAATGATGACTTTGCTGAACAGTTTCATAATAGCATGCATTCAAGAAATACAAAAGAAAAACTTAATCAAGCCAGCATATTGATGGGTACTGACATTAATCAGGCATTACATTTATTTAATGAATGCATAAGAGAGCAAGCAGTATGTATGGAAAAGAAAATTTATACATGTCAGAAAAGGTCAGAAAAGTGGTATGATGATGAATGTAAAACTTCTAAGCGCAATGTTAGAAAACTTTTAAGAACATGTAGGAAATCATCCAGAAAAAATACAAAGTTGCCGGATACAAAGTTGCCACCAAAGGAGAATTCACCCGAAAAAGAGGCTAGGACAGCTTTTTGCAAAGAAAGAAGGGAATACAAAAAGCTGTTACAGAGAAAGAGACAAGAATATAATAGAATTGTACTTGAACAATTGATTATGTCTGTAAATGACCAGAAAGAATTTTGGCAAAATATGGGTAGAGTTTCTAGTAAGAATAAGTTTCAGCCAAACAAGATCACAGTACAGGAATGGTTTCAACATTTTAAAAGGGTTCTTGAAAAACATGAGACTGATGGCAACAAATATATCTGTACAGGTGCTTCTGATGTTTCAGATAATTTTTCAGATAATGATAACGATGGTCAAGGAAATGGAAATGATGCACATGAGAATGATGATTATGATGATGTCAACTTTCTGAATCGGCCTATTTCTAAAGAAGAAGTCATACTCTCAGTGAGAAAATTGAAAAGTAAGAAAGCAGCTGGACCGGATGGTATAATTGGAGAGCTATTAAAAAAATCAGGAGATGATGTAATTGGTTTCTTTGTAAAATATTTCAATGTTCTATTTGACACGGGTCAATATCCTGATTTATGGAAAGAATCTATTATTGTTCCATTGTTTAAAAAAGGCAACATTAACGATCCAAATAATTACAGAGGAATTTCCCTTTCAGACATAAGTAGCAAAATATACAGCTCTATAGTTAATTCAAGATTACAGGAATGGGTTGAGCAGAACAATATTACCGGTGAATTCCAAGCTGGGTTTAAACGAAATTATTCTACAACCGATCACATATTTACACTTTTAGCAATCATTCAAAAGCAATTTTCATGTAATAGAAAACTGTATGTAGCTTTCATTGATTTTGAGAA
>CM065729.1:51590241-51595241 GCA_033310375.1 Conus canariensis
AGGGGGGGGGGGATTCAAAGAGAAAGGAAGAACAAAAAGGAAACATGGAAAAGAGGGCGGGGGGGGGGAGGAAAGATCGCAGAGAGAAAGGAAGAATAAAGGCAAAAAAGGAGAAAGAAACGAAAGGCCATGGAGGGTAAGAGAGAGAGAAAAGGAAAATAAGGAGGGAAGACAGGAACGAAAATAGAGAAAAATCAAGAAACAAAAAGAAGAAGGAAGAACAGCAGGAAAAGATGAAGAAGGAATGATAAAAAAAAAGGAAAGAAGATGTAGGGAAGGGGGAGAAGGAGTGAAGAAAGGAGACCGCTTAGAGGAAGAAACGAAAGTACGAAGGAAGGAAAAAGGAAATAAGATAGAGGGAAAGGGGGAAAAATGGAAAGAGAAAGGAAGAATGAAAGGAACGCAGGCAGAGAAAAAGGCAACATGGAACAGAGGGCAGGAAAAGGGAAAGACAGGTGAGGTAAACTAATGTTGCTTATAGCCCAGCCGACCGCAAAGGGCCATATCAGGACTGTCACCACGTTGAAGTCAGCTCACAAGTCAAAAAAAAAAAAAAAAAAAAAAAAAAACCCCACATTTCACACATCTCTTTAAAACACACCTTCTAAAAACGTACCAGAAACTTCGTTTAAAACAATCTTTCTTCCATAAAAATCTGAAGATGAGAAGAAAAATGTTGATCTCTTTCAGAAACTCGAAGATCACGTCAGGTGGGGACATCTCTGAACAGGGCTTTTGTCTTGGAGTCGAGAGAAGGGAAGAAAAAGGCAAGAAAGAAGAAAGAACCGAAAAGTCATGGAGGGTAAGAGAAAAAAAAGGAAAATAAGGAAGGAAGACATAAAAAAGAAAGTAGAGAATTTTTTTTTTTAAAGGAAAAGAAGAAGGAAGAAGAAATAAAGGACGTGGAAGGAAAGGAAGAAAAAAATGATGTAAGAAAGGACAGATTACAGAGGGAAATGAAGAATGGAAAGAAATTAGAGAAAAAGGATGGAAGGAAGGAATGGAAGAAAAAATCAGATAAAGAAGATGAAACGAAAAACGTGAATTACGACCGAAAACGAAAGGAAGAGAACAAAGGAAAATTTTTAAAGCAAAGGAAAGAGGGAAGGAAGACAAGAATGAAGAAATAATGGAGGGAAAAGTAAAAAAAAAAGAAGAAAAAAGAAAAAAAAATGGATGCACTTTTTTCACTCAAAAAAAAAAAAGTAAAAGAAAAAAGAAGGAACTGTCTGCATGGGAAGAATTTGATATGAGTCACATCAGGCAGATACTTGCCGTGGAGTAGAGGAAATTTTATCCTACAAATGAACAAACAAACAAAAATGAATTACTATGCATGAATGAATACATACATACATACATACATACATACATACATACATGCATGCATACATAATATACATACACATATGACATACATACATACATACATGCATGCATGCATACATACATACATACATACATACATACATACATACATACATACATACATACATACATACATGCATGCATGCATGCATACATACATACATACATATCCACACACACATACATATCCACACATACTTTGAAAAAGAAAAGTATGTGAATCACCACGAAAAAAAAAATGCAGAATCGCGCACACTATAACAGTGAAAGATAAGACAACCCAACCCAAAGCCACACGACACCGCATAGCAGTCCACAGCACAGTAATATTGGACACAGCTGTATACTAGGCAGCATTAGTAGCAGCGGGCCGGCTAACAAGGGAGAAAACTCGACAGACACGCGAATCGCATGTGCCAAAGAACTCGAAGAGCATTCTACTTGGAAGCAGATCTGTCGAATGTGGCTGCCGTTAATACGTCTGAGACCATAATTAGGCCTGAGAGGAGAAGACGAAGAAAATCCTTTCTGATGACTCAATACTCATGTCTGGCTGGGCTTTTTTTCTTTTCTTTTTTGTTTTTTTATTAATAATGGGGATGGGGAGTAGCGTGGTTTGTTCTTGTTGTTGTTGTTGTTTTTTGTTGGTTTTTTTTTTGTTTTTTGTTCTTTGCTTTGTTTTGTTTTGTTTTGTTTTGTTGTTTTCTCAGACTATGCGGAGTGAGAGGTAGTACGTATCGTTAGCTTTTCTGCTGCGGTTTGAGGATGTTGTTGAAAACGCTGTTGAGAATGTATTGTTGCTGATATTGTTGGAGGGTGATGGTAGTGTTGAAGTGTTTGTTGATGCAATTGGTGGTGGCGGTGGTGATGCTGGTGGTGGTGGTGGTGGTGGTGGTGATGGTAGGGGTGATGGTAGTGGAGGGAGAGGTGATGTGGCACCGGATGATTTGGGAAGACTCAAGGCGAACACAGGAATACTCAGACGAATTGGAATGAGCTCAGACACCCTTTTAAACAGTGACAGCGCTTACCATTCTTACCTGCATTAGCTTTGCAACAGTGAGTGTCAAATTCTCTCTCTCTCTCTCTCTCTCTCCTCTCTCTCTCTCTCTCTCTCTCTCTCTCTGCGTCTCCTTTTTTCTCTCTCTGTCTCTCTCTCTGTCTCTTCATCCCTCTTTAACACATGCCCTCTCCATTCTCTACCTCTTGCTCTTGCAACTTTTGTTCAGAATTTCTCCTCTCTCTTTCCTCGCTTTCTATCTATCTTTCATTCTCCCTCACTGTCTGTCTCTAGTTCTTTCCTTGTTTCTCGTCTCTTTCTCTTTCCCTCGATTTCTGTTTTCTCTCTTCTCTATATTCTTTCTCCCACTTCTCTCCTGTCTCCATCTCTTTCCCCTCTATCTTGTCTCTTCTTCTTTCTTGTTTTCCCTTCATTTCTATCTTCATCTTTCTCTTTCTGATATCTTTTTTTCTTCATCTTTTTCTTTCTCTTTTTGCTTTTTTATCTGAATTTTCTATTGTCGTCTTTCTTTCATCGATTTCCTTTTTCCCTGTTCGTTCATCTTATTTTTTCCCCCTCTCTTCGTCTTCCTTGTCTCCTTTGTTATCACTTATCTTTCTCTTCATTTTTGTCCCTATTTCATCTTTCTTTTCGTATTTTTTTTCTCATTTTTCTTCTTTCGCTTTTTTATTTCTTTTGCTGTCTTTCTACTTTTTCCTCCTGGTGTTTCATCTTCTCTTTCCCTCCTCTGTCTTCGTCTTCTCTTGTCGTCTTTGTTCTTTCTTTTCTTCTTTCAGATGTTCATCTTTCTAGTTACTTTTTTCATTTTTTCCCTTCTTTCTTTTCTCTTCTCTTTTCTCTTTCATTCTTTCTTCTTCATCTTTTTATTTCTCCTTTTGTGTTTCATCTCTCTTGTCGTGATTTTTTCTCTCTTTGTCTTGTTCTTCTCGCACTTTCTTTCTTCCTATTTCTCTTTCACCTCTTCTGTCTTCATCTTCTTTTTTCCTTCTTTTTGTCTTCATCCCCCCCTCCCCCCCTGTCATTTCCTTTATTTGTGTATTTCTTCTCTTCATTTCATAATGTTCCTCTTTCTTTTCATCATTCCCTGTTACCTTCATCGTTCTCTTTCTCCTTATTTGATACATTCGTTCTTGTCTTTGCCTTCACTTTATGTCTATATCTCCATTTGTCTCTTTCTCATTACTTTCTATCTTTATCCTTCTCTTAACCCACACTTTCTGCCATCCCGCTTCCTTGAACTGCCCGAAAATGCACAAACACACACGAACGTGCGCACACGCTAACCACACACACACACACACACACACACACACACACACACACACCACACACACACACACACACACACTCACTCACTCACACGCACGCACGCACGCACGCACGCACGCACGCACGCACGCACGCACGCACGCACGCACACACACACACACACACCACACACAGACGCGCACGCACGTATGTACGTACGCACATACACACACACGCAAGCGAGACGGAACCAGGTCCTAGTCTTGACGGCTGGCGTTAGGGACACAATGGTACTGTTGTGCTGTGGTGTGTGCAGTACTGTCCGCTGACTGTAGAGATGGAAGAGATGGGGGGGGGAGGAGAGGGCTTTGGAGATTTGGTGGAGGGAGGGGGAGGGGCGGGATGGCTGTTATGTACCTGCCCAGAAACTTTCTCCACCCAGGAAACGCCCACCTATGGTCCCTAACTGACCGCCTGTCCCTCACAGCAAGAATACCATCCGTCTGAGCGTAGCCAGAATGAAAAAAGGAAATTAAGAAATAAAAGTAAAAATCTATGTCTAACTAGATTGGGTCACTGACGCGTCAGAAGTATGCAGTGTTTGGCTTTTTTGTTGTTGTTTGTTTAACTGAAATTTCACGCTTACAAAAACAACAACAACAACAGCAACTACTACTACTACTACTACTACTACTACTACTACTACTACTACTACTACTACTACTACTACTACTCCTGACTGCAAAATACACAACCTGAATTCTCACACCTGTCTTGATTGCAGATCTGCCCTAAGTGTGAAATACACCTTCTGACTTTGTACTCCTGTTATGATTGTAAAAGACAATTCCCTGATTGTCTACACTCCTCCCGATTGTAAAATACCCCCCTGGTTTCCTACATTTGCCTTTAATGTTAAATGAATCTCTGGACCTTTTACATCTTGCGTGATTGTTAAATACACACCTCGACTTTCTACACCTGTTCTGATTTATAAAATAATTTCATGACTCTCTGCACTTGTCCTGTTTGTTTAATACAAACCCGGCTTTTCACAGCTGCCCTAATTGATAGTACACCTGATTTTCTACCCCTGTCCTCAGTGTAAGAAAAATACACCACCTGACTTTCTGCATCTGTCCTAATTGTAAAAGCAAATACACCTTCCGGCTGTTCTAACCTGTCCTGACAGTACATAACAAGGCCTGATTTTTCACACCTGTCCTGATTGTAAAATACATCTACTGACTTTCCACACTTGTTCTGATTGTTAAATACACCCCCAGCCTTTCTGCACGTGTTCTGATTGCAGTAGACACCTTCTGACTCTCTATGCCTGTCTGGTTGTAACATGCTACTCCCC
>CM065729.1:51600241-51602741 GCA_033310375.1 Conus canariensis
GCTGTCTTTACTTGGGGCCCAGTGAGACACATCAGTCCGCTGTCTTTACTTGGGGCCCAGTGAGACACATCAGTCCGCTGTCTTTACTTGGGGCCCAGTGAGACACATCAGTCCGCTGTCTTTACTTGGGGCCCAGTGAGACACATCAGTCCGCTGTCTTTACTTGGGGCCCAGTGAGACACATCAGTCCGCTGTCTTTACTTGGGGCCCAGTGAGACACATCAGTCCGCTGTCTTTACTTGGGGCCTAGTGAGACACATCAGTCCGCTGTCTTTACTTGGGGCCCAGTGAGACACATCAGTCCGCTGTCTTTACTTGGGGCCTAGTGAGAGTCTTTGATGCGCAACATTGATCGGTTGTGCGTAATCGGTCGTTTGCTGTTGTTGTTGTTGTTGTTGTTGCTGTTGTTTTTGTTGTTGATGTTGTTGTTTTGTATTTTTTAAGTTTTTGTTCTGTTTGGTTTGGTTTAGTTTTATGTGCTCTGATTTTCTCTTTGTTGTTGTTGTGTTGTTGTTGTTGTTGTTGTTGTTGTTGTTGTTGTTGTTGTTGCTTGCTTGCTTTGTTATTGTTTAGTAGTTTCGTTGCATCGATTTGATATGCATTTATAGAAAACTGTTTCACAGACACACACGCGCGCACGCGCGCGCACTCAGAGAGAGAGAGAGAGAGAGTGTGTGTGTGTGTGTGTGTGTGTGTGTGTGTGTGTGTGTGTGTGTGTGTGTGTGTGTGTGTATGGGAGAGAGAGAGGGGGAGAGAGAGAGAGAGGGAGAGGTGATAAATCCTGAGTCCAAATGCGTCTAAGCTCCAGATAAAGAATGAAGCTAACAACAAAATCCGTCCTTGTTAACTACTGATTATCTTCAAAGACAGACTTGCGTTTGAGGGCAAGAGGGCACGAGAAGTAATCCTTCTCCAGGGAGTGCCCTGTTAGTTTTATTGTTCTTATAAAGGGGTCAGCAGGGCCAGCACACTCAGCTGTTTCGTTCTGTAAAGACCTCGTCAGACTTGCTAGTGGCTAATGTTTCCTGCTGGAGAGAAACACGTCCATATAACCGGAAGGGGAAGTCTTCCAAATCGAGTAGATCTTCCAGTATATGTAAACAATGTCTCAAGAACAAACCAAAAAAGAAAAGAAAAAAGAAAAAAGCGTACCCAGTAAAAGGATAGATAAGAACGTTATACAGAGGAATCTGTATTACTTTCACATAACTTAAAAAAATATAAACTTGTTTTTGAAAAGGAAAAAGGGGGTACAAGATGTAATTCTTCTGTAGAAGGATTTTTCCTAATTTCGCGTCCCTCCACCATCATCACCACCACCAACCTATTTCCTTCCCCTCCCCCACCCCCACCCCCCACCCTCCACCCCCCTCCGACCCCCCACCCCCGCCCACACTGCCCTCCAGTGAAACAGATGAGCTGTCGTTGTCAATGCTGGGCGCAGTTCGTCAGAGGAGGAATGTGAGCATCGTGCACGGTGAGACACCCTCAGCACTGACTGCGTCATAGCCGGAGTAAACGCAGAGTGACGGGCCCTGACAGACTGTGGTGGCCTGGAATGATGCCCCCTGCTAACTGTTCTGTACTAAATGAAGCGTGGGGCGTTCAGCCATCTTTCTTTCTACTCGCTCGCTACTCGTTTTCTTCACCCGTCCCTTCATCTGGATCTTTCCCTTCCTTGTCGTCGCCTATGTTCTTCTCTCTCTCTCTCTCTCTCTCTCTCTCTCTCTCTCTCTCTCTCTCTCTCTCTCTCTGTCTCTCTCTCTCTGTCTCCCTCTCTCTCTCACACTGTCCTGTCTCTCTCTCCTCTCTCTCTCTCTCTCTCCTCTCTCTCTCTCTCTCTCCCCTCTCTCTCTCTCTCCCCCCTCTCTCTCTCTCTCTCTCTCTCTCTCTCTCTCGTCTCCCGATCACGTAGAAATTCGTTTACTTTTTTGTGTTCGTTAAAGTCATTTTATTTGGGGCATATCATTTATTTATTTATTTACTTACTTATGGTTTCGTTTATTATTATCTTTTTCACCTTATCATCTCTCCGGATGTTTGCCATTCTGGAAAGGGCGTATAATACAGATAGAGCTTGTGGCCGCCATGCCCACCACAACACACTGAACTGAACATACACAGCCCCTCTTCATCACTCCCCTCCTCATCCCCACCCCCTTTCACCGTCGCCTCCCGCCTACCCACCCACCCCCCCTACCCCACCTTCACCCCCCAACCCCCCAACCCCCCCCCCCCCCCCCCCACCCGCATTGCCCTATTTGCCTGCCGTCTCGTCTGCTCGGAGTTGGTCGATTTTCTTGGCTGTTCTGTGCACTTGGTTTCGGTTGTCTGGTTTTCAATCATTCAGCGCGCGCAGGACGGGTGGGTTTTCGCTCCACTGTCCATCCAATAATGACGTCTGAATTTCAATTAAAAAGCCAGAGGAACGAGGGGTAGAGAGGACTGCGGGCTGGGGTGGGGGGCGGGAGGGGGTAGGAGGGGGGAGGGGGGAGGTGAT
>CM065729.1:51607741-51610241 GCA_033310375.1 Conus canariensis
GAAACATACTACATTTCTTGCAGGAAAGAAACTGAAAGGAAGGAAAGGAAAATGAGACAGAAAGACCAAAAGAAAAAGTGTCAATCGGTCACAAAACTTTTTTTTCTATGAACAGGAAAGAAAGGAAAGAAAATTGAGAAAGAAAAAAAAAACGGAAAGGAAAAAATGTAAACCTGTCACAAAACTCTTACTAAGGTTCAGTCATTTATACCATTGCACAACTGAAAATAAAAATGCATATCTGATACTGGGCTAATTCAATACAAATCACATCCATACAGTATTTTAGTATATTGTCGCCTTCTTGACTAGACATGCCACCACCAAAGTTGCTACTGCAGTGATGGTGAGGTAAACTGGCATTCCATCCAATCGCTAGAAACTCAGCTATGATGTATGTGGTGACACACCACCTTCCTCCATTCTCCCGTCCCCTCACCCCCCCCCCCCCTGCGGCCCTTCCCTCCCCCACCCCACGCTCCACCCCCACCCCCTCTGGCAGCTCGAAAGTCCCAGTGGGCTCACTTTTCTCCCCACAGACTGTCTGGCTCCGCGGATGTGCTGTATCAGGTTGTCTCCCTTTAGTTTGAACAGCAAAGAACAGAGAAGTCGCATCTCTCTCCTTACACATACATACGCGTACAACCAACTGCATGTGTGTGTGTGTGTGTGTGTGTGTGTGTGTGTGTGTGCGTGTGTGTGGTGTGTGTGTGTTGTGTGTGTGTGTGCGCGCGCGCGCGCGCGTGGGTGTGTGTATATCTGTGTGTCTGTTGCAGAGGGAGGGGAGGGAGGCGAAGGGAGGGACATACACACACACACACCACCACCACCACCACCACCACCACCGAGAGCCTCCCTGGAAGACAGACAGACAGACCGATAGACAGACAGACTATAGATGGGCACGCAGGCAAGCAAGCACGCAGACAGACAGAAGGA
This sequence comes from Conus canariensis, assembly GCA_033310375.1. Lineage (NCBI taxonomy): Eukaryota > Metazoa > Mollusca > Gastropoda > Neogastropoda > Conidae > Conus > Conus canariensis. The sequence continues at coordinate 51,608,681 of CM065729.1, forward strand.
CAGACAGACTGATTGACAGACTGAAGGACAGCGAGGTCAGGGAGGAGGAGGGGGGGGGGAGGGATGGGGAAGGGCACATTCACAGACTGATAGAAGACATAACAGATGAAATCTGATGGTATCTCACCCCTCCCCTCCCCTCCCCGCCTTCCTCACCCCTCACCCCCTCTATCGTCACCCTGCGGTCGGCGATTCAGACACGGACCACTTGGCCACAAGGAGCACCAAAAGGTAACCCCTGAGTCCACCGTCTGATTACAGACCATCCCCCCTTCCCACCCACCGTCCTGCCCCTCTGCCCCCCCCCCCCTCCTACCCCTCCCCCCTTCCCCCCCCCCCCCCCCCGCATCTCACGATTCCCCTCCCCCCCCCCACGTCCCACCCCCAACCCCTGGTTTGCAGACGAGAAGATAGCCAGCTGTTTGTGTGGTTAGAGACTGTGTGGGAGAGGGGGGGGGGGCAGTGATTTCAGCGATGTTGTTTGCTGTTCAAATCTGAATCCTGGGTAGTGGTACACACGCAAGACTGCCCTTGTGCAATGTTGTTTGTTTGCTTGTTTGTTTATTTTGGTGATGGGTGGGAGTGGATGGGTGGGGGAACTGATTTTGACCCCCCCCCCCTTTTATTTTATGAGCATCCATAAAGAAAAAAAACTTCCAATGATCAATATTAAAAATGTACATAAACATCATACAAGGTTATAAAACACGTTGCGCACCTTATCTCAAATCCATCCAATCGTGACATTTGGAGAATGCAAATTAGATTGACAAATTTCAGCATCACATTGTTCTGATCAGGCTTCAAGGTCGTGGATGACATGGAAACGTTAAGGACAAAATATACAGTATGTATAATGAGCATCAGCTCTCTCATAATTCGATATATAGGGCCCATTTTGTTTGGTAGTTTGCATAATTCATCTCCATTAAGGACACATATTTTCTCCATTTTGTATCTATAGTCCAGCTCCTTTTTCAAAGAAAATGGTCCTGTTTCTGGTTTTGATTTTGATTTTCTCGGTCAGCAAAACCTCTCTCCGTGCAAACGAGTAAAAACTGTGGATGCTGCTGCACTGTGGACAGAGTAGTTTCCATACTAACACGTATGATCGTTGATCCTCACTGACCCTCATCCCCCATCCCCAATCTCCCCCTCCCCTCCCTCCCTCCCTCCCTTCCCCCACTCCCTCCCTTCCCTCCCTCCCACGACCTACATGCTGGACGATTTTTTTACGATTTTTTTTTCTCTTCCTCTGTGTGGAAAAAAAAAAAAAAAACATTGATCATACGTAGCTACTTCCAAATAACATCCGATCCGCTCAGTCATGAGCGAAGAAATGTTTTTAGCAATTTGAAGACTGTGATTGGTGGAATACAGTTTCATATGGTGTTGGGTCAGGGGAGGTAATTTGCGTATCTGACTCACATGTACTGGATATTTGCAAAGACAAGAAGTACATGAGGAATTTGAAGGGTGTGATTTGTGAATTACAGTTTCACTTCGTGTTATGTCAGTAGAGGTAATTTGCCAAGCTGACTCACGTGCACTGGATATTTGC
>CM065729.1:51615241-51617741 GCA_033310375.1 Conus canariensis
CTCTCTCTCTCTCCTCTCTCTCTCTCTCTCTCTCTCCTCTCTCTCCTCTCTCTCTCTCTCTCTCTCCCCTTCCTCCCTCCCTCTCTCTCCATCCCTCTCTCTCTCCCTCCCTCCCTCCTCCTCTCTCTCTCTCTCTCCTCTCCCTCCCTCCCTCTCTCTCTCCTCCCTCCTCTCTCTCTCTCCCTCCCCCCCCTCTCTCTCTCTTCTCTCTCTCTCTCTCTCTCTCTCTCTCTCTCTCTCTCTCCCTATTTGTTGACGTTCCTATTACACATCTTTTTGAGGCTCGACAGTTGCCTCTCCAAGGCAAGGTAAATGAATGATGGTTTGGGCAGATTTTCGCACTGGAGGCCGAAGTGGGGAGAGTTTGGCGGGGAGAAGGCGGGTGGAGGGAGGCTGGAGGGCACATCCTTAGTATTGCTGTCGGTTACTTCCCTTTTCAGGGGCTTCTTCTTTGTTTGTGTGAGCGTGTTTAACCGGCGATTTGGTGGCATAACTGCCTATATGAGTCACAGAACGAGCACGCAGGTACGGGTTGAATTTCTTTCTGTATTAAGACTCGATTTTTGTTTATACCTACTGGCGTACACTCACTCATTCACATTGAGCTCCTTAAGTTCGCCTCTTTCCCGTGCACGTGTATATGAGTATGTATATATATGTGTGTGTGTGTGTGTGTGTGTGTGTGTGTGTGTGTGTGTGTGTGTGTGTGTGTGTGTGTGTGAGTGAATGTGTGTGTGTGTGTGTGTGTGTGTGTTGTGCCGGTGTGTGTGTGTTTGTGGTGTGTGTGTGTGTGTGTGTGTGTGTGTGTGTGTGTGTGTGTGTGTGTGTTTACGCGCGCGTGCGCATTGGCGTACAAGCCCACGTGCAAGCGTGTGTGCCTTTTTGCATCTTTCATCAGTGAAACCAAAGTGATGTCTGATCTGCATACAAGATCTTTGCTCAGCGTCTTAGAGTTTATTTTTTTTCCTATTACCTGGCTGGTTGCGATCTCTCTCTCTCTCTCTCTCTCTCTCTCTCTCTCTCTCTCTCTCTCTCTCTCTCTCTCTCTCTCTCTCTCTCTCTCTCTCTTGCTGGAAAAAGGATAGAATGCACTCTGTAAGAACAACTCTCTCTCTCTCTCTCTCTCTCTCTCTCTCTCTCTCTGTGTGTGTGTGTGTGTGTGTGTGTGTGTGTGTGTGTGTGTGGTGTGTGTGTGTGTGTGTGTGTGTGTGTGTGTGGTGTGTGGTGTGGTGTGTGTGTGTGTGTGTGTGTGTGTGTGTGTGTGTGTGTGTGTGTGTGTGTGTGTGTGTGTGTGTGTGTGGTGTGGTGTGTGTGTGTGTGTGTGTGGTGTGTGTGTGTGTGTGTGTGGTGTGGTGTGTGTGTTGTGTGTGTGTGTGTGTGTGTGTGTGTGTGTGTGTGTGTGTGGTGTGTGTGTGTGTGTGTGTGTGTGTGTGTGTGTGTGTGTGTGTGTGTGTGTGTGTTTCTTTGGGCTGCAGCAGCAGGGGAAGCGGAAGAACGAGGGTTGGAGTGGGAAGTATCAGGAAGGGAGTGGGTATCCCTTACCCCCAAACCTCCATCAAGACGCTGTTCTTCACGGGCCACTTCACAGAACGCCTCACACCTCCACGCCACCCCCACCTCCACCCCCAACCCACCCCACTACTACTACTACTACTACTACTACTACTCCTTAGACTGTTATCATCATCAACACCCCACGCCCTAACCCTACAAAACGGAAGGGGGTGGGGAGGGGTGGGGGTGTCAGTGTCTAAGGCTGCTCTTAGAAAGAGTCAAGTGGTGTAGTAGGGAGGGAACCCTCCCATTCTGGGGTCAGAGCTGGACAAGTGAGAGAGGGAGGACACCTGGTAAGCGTTTGACCAACTGGTCTGTCTGCCTTATAATTCTTATCGCTGTTCGATAGCGAGCGAATTCGGAGGTGGGAGTCGAGACAGGGGTGGGGGGTGGGGGTGGAGGGGAGGAGGGGGAGAGAGGGGAGGGGGGGGCACTTGATAGGTGAAGTAGTCAGGCCGGTACGAGACTGCACATCCATCAATTTGACACATCACCAGCTCATGACCAGGTCGATGTCACTAGCGTCTACAGGGGAGCGGGGGAAGGGGAGGGGGGGGGGAGATGACGAGAGACAGACAGACAGACAGTCAGATAAACAGACAGACAGACAGACAGACAGAGACAGACAGAAACAGAGAAATTCTGTCGTTCGTTTAGCAGTTAAGTCCTTCAGATAAGGGGAGGGGAGAGTGATGGGTGGGTGGGGGGGGGGGGTTGATAATCGCATCCACCAATGTCAAAAGCTAAAAGGTTCCTAGGCATGAGAAAGAGCCTGGAAAGAGAAAGTAAGACAGGGAAGGAGGGAGAGAGAAGGGGGGGGGGGCAGACAGACAGGCAGAGAGGGGAGAGAGAGAGAGAGAGGGAGAGAGAGAGAGAGAGAGGGAGAAGAGAGAGAGAGCCGTGGCAGTGGACCGCGAGCGAGCGAGAGAGAGAGAGAGAGTGGGAG
>CM065729.1:51620241-51622741 GCA_033310375.1 Conus canariensis
CACACATACACACATAAACGCACGCACGCATACACATACACATGCACACACACACACACACGCACGCACACACACACACACACACACACACACACACACACACCACACACACACACACACACACACACACACACACAACGCATTCCACACAAGGTTAAAGGACCAAAAGCAAACACAATAAAAAGAAATCTCCTTGATTATTAAACAGATGTGGTGATGGGGACGGACATACAATAGTACACACTGGCAGACAGGGCGAAAAAAAATAATGAGGTGGCGCCAACCTGTGGCAACATGGTCTGCCAGAGAGGAGAGAAAGCTTAATTCAACATCCAAGAGTCTGTTGTGGCGGGCGAGTTACACAACACCCTGCAACACAACACTTTGACGAGCGTTAGGACACCGCCCTACAAACATATCGCCTTGCACACAATCCAACGCGCAGGCCAACATCACTTTAAGAGAGACACAACAACACAGGCTGCGCTGCATTTCGCTGACATCATCATCCTCCATCTCTTCCACCACCGCGCAATTCACACATGCGTGTTGCGCGCCCGCGCACAAACATACACGCGCTCACGCACGCTCGCATGCACATTCATAAACAGGTGCGCGCGACGCGCGCTCGTGCTCACGCACGCTCGTACGAACACACACACACACACGCGCGCGCGCGCCAGCACGCACGCACGCACGCACGCACGCACGCACGCACGCACACACACACACACACACACACACACACACACACACACACTCATACACACACACGCATACGCGCGCGCACGCACACAAACGTACACACATGCACTCACATACACACACACACACACACACACACACACACACAACACACACAAAGCTCGAAAAACTTTAAATCTGTTAAAGATTATTAGCAAGCATGCTTGGGCTCAGGACACAGTTACTCTTTTGCACCTTTCTACTGCACTGGTTAGATCAAAATTAACGTATGCACAAGAGGTGTTCTTCAGTGCACCCAAATACTTACTGAAAAAACTTCAAAGTATTGATTCCAAAGCATATAAGATAGCCATGGGACTACCAGTACATGCCTCTTGCACAAAAGCATACAGTGCTGCTGGAATATTACCACTGGAAGAATATAGGAATCTTGCATGCACCAAATTTGTTATAAGAAGTTCTACTATAGACAACAACATAGGCCCTGAAATAAATATTAAATCGGACACTGATTTTCCCAAAAGGGCTAAAAACATATCATCTCAAATGACTCTAAGAACATATACTTCCTCGATTTTAGAATCCTCAGATATCAAACTAACATCTATTGCAAAAAGATCTATTGTGTCTCCTATCCCTCCCTGGAAACTAGTACGAGCACATTTTGATATTGAGCATACAGATTTAACAAAGGCTGAAAATACTAATTTGTTATCATCCAATATGAAAATGCATTTGCATGATCACTACTCCAACCATTTTAAGATATACACAGATGGATCATTAATCAATGAACATGCAGGTGCAGCATACATTATCCCAGGCCTTAACAAAGAAAAGTCATATTATCTCGGAAAAAACAAATCTATTTTCACTGCGGAGTTAACTGCTATAATGATGGCCTTAAAGTTTGTTGTTGATTACCCTCAAAATTTGCTTAAAGTTGTTTTATGTGTAGATTCTAAGTCAGTTCTTACTGCAATGAAGAATTTTAAATTAAAAGTTCGACCTGAGATGATCACTGAAATAAATAACTTAGTCCATTTCCTCTCAGTTAGAGACACTGAAGTAACATTTCTTTGGGTGCCCTCCCACTGTGGGTTATATTATAATGAAAAGGTTGATGTTCTAGCAAAGAGAGGAGCAAAACGATCTTCAGATTCGCATTTTTTGAACTTCTCTATGTCAGTGCAAGAGTGCTATACTTTGGCAGAAAAAGTACAATTTTCTAATTTTCATTTGATAGAAAGAGAAACTGGGTGTTTTTGGTTTACACGATGAAATGAAAAATATTCATGAAAAATTAAGTAAGTACGATCAAAACATATATCGTAGACGACAGATAAGTTCCTTGATCTGTAGATGGAAACTGGATTGTTTTAAAACAAAGTATGTGAAAAATATATATTGTATATGTGGTCATAGCATATCAACTGATCACATTCTTTCGTGTAACTTAATGAAAAAATTCATCCCAAATACGTCTGTACAGCCTATTCAAAATGTTTTCCTGTCAGCAAGTGAAACATATCTTTTCTTTTTACACTTAGCTAAAAGTCCAATTGGCAAATACTTATAATAGATAGCAGTCAGTAGTGAGATGAGACAGAAGAGTTATATGGGTTTTTTTTCCCTTCATCTTTGATTAAGTGGATTTTCTATTTTTGTGTTATAGTTGTAGATAAGTTGTTGGTTTTTTTTTTTTTTTTTTTTTTTTTTTTGTTTTGTTTTTTTTTTTACTCGTTGTGTTAACCTTTTGTCCCCGGCCCCAATTTTTTTCCCGTCTAATATCACG
>CM065729.1:51632741-51635241 GCA_033310375.1 Conus canariensis
TCTTTTCCTTTGTTCTTTCTTTCCACCCTTCCTTCCTTCTGTCCTTCCTTCCTTCCTTCGCTTTTTGTTTCTTTTGTTTCTTCTTTTCTCCCTTCCTGCTTTCCTTTCTGCCTTTATTCCTTCCTTTCTTCCTCCTTTTCTCCTTTATTCCTTCCCTACTTCCTTGCTTCCTCCCTTCTTTCCTTCCACCCTTCCTTCCTTCCTTCCTTCCTTCCTTCCTCCCTTCTTTCCTTCTACCCTTCCTTCCTTCCATCCTGCCTTCCTTCCTACCTTCTTTTATTACCACCTTCCCTCTTTCCTTCTTTTCCTCCTTCCGGCCTTCCTTTTTATCTACTTTCTTCCTTCCTTCTTTCCACCCTGTCTTCTTCCTTTTCCCCTCTCTTCATTCCTTTTTTCTTTCTTTCCTCCTTCTTTCCTTCCTTTCTGTCCCTCCGCCTTCTTTCCTTCCTACCTTCTTGTCCGCTTGCCTTCGCTTGCTCCCTGCCTTCATTTCTTTCTTCCTACTTTTCTTCTTCCCTTCCTTTCGACCTTCTTTCTTCTGTCTGTCTTTCCTTCCTTCTTTTTTTTTTTTTTTTTTTTGCATTCCTTCCTTCTCTCCTTTCTTCTGTCTTTTCTTCCTACTACTATTCATGCTTCTTTTTTCTCCTTCATTCTCTCCTTCATTCCCTTTTCCCTTCCCTCCTCTCTTCCTTTGTTTTTCCCTTCTTTCCTTTCTTCCTGTCTGCCTTCTTTCCTTCCGTTATTCCTCCCTTCCTTCCTACCGATGTTCCTTCCCTTCATCTTTCCTTTGTTTCTTCCTTCGTTCGTTTTTTTCTCACCTTTATTCTATCTTTCCTTCTCCCCTCCCTCCCCCTTCCTTTCTATCTTTCTTCTTTCTTTCCTTCCTTCCTACCTCCCTCCCCCCCCCCTACTCTCTTCCTATCTTCCGTTTTTCTCTCCTGTCTTCTTTTGTTCTTTCTTTCATACGTTCCTTCCTTCATTTCCTCCTTCCTTTCTTTTCTTCCATAGTGCCCTTCCTACCATCCTTCTTTCTTTCCTGTATTTCTGCTTTCTGACCTACATTCTTTCTTTCCTTCCTTTCCTTCTTTCTTCCTTCCTCCCTACCTTCATTCCTTCTTTCCCTCCCGTCTTCCCTCCTCGCTTTTACTTTCCTTTCATCCTTTCTTTGTTCCTCCCTCCTTCCTATTTCTTCTTTACTTACTTCCTTCTTTCCTTCTATCCATCCTTCTTTCGTCTTTTCCTTTCTTCCTTGCTTTCTTTTTTTTTTTCTATTGAGCATTTCACGTATTTCTTTTTTTTGTTGTTGTTTGTTGTTTACGTTGAATTGTTTTATTCAATTTATTTTTAACCGCGTCTCTCTCTCTCTTCTCTCTCTCTCTCCTTCTCTCTCTCTCTCTCTCTCTCCTCTCTCTCTCTCTCTCTCTCTCTTCTGCGTCTCACCCTTCCGCTATGTCTCTCTCATAGCAATTTTGTGAGGTGACATTTTCCTTCAGAATTGTTTTTACATGTCAAAATGTTTGTTTTGAATCTTTACATGTTAACATATTTGTTTTTATTCTTTATGTTTATAGTCATGTCTGCATGGGTTTTTTTGTCCTTCTTCGTCTTTTTCTTTGTTTCTTTCTTCTGACAATTTCTGTAATGTGTATTCCATCAGATTCTCTTTATGTGTCACCGTGTTTACTTGTTTTTTATTCATTTCAATCACGTGTTGTATTCTCCCTTTTTTTTTTTTTTTTTTTTTTTTTTTTTACCTTTTTTCTTTGCTGCCTTTCTTTCGTGTCTGTTTATCATGTCTTTTCCTTCTTTCATGCCTGATTTTCATATTTCCTTTCTCTTTTTTTTCCCCCTTTCATTTTCTGTCTGTTATTGGATAGAGGGAGACAGAGACAGACAAAGAGACAGAGAGAGGAGTAGCAAGGGATGGAGGGAGTGAGGGGAGAGAAAGAGAAAGACAGACAGACAGACAGGCAGACAGACAGGCAGACAGGCAGACAGACAGACAAACAGACAGAGAGACAGACAGACAAAGACAGACAAACAGTTGGACAGACAGAAAGTCAATTAAAAAAAAAAGAAACAAATGAAGTAAGAAGAAATAAACAAGAAAAGAAAAAAAAGAAGAACAGCAAGAAAATATCGTGTTGGGCTGACAAACACGTAAGAGTAATATGTATGTCATGACCAAGGCACAAACAAACCTCGTTAGAAGAAGAAGGAGGAGGAGGAGGAGGAGGAGGAGACGAAGAAGAAGAAGAAGCAGAAGAAGAAGAAGAAGAAGGAGAAGAAGAAGGAGGAGGAGGAGGACGAGGAGGAGAAGAAGAAAGAAGAAGAAGAGACGGACGAGGACGAGGACGAGGACGAGGAGGACGACGACGAAGAAGAAGAAGAAGAAAGAAGAGGACGACGACGACGACGACGACGACGATGAAGAAGAAGAAGAAGAAGAAGAAGAAGAAGAAGAAGAAGAAGAAGAAGAAGAAGAAAAGAAGAAGAAGAG
>CM065729.1:51652741-51675241 GCA_033310375.1 Conus canariensis
CTTCATTCACTGTGGTGTACGCGCGCGCATGCGCACGCACGCACGCACGCATTCATGCACGCACGCACGCACGCACGCACACACACACACACACACACACACACACACACACACATGCACACACACTCACACACACGCCCACTACATAAGCACACACACGCACACACCCATACACATTCCACACACCCAACTAGCCACCCCCACTCACACACACTTCACAAACATGCACATATACGCGTGCGCAAGCGCATACGGACATGTCAGTAGAACTTAAAAGCAAGCAAAGTCTCGTATCTTGGGGATAGAATCAATATCTTTTGGCAACCATTTGCTTCCTTCAAACATTCTGTCTTCTTTCTTCATGTAACTGCCTGTTTTATCTACAGTATTTACTCTTCTACTGTTGTGTTTGCAGAATGACCAGGGAGGTCAGTTTATTTTACGGAACGTCTGGACATCCTTTGTCAAAGCTCGCCTCAATTGTTCCATACCTGGCGAATACCCCTATTACTTTGATGAAATCCGTGAGTTCAATATTTGTTGACTCAGTTATTGATTCACATGATAACAGTATCTCCAGAGAGACGCTTTATTTTCATGCAGTTTTAAACAAGCAACCTTTGAAGTGATGCTAAATCTGGTGTTCTTCATTTAAGAACAGTATGTAAGCGATTTTTTTTTCATATGATTTGATATGTATCAAAAAATATTTGGAGCAAGGAAATTTTAAAAGTGCGCGCGTGTGTGTGTGTGTGTGTGTGTGTGTGTGTGTGTGTGTGTGTGTGTGTGTGTGTGTGTGTGTGAAATCAAGCATTGAATCAGTTATGGAGTAGGCAACAGAGCAACAAACTATATGAAGGCACTACATGTTATTTTCGGTTTTATGCAGAAAACACTTGAAGAATGATTTAATACCATTTCCCACCATTTGAAAGGAACATCATATTTTCAACGAGTGAGTCAAATTGTATTTAAACCCATGCTAAATCAAAGCAAGCAGCTTTTGAATTCTTTAAGACAAATATTGACAATAGGCGTTAGCAGAAAAAAAAGGGGCAGAGACGGATTTCTTTGTGGAGTAAGGGAGGTAACTTTTAAAGTACGGTAACAGATGTATTATCTCCCCTATGTTACTGAAATCCTTGCGGCCGTGCGTATGTGAATGAAACAGATTGTGAGCGCGCCGCGCGCGCGGGTTGTGTGTGTGTGTGTGTGTGTGTGTGTGTGTGTGTGTGTGTGTGTGTGTGTGTGTGTGTGTGTGTGCACGCACACGAAAGGGTATGTGTGTGTTTATGGTGTTAGTCTGTGAGAGCGTGTGAGTACACCTGATCCTTCGAAGACAACTATGCCAATGCATGTCTGTTTCTCAGTCCGGTAATTGTCAGGGAATGTCGTAGGCATCATTTTCTGCCAGCCGTATTAGTAGGTAATGTTCTCTCTTCTTTTTCCATTTGCTTCCTTTGGCTGGCACGCATTGTAATCCTGGAGGTTCTTTCTGTTCCAGAGGATGTCTTTCTCATCGGGGAAACATTTTATGGGTTATTCACCACAAATATGTGAGTCACATTCTACGCTTTCTCTCTCTCTGTAATAGTAGTGCTTCACTTTTACGTCTGTTCACATAATGTTATATTAGACAAAAGGAGAGAGAGAGAGAGAGAGAGAGAGAGAGAGAGAGAGAGAGAGAGAGATGCATAAATGTCTGTCTCCACTTGTGAGTCTGTTTCTTCTTTCCTTCCCCCCAGCCCGCCCATCTCCGACCTTCCCCGTTCCTAGTCTCTCTCCTCATCTCTGTCTCTGTCTGTCTGTCTGTCTGTCTGTCTGTCTGTCTGTCTGTCTGTCTGTCTTCTCTCTCTCTCTCTCTCTCTCTCCTCTCTCTCTCTCTCTCTCTCTCTCTCTCTGGTTTTCCAGAAATGACAGACTGTATCATTCCAATGTCTTTGAAATTTTCCATAAAAGACCATAATCAGTCCTATGTCTGTGATATTTTCCATAAATGACTATACCATTCTAGTGTGTGTGTGTGTGTGTGTGTGTGTGTGTGTGTGTGTGTTGTGGTTGTGTCACAGAAACGGACTGACGGCATCGGCTATCTGTGCCTTCACCCTACAGGACCTCAACAAAGCTTTCTGGGGCCCTTTCAAGGGGCAGGAAAGTAAAGATTCCAACTGGTTGCCCATTCGGGAGGGGGTTCCCGACGACCCAAGGCCTGGGAATGTAAGGAGATCGAGCTGGCATGGGAAACAGGAAGAGAGAACGGGGCGGGGGGGCGGGGGGGGGGGGGGCAGGAGGGGGAGGGAATGAGGATGGAGATAGATGGGTGGTTGAGGCTTCTGTCAGTGTGTGTGTGTGGGTGGGTGTGTGGGGTGTGTGTGTGTATGTATGTATGTGTGTGTGGTGTGTGTGTGTGTGTGTGTGTGTGTGTGTGTGTGTGTGTGTTTCCAAACGGGAATTTCAAAGCACAAAAAGGAAGGGTGCACTGTTTGTTTGACTTAGGGATTCTTGAAAGTGCACTTACACTTGCGCGTACTTGTAGAGACACATTAACTACATGAGCATGAATGCATGTATGCAGACTCACTAGCAATTACACACACACACACACACACACACACACACACACACACACACACACACACACACACACATGTACGTGCGCTCATTCTCTCTCTCTCTCTCTCTCTCTCTCTCTCTCTCTCTCTCTCTCACACACACACACACACACACACACACACACACACACACACATACATTCTAACGCATTCACTGAGAGTACTCACATTCATATTTTCTGTTAAACTGGTCGTTGCTTTTTTATGGTTTGTTTTTGTGTTTATGTATTCATTAAAATCAAATTTGCGTTTTCTTTCATTCGCGCTTTCTCACTTTTTTTTGTTTGTTTTTTTCTTTCTTCCTTTATTTGTTTCTCTATTAATTCATTCACACACCCAGTGGTATTATTTCTCGAGTTTATCTTTCTTCCGATGGGCATTAATTTCCAGATTTCCACCCATTTATTTGTTCGTTCTTACTCTCATCCATTCATCCAGCAATTCCTTAATTCACCCAGTCTCTCATTTATATCTGTTTAACTTTTTTTTTCTTTCTTTCTTTCTATATATCTATCTATCTTTCAGGGTTTTTTTTCTTTCTTTCTTTCTTTCTTTTTTCTAGATCTTTCTTTCTTTCATTCCTTCTTTTTCCCCCTTTTTTGTGGATTACCTTTTACTTTTAAACGTCATTCCTTCCCATAGATGATTAATTCATTTATTTTTTCATACACTTTTGTGATTTACCCTTTCTCCTGTCCTCTTTACCCCTTCCCTTCGCAGTGTACAACTATGTCCGTCAATTATGTATGTATTCATTCACTTTTTTTCCTTTTTCTTCTCTTCCTTTCTTTCTTTCTTTCTTTCTTTCTTTCTTTCTTTCTTTCTTTCTTTTTCTTTTCTTTTTTTCCTTTTTTGTGGAGTGCCTATTTGCTTTTCAACTTCATTCCTTCCCATAGATGATTCATTCATTTATATATTCATACACTTTTGTCATTTACCCTTTCACCTGCCCTCCTTATCTTTTCCCTTCGCAGTGTACAGTTATGTCCGTCGATTACCCATGGATTCATTCACTTTCTTTCGGGGTTTGTTTGTTTTTTGTTTTGTTTTTTTTTGGGGGGTTGTTGTTTTGTTGTTGTTGTTGATTACCTATTTGCGAACCGCCCAGAGAAACGTGGACAAATGAGTCACAAGACAAAACACAACGCGTTTCGACCTCTTAGGTCTTCTTCAGGTGAGAAACAAACGAATAAAATAACGAAAATTCACTTAGCGCAAGGAAGAAGGCGTTGAATGAGAACGAGGCTGTTGGAAGGGAAAAAATCCAATCACACACGCACGTGCACGCACGCACACACACACACACACACACACACACACACACACACACACACACACACACACACACACACACACACAATCACTTTTCTCCTCAAATTTCTTTTTTTTTCCCTTCCAACAGCCTCGTTCTCATTCAACGCCTTCTTCCTTGCGCTGAACTCTGAAGCGATCTGAAGCGATCAAAGCTAAGTGAATTTTCGTTATGTTTTCGTTGTGTTTTTGTCTTGTGACTCGTTTGTCCACGTTTCTCTGGGCGGTTCGCTGACATTTATTTAAGATTTGTTTAGATTTCCGCCTGCAGTCGTCTCACTTTGCAACTACCTATTTGCTTTTAAACGTCATTCCTTCACATAGATGATTCATTCATTGACATACTCATTCACAGTTTGTTTTGATTGACCCGTCCCACCCCCCTGTCCTCCCCCTCCCTCCCCTACATAGTGCACACTGTCGGACACCCAACAGTTGAGTACGAAGGCGGTGAACTTCATCAGTCGTTCGGAGCTGCTGATGGACAAAGCGGTGTCTCAGCAGTATGGCCAGCCCATCTTCTACCAGGCCGACTGCCTTCTTCAGAAACTCGCCATTCGCCCAGACGTCTCGGGTCACGGCGACCTGGTCTTTTTCGCTGCCAGTAGTAAGTAACTTGGGATGGGAGCTGGGGAGGGGGAAGGGGGGGGGGGTAGAAGAGTGCGGAGAAGGAGGAGGAAGGAAGGAGGGGGGGGGGGTATCATACGATATGGATGGATGGTTCAAAGATTAGAAAAATAAATAAATAGATAAAATAAGTCTGAACATAATTCAAAAATTGTTCTTTTTGACATCTGTTGCTCACCAACGATGAAAGATCAGCCCTGGCGAAAGGTCTAAAATGTATTGCCTTTCAACCTGCCACCAGCAAATACTAAACCATGTTGATGTTCTTCAGAAAATAACGATGCATGGCTGCACTTTAAAAACCGTACCCAAGCCCCCACTACCAGAGAGCTCAGACGTTTTCACCCACCTTTTCTAAACACCAATATTCAGCCAACCACCTCACGACAAATCCAACAAAATCGAACTTTAAATCAAAGGTTTTCATTCCACATCCATTTTGCGCCCAATTGGAGGAGAAAAGTGATTGTTCGTTCTTCGTTTTCGTTGTCGTGAATATTGTTTGTCTCGCCTGAAGAAAACCAAAGAAGTCGAAACGCGTCGTGTTTTGTCTCGTGATTTGTTTGTCTCTTTCGTTCAGCGGAACAATGATTTTTCTTTGCAGGATTTTTTTTCCTTTAATACAATATTCCTGTTATTCATATCGCAGGTGAAGCAGGTCCTGAACAGAAGATGCCTGAATTAAAATGCAGATAGTTTAAGTAAGCCTGGTCCACGTTCTTCAACTCTCACTTTCACTTGTTGATATTGACATCTGCGTCGGGCTGCATAATTTGTCCAAATCAGGATACTTCCTTGCGATTGACCAAAGAGCCAGCAGCATTGGCCTTTTGGAGGGTGGTGATGGTGGGAGTGGGAGTGGGGATAAGGATACAGGCTCTGCGGCAATGGGTCCAGCACTGTCATGGATTATAGCCCTTTGCATATGTTTACTGCTGACCAGACGGATTAAGGACCTGCTTTTGTTTACCGTGTGGGAGGTCAGAGGTACTGATGTCTTTATTGTCTAGGAGGTCTATGATGCTGATGTCTTTATTGTCTAGGAGGTCAACGGTGCTGATGTCTTTATTGTCTAGGAGGCCAATGGTGCTGATGTCTTTATTGTCTAGGTCAACGGTGCTGATGTCTTTATTGTCTAGGAGGTCAATGATGCTGATGTCTTTATAGCCTTGGTCAATGGTGCTGATGTCTTTATAGTGTAGGACGTCAATGGTGCTGGTGTCTTTATAGTCTAGGAGGTCAATGGTGCTGATGTCTTTATTGTCTAGGAGGTCAATGGTGCTGATGTCTTTATTGTCTAGGAGGTCAATGGTGCTGATGTCTTTATTGTCTAGGAGGTCAATGGTGCTGATGTCTTCATAGTCGAGGTCAATGGTGCTGATGTGTATGTGGTCGAGGAAGTCAATGGCGCTGATTTTTGTATAGTCTAGGTCAGTGGTCAATGGAAAGAACAGGATGTAGCACCTAACAGGCAGCTCTTCAGTTGGCTCTACCCGCGTAGGCAGCTCGTTGTGTGAACGAGAGCGTGGATGGTAAAGCGCTTATAGCTTGGTCTCTAACCCAGAATAGACGCTAGATAAGTACTATTATTATCATTATTATTATTATTACTATGTCTTCATGGTCGAAGAAGTCAGTGGTGCAGGTGTCTGTACAGTCTTAGAGATCAACAGTGCTAATGTCTTTATAATCCAGGAGATTAATGGTGCTGATATTTTTATAATCTAAGAGGTCAGTGGTGCTGATGTCTGTATAATCCAGGAGCCAGTGGTGCTGATGTCTGTATAATCCTGGAGCCAATGGTGCTGATGTCTTTCTAATTCAAGAGCTCAACGGTGCTGGTGTCTTTATAATACAGGAGGTCAATGGTGCTGATGTCTTTATAATCCAGGAGATCAATGGTGCTAATGTCTTTATAATTCAGGAGATCAATGGTGCTGATGTCTGTATAATCCAGAAGATCAATGGTGCTGATGTCTTTATAGGCTAAGAGGCCAATAGTGCCGATGTCTTTCCAGTCCAGGAGGTCAATGGTGCTGATGTCTTTATAGTCAGGAGGTCAGTGATGCTGATATTTTTACAATCTTAGAAGTCAATAGTGCTTATGTTTTTTTAATAATCTAAGAGGTCAATGGTGTTGATGTCTTTATAATCCAGAAGGTCAATGATGCTAATGTCTTCATAGGCAAAGAGGCCAATAGTGCCGATGTCTTTCTAGTCCAGGAGGTCAATGGTGCTGATGTCTTGGGATGTTGCTAGTTCATCTGCTAGTTCATCGTCTTCACAGCACGCTGCCTGTTGTATGATCTATGGTAGCAGGGCGAGTCAGGATAAGTTAGAGTGAAAGTTAATGGTGGATATGTGTGGATGGTTTAAGGGGTCAGGGGACGGAGGCCTAAAAGTGGTGGCTCAGCAAAACTGCGGCCAACCACCTTCTAAAAAAGGTCTCTGTTCGTGCAACGGCCTCGGGAGTGGTAACGTCATCATTGTCCGTAAATAAATTTATGGGATGCGGGTCATGATCAGTGCTTGCTCACTGTAAATTGTGTGACGTGGGTCGAGACCTCGTCATCTTCAGCGCTGTTTGTTTATGTTTGTATGATGCGGGTCGTGACGTCATCATAGTCACTGAACAGTAAATTGTGTGATAAGGGTCATGACCTCGTCAGCGTCACGGCTAACAGTAAGTTGTGTGGGATGGAGAAGAAAGTGGCAAGTGAGAGTGAGAATGAAATGGTGGTGGTTGGAAGATTGGGTTGAGATGGATGGGGAGGAGACGGGAGTGAGGACCGGACGAGGAGAGTGAGTAGGGTCGGAGAGGGACTCAACTCGACAGTGTGAGCAAGCAACAAAGAAGGATGGTGGAGTGGGGAAGGGGATAGGGGGAGGGGGGGGTAGCCTTCCAAGTCACAACACGACGGCGTCCGCTATCACTCGCAGGTCTTAACCCGCAGCAAAAGGACCGTTGACAGTGAAGACGTTAGGTTCTGCTCCCAAAGGCTGCACAATTGGAACTGTCAAGAATCGGTAATGACAACAGTCAAGGTGTGCCATCTAGTGAGCAGTCTTGAGAAACTGTCGCTCAATGAACGTGAATTACGAATTGGCAAACGTTTCTTGACTGACTATGCCGAAATAAATGGTCGTTCCACATCTATGTTTGCGCATAATTTCACGGGATAAGTGATTCTTCGTTCTTCGCTTTCATTGTCTTGAATGTTGTTTGTCTTGCCTGAAGAGGGCCAAAGAGGTCGAAGCGCCTAGTGTTTGTCTTGTAATTTGTGTGTTACAATTAGTCACTGTGTGTGTAACGTACATGTGAGACATTCTGTTCACGATATGTTGATGTGTGTGGTGTGTACAGGTAATATATTCTGTTCATGATGTGTTTTTGTGTGTGGTGTGTACAAGACACATTCTGTCCATGTTGCGTTGTTCTGTGGGGTGTACACGTGGCACATTCTGTTCATGATGCGTTACTATGTGGTTACACGTGGCATATTCTATTCATAAATTGTTTCTGTGTGGTATGTACATGTGATACATTCAGTCCACAATCTGTTGTTCTGTTGTGTGCAAGCGTGACACATTCAGTCCATGATTTATTGTTCTTTGGTGTGTACACGTAACAAAGTCAGTCAAGGACGTGTCGCTGTGTGTGGTATGTACATACACCACATTCAGTTCATGATCTGTTTCAGTGTGTAATGTGTACATTTGACATATTTAGTCCATGGAATCTTGTTGTGTACGAGACGTGTATATATGACACATTCTTTCCATGACATGTGGCTGTGTGGTGTGTGTAAATTTAATACATTCACATCCAGTCCATAATATGCTCCTCTGTGTGTGTGTGTGCGCGCGCGCGCGCGCGCACGCGTGTTGTGTGTGTGTGTGTGTGTGTGTGTGTGTGTGTGTGTTGTGTGTGTGTGTGTGGAGTGTATGGACACATTCAGGCCTAGAATGTATTCTTGTGTAGTGTGCGTATGGGACACTCCAGTCAATGATGTATTGCTGTGTGTAATGTAGATGTACGACGCATTCAGTCCTTGACGTGTCGTAGTGTGCAGTGTGTCCAAGTGACACATTCTGTTCTTCATACGTTGCTGTGGATAGTGTGTACTTAGTGTGTGACACGTTCAGTCCATGACGTGTTGCTGCATGCGGTGTGTGCAGACACGGGCATTGTATACAAGATCTTTGCCTGGCCCTCACAAACACCCTCGGACCCTCCCAAGTCGTACATCTCCACCACTTACCTGCCCTTTGACTACTCCACCCCCATCTGGACCATGCTGCTCAGGGTAAAGGCGGAGTGAGAGAGAGAGAGAAAGAGAGAGACAGAAGTACAGAGAGAGAGAGAGAGAGAGAGGTGTGTGTGTGTGTGTGTGTGTGTGTGTGTGTGTGTGTGCGCGCGCGCGCGCGCGCATGCACACCCGTGAGTGCGCGACTCTGTGTGTGTGTGTGTGTGTGTGTGTGTGTGTGTGTGTGTGTGTGTGTGTGTGTGTGTGCTCTTGCGTGTGCGCATGCATACCTGTGTGTGCGCGATTCTGTGTGTGTGTGTGTGTGTGTTTGTTTGTTTGTTTGTTTGAGCGTGTGCGCGCATGCACACTTGTGTGTGCGTGACTCTGTGTGTATGTGTGTGTGTGTGTGTGTGTGTGTGTGTGTGTGTGTGTGTGTGTGTGAGTGTGTGTGTGTGTGTGTGTGTGTGTGTGTGTGTGTGTGTGTGTGTGTGTACGTGTGTGCGCACGTGCCTGTGTGTGCTTGCACAAGTGGTTGTGTGTGTGTGTGTTTGTGTGAATGCAAGAGTGTGTGTGTGGTGTGTGTGTGTGTGTGTGTGTTTTGTGTGTGTGTGTGAATGCAAGTGTGTGTGTGTGTGTGTGTGTGTGTGTGTGTGTGTGTGAGTGTGTGTGCGTGCGCGCCTGTGTGTGCGCGCACACGTGTGTGTGTGTGTGTGTGTGTGTGTGTGTGTGTGTGTGTGTGTGTGTGTGTGTGTGTGTGAATGCATGAGTGTGTGTGTGTGTGTGTGTGTGTGTGTGTGTGAATGCATGAGTGTGTGTGTGTGTGTGTGTGTGTGTGTGTGTGTGTGTGTGTGTGTGTGTGTGTGTGCGCGCGCGCGCGCGCGCGCGCGCTCGCGCACATGTGTATGTGTGTGTTTGTGTGTGCATGCAAGCATGTGTGTATATGTCTACGCCTGCGTATGTCTGTATGTGTAGTTCTTTGTGTCTGTTAATATGTGCATGAGTTGATATTAGTATGCTGGGGCACACCACAGAAATACCTGTGCATGTTTTATGTGCGTGCAAGCACTTCTGTTCCTGCTTCTGTGCCATGACTAACCTCCCCTCCCTGTCCTGTCTGTCCATAACTAACCCCGCTGCCTCCTCCCTGCTCCCCCAAGTCTGCCCTATGTCTGTGCCCATTACTGATCTCCGTCTTCTGAACCTGTGTCTGTGTCCCTGGCCAACATCCCTGCCTGTCCTATGTGTATCCACATAGCTAAGTTCCCCTGCCTGTCCTGTTTCTATGTCCATTGACTAACCTCTCTTCCCTGCCTTATATACATTCCATGTCCATGACTTATCTCTCCTGCCTATGTCTATGTCATTGACTTATCTCTCTTGCCTTTGTCTACAGCTATGTCCATTACTAATCTGTCCTGCCTATGTCTATGTCATTGACTAATCTCTCCTGCCTATGTCTATGTCATTGACTAATCTCTCCTGCCTACATCTATGTCATTGACTAATCTCTCCTGCCTATGTCTATGTCATTGACTAATCTCTCCTGTCTATATTTTATGTCTATGACTAATCTCTCCTGCCCGTGTCTATGTCCGTGACTAGTCTCTCCTGCCTGTGTCTATGTCCATGACTAATATCTCCTGCCTATGTCTATGTCCATGACTTATCTCTCCTGCCTATGTCTATGTCCATGACTAATCTCTTCTGCCTATGTCTATGTCCTATGACTAATCTCTCCTGCCTATCTCTATTTCCACGACTTATCTCTCCTGCCTATGTCTATGTCATTGAATAATCTCTCCTGCCTATGTCTATGTCCATGACTAATCTCTCCTGCTTCTGTCTATGCCATTGACTCATCTCTCCTGCCTGTGTGTATGTCCATGACTAATCTCTCCTGCCTATGTCTATGTTCATGACTTATCTCTCCTGCCTATGTCTATGTTCATGACTTATCTCTCCTGCCTATGTCTATGTTCATGACTAATCTCTCCTGCCTATGTCTATGTTCATGACTTATCTCTCCTGCCTATGTCTATGTCATTGAATAATCTCTCCTGCCTATGTCTATGTCCATGACTAATCTCTCCTGCTTCTGTCTATGCCATTGACTCATCTCTCCTGCCTGTGTGTATGTCCATGACTAATCTCTCCTGCCTATGTCTATGTTCATGACTTATCTCTCCTGCCTATGTCTATGTTCATGACTTATCTCTCCTGCCTATGTCTATGTCATTGATTAAGCTCTCCTGCCTATGTCTATGTCATTGACTTATATCTCCTGCCTATATCTATGTCCATGTCTAATCTCTCCTGCCTATGTCTATAGCTATGTCTATGACTAATCTCTTCTGCCTATGTCTATGTCCATGACTTATCTCACCTGCCTATGTATATGTCCATGACTAATCTCTCTTGCCTATGTCTATGTCCATGACTAATCTCTCTTGCCTATGTCTATGTTCATGACTAATCTCTCCTGCCTATGTCTATAGTTATGTCTATGACTAATCTCTCCTGCCTATGTCTGTGTCATTGACTAGTCTCTCCTGCCTATGTCTATAGTTATGTCTATGACTAATCTCTCCTGCCTATGTCTATGTCCATGACTAATCTCTCTTGCCTATGTATATGTCCATGACTAATTCTCTTGCCTATGTATATGTCCATGCTAATCTCTCTTGCCTATGTCTATGTCCATGACTAATCTCTCTTGCCTATGTCTATAGTTATGTCTATGACTAATCTCTCCTGCCTATGTCTGTGTCATTGACTAGTCTCTCCTGCCTATGTCTATGTCCTATGACTAATCTCTCTTGCCTGCCCTGTGTCTACGTCCATGTCTGGTATCTCTTGCGTGTCCTGTGTCTATGTCAATGAATAACCTCCCCTGCCTGTCCTGTTTCTACGCCAGTGACTTACCTCCCCTGCCTGCCCTATATCTATACCATATGACTAACCTCCCTGCCTGCCTTGTGCCTATGCTCATGACTTACCTCCCTTGTCTGCTTGCACCTGTACCTACGACTAACCTCCCCTGCCTGCCTTGTGTCTATATCCATGACTAAACATTCCCTGCCTGCCCTTTGTCAGTGACCATGAGTAACCTCCCCCTACTGCCTTCTGTCCATCCCCATGGCTGATCTCTCCCATGCTGGCCCCCAGGGTCAGACGCTGTACCTGGGCACGGACCAGGCAGTGGTTCAGCTGAACGTGGAGACCTGCCATGCCTACCTGAAGGTGGACCTGTGTCTCTATGACCCGTACTGTGGCTGGGACGTCAAGATAGGACAGTGTGTCAAGGCTGCGGGGAACCTCAGGTCAGACCCTTTGCTGTGGCTGTCTGTCTCACTTTCACTGTCTGTCTGACTCTCTTTGTCTTTGTCTCTGTCTCTCCGTGTCTCTGTCTGTCTCTGTCTCAGTCTCTCTCTCCTTTGTTTTTAACACACACACACACACACACACACACACACACACACACACACACACACAACAAACACAGGCACAAATGCATGCGCGTGCACACCCACACCCACACCCACACATGCACATGCGCATGCACGCAAGCATGTGCGCGCATGTATGCGCACACATGCACACACTGTTTTATATCATTTTGAGTGAAAAGTCAAACTAAGCAACACACACACTTGCACATGCATGCACACATGCATGCACACACATGCACGCACACACACACACACACACACACACACACACACACACACACATGCATGTGAGCACACACACACACACCACACACACACACACACACACACATACACACATGCATGCACGCACGCACACACACACACACACAGAGAAAGAGAGAGAAAGAGAGGGTGAGAGAGAGACAGAGAAATGTTTGAGAGAAAGAGGTGTATGGGAGAGAGACAGACAGACAGACTTACAAACAGAGAGAGAGACAGAGAGAGAGAGATGGAGAGAGAGAGAGAGATTGATACACATGCATACATACGAATGTAGATGCATGCATGTTAGCATGCTCGCGCACATGCACATGTGCACACACAAACACACACACACACCACACACACACACACACACACACACGCATGAACATACACGCACACACATATAATGAATGGCAATGCTACAGGTATGTTGTGTTGTTGTTGATGTCTTCCAGGGTGATCACCTACTCAGACATTGACCTGTACAGTCATGATGTGGAGACAGCCATTGAGCTCAGAGTGGGCGACTTATACAGTAAGTAAACTTCACTGCTTTGCCCACCAGCCCAGTTTGGAAAACAGTTGACAGCAATGTCCTTTTACCTCATCATTTGTCTGTGTTAGTCTAGTTCGATTTTACTTTGACTATGATGTCTAACTTTTTGCATTTAGTTACATTCCATGGCATTTTTTCCCTCTGTAGTGACTAAAATGCATCTCTTGTTGACTGAACTAGTCAGCAATAGGTAGTAAATCTGGGGCATTTAATGAAAAATGAACATATATTTCAAAAGTAATACTTTAAATATGAAAGTAGAGGAGGCGGCTCAGTTATTTCAAATGAAGTTGTCCATCCTCAAGATATCAAGACTATGGGGAATTAATTTCTTTCTCATTTACTAATGTTTGGTTATAAAAGTTCAAAGCTTTTAATTTTTTCCCAAATGCTAATTTGTGGCTGAAATATGTGACAGTTTTCACCTCTGTCAGCAGCCAGTTTCAAGCTTTTAAAATACATGAGGATTTCATCTGTTAATGAAGTGATGATTTGAGCTTGAATGTGCAAAATTTTCAGGGTTTTTTTTTCAGGTGTTGATTTGTGGCTTAACAGTGCAAGATTTCAACACCTTTTCAGCATAGAAACATGCATGATTTAATTGCTTTCTTGGATGTTATTTTATGTCTTAAATGTTTTTGATTTTATGCCTGCCTCAAGGGTTCATTTCTGTCTCATATGTTAATTTGTGGTCTAAATGCACATGATTTCATTTCTTTCTTAAATGTTATTTTGTGGCTTAATTGTGCAAGATTTCACCTTTTTCTCACAGATTAATTTGTGGCTTTGTAAATGTGGGAGATTTTATCTCTTTTTTTTTCCCAGGCGCTATTTTGTTGACTTTTTCCTATTTCCTGCAAGCTTTTTTCCTGGCTTTTTGTAATGAATGGTTGAAAAACAAACTATCATCAAGCATTGTGCGAAACTTCTTACTAAACGTTTATCATCAAACACCACATTTGACTTCATACTAAACTCCCATCATCCAGTACTTCTCCCTTTTTGTTGCAGCGTATGAAAAAGTGTCCAAGATCTCTGGCAGTTCCGTGACCCTCAAGGTGGACTACAAGCTTCATGTCTCTGGCACGGTGACTTGGAGAAAAAACAACTCCATTGTGTCTGACGATCGCCACATTCTGGCCCAGGACAACTCACTCATCATTACAGACCTGCGGAAGTCAGACGAGGGAATGTATAAGGCGGTGGACCAGAAGAAGAGAACAGTGGCCAAGTATTGGCTGTCTATAGAAACCAGTGAGGCACTAATTTCTTCTTCTTTGAGTTTTTTGTCGGCTGTCATGCCCTGATATGATCCTGCATTATTGCTCTCTTTGGTGTCCCCATACACAAACACACCTAGGTTAGTCCTGTCTCAGTGCCAGTGCTTGCAGCTCACAAGTTCAGGCTGTTGTGAGGCAACCCACCAGTGAAGGAACAGCACAGCTCAGTGATATTCAGTGGTGCCCAGTCTGATCCAGCATACACAGAAAATCACCTTCTGAGCCTCCAACTGACAACAATTTTTTTTTCTGCCCCATCTTCTGTGCCACCTCAGTGACATTGCACATACAACTGCCCCCATGAATTTGCCAATACCGGTGACCCCAGAAGAATCAAACCAAGGCCATAATTATACATAGAGAGGATATTGAAACTGAGGTTACCATACAGCAGGGCATGAAGGGCCACAAAATTTTGAGCCTTTTTTTTTTCAATGGTGGTCAATGAGAATGAGGATGATGAAGATGATGCTATGGATTTCAGTTTTGACCTGAAACTGCATGACAGGGCTGTACTATATGCTTCCTTTTTATGATTTATCACGGCATCAGCCAGGCCTGAGAGATACAGGCACCTGCAGTGTTGGTCAGGAAATTTGAGCAACACTCTCAAAGATGCTTCCATTAAGTGGATGAAACTCAATTGTGTGGTTCCAGTCTTCCCAGTTGAGCCTGTAGCTGAATCAACACTGGAAAGGAGCCAGTCATGGAAGAAAAATCCCATAAATAAATGGCCCTGACGGAAATCGAACTGACAACCTCGCGGCTGGGAGCTGGTAACTGATGACAATAATTGCTTAGTCATAGAGCCAGCATGAGTCAGCTTCCATCTGACAGTGCAGACATGTCCATAAAATAACAGTTTGTATGAATATGCTGATTTGACTTATCTGATGAGAACTCACACTGTGAATTTGCATGCAAAGTAGCTGAAATTGCCAAAAGTACAGGGCAGAGAGAGGCACACAAACTGAGACATTAGTGTTCCGATGATCACTAAGGATAAGAATGATGAAGTTGATGCCATGGATCTCAATTCTGGTCTGAAACTACATCACTGGGCTATATTCCTTACATAATGTAACCAGGTGTCAACAAAGCCTAAGAGGTACAGATACCTGCAGTTTCAGTCATGACATTTGTGCATGTGTCAGAAAAGAATCCAGTAAATAGACAAAACTTGACTGAGTGGTTTCATTCCTCCCACTTGAATGCATAGTTCTTTTCATGTAGCAGCTGGCTTGGGGGTAAAAAAAAGACACAGGTAAGTGTCTGTGATGAGATTCGAACCCAATTCATCCCAGCTGATACTCATGAACCTGACCAATGCTTTACAGATGGTCATGACAAGACCTTCTTCAGCTTATGTACACATGTATGCAATGCACATTGTCATGTATGTACATGTACATACATTCACACACTTACTCTGGCATGCACGCAAACACACACACACACACACACACACACACACACACACACACACACACACACACACACACCATCCTCCCCATCCCTTGCCCCCTTCCCTCCTCACACACACATACACAGTGCATGGGATTCGCATACACTTTAATTAAAAGACCTTCTTTGGATCTTACCCAGAACGTGACCCACCTCTCTCTATTGTTCTTTATTTGTGTGTGTACAACCAAAATCCACAGCTGGTGCTACCCTGTGCTGTTTCTATGACTATAACCAAACCCTACCCCCTCAACTGCCATAGGTGTTAGTGACATGCCTTGAAACACACTGTACACTTCTCACTGCCCTGTGTGTTGCAGCCAAAGAGCAGATAGAGCAGAGATGGATGAGGAAGTTTGACCAGTGGTGTGACGAGTTTGAACGCTACCAGAACGATATTAGGCAATGGGTGCGTGCAGACTGTGTACTTTATTTCTTCTCTCTTTCTTCTTTGCCTTCCATTCAACTTTTGTTTCCTTTGTT
The DNA here is from genome assembly GCA_033310375.1 of Conus canariensis. Classification (NCBI taxonomy): domain Eukaryota; kingdom Metazoa; phylum Mollusca; class Gastropoda; order Neogastropoda; family Conidae; genus Conus; species Conus canariensis. Next base: position 51,669,017 of record CM065729.1, read on the forward strand.
CTTTCCCTCTTTCCATTTTAAGTTCCTGTTGTCATGTTCCTGGAAAAGAAGGAGAGAGAGAAAAGGAAAGAAAGAAGGATCGAAATCCTTCTTTCGTTCCTTTTCACTCTCTCCTTCTTCCCTTCTCCTCTTCCAGAGATTATGTTGTTTATTTCGATCTGAAGTTGACTGATGCTTGATGCAGTGCCAAAAGACAGGGTATTGGAAAAGTTCCAGTTTTCAGATCCATCAACCTTTCTCACACTGAGCAGTGACACACATTAATGAAGCACAGGTAGAATAATGATAAATCTCCTCCATGAAAGCCACTTTTTCTTTTTTAAAAAGATGTGGCACAGTGTTCTGTGTGTGAATCCCCCTCACCCAATTTTTTGTTGTTGGGGGTACCCCTTGTAAAATCAGCATGTATTTATAACCTCTGATCGATCTTCTTTATGTCTGCATACCTTCTTGCTTTATAGTGTACGTGATTTTCAATTTCAATATATGGTCTACCCCCATCTACCGGTATATGTGATGTGAAACCCTGCCATAATTAGAGTGCCTAGGATACTGTTGCTGAATAAAGTGCACATACACGTATATTAACCTCAATTATTAGAGCTCTCAGAACACTGCTGCTAAGTCAAGTGTATGACATCCATTTATAAAAAAAATATCCAGAGCACTTGCTTAGTCAAATGTATGATAATAAGAGTATGCAGAACACTGCCGCAAAGCCAGAGGCATGATTATTAGAGTGTGTGGCACACTACTGCTAAGTCAGGTGTACAATTATTGCAGTGTGCAGAACACTGCTGCTGAGTCAGATGTATGATTATTAGAGTATACAGAACACTTATGCTCCCTCATATGTATGATTTTCAGAGTGTACTTAATACTGTTCCAAAGTCAGATAGACGGTTATTGATATGTACAGAACACTGCTGCTAAGTCAGATGTATCAGTATGCTTATTAAAGTGAACAGAACATTGTTGCTAAAACAGATGGATTATTATTAGAGTATACATAATACCACTGTTAGGTCAGATGTATGAGTATTAGAGCAAGCATAACGCTGTTACCAAGTCAGAGAGTGTACAAAACACTGCTGCTATGTCAGATGCATAATTATTAGAGTGTGCAGAACATTGCAGCTAAGCGTGCTAATTCAAATGTATGCTTATTAGAGTGTACAGAACATTGCTGCTTAGTTAGATGTATGATTATCAGAATGTACAAAGCACTGCTGCCAGCTCAGATGTTTTACACCCTCAATTGTTATGGTGCCTGAAACACTGCTAATAAGGCAATCACTTTACTGTCAGTTATAACAAGAACAGCTTCACTCATTAATGCTTAGTTTCTAACTGTTGTCTAATTAAAGTACCCAGCTGTTCTCATACGAAAAGGCAGCATAAAGGTCTACCATCACTCATTTTCAAGGACCCCAGCATTTCTTTACCAGGAGATGTGCCTTTAGGGGTAACAAAGAATTTAGAATATTGATCTCGATATGCTTTTGTTTTCCTGTTCCAAGATTGAAATGTACAGGGAGCGTGTGCAGGCAATGGTGGAATACTTGTCAAACTATGTTGTTGTTTGTGTTCCAGGAACAAAAGTGCAATGCCTGTTGTGAGGAGTCACCACTGTCCAATATGGTGCCAGGAATCGATGGCAAGTGACGACAGTTGCCCCCCCTCTCCCGAGCTTTCCGTTCTCGTCCACCTGTCTCTGAATGATCCCCTCCTCCTTGGTCTTGCTGGTTCTTCAGCCCAGCTTTGTCTTCACGTGGTGGAGATGCCTGAGAAGAGTGCCACCCTGGCTGAACGGTGCTAATCTTAGCCGTTAAAATGCCTACTACAATCAATGTGCTTTGCTCTAACTTCATCAGCGACTTCAGTCATCTGAGTACTAGCTCAGCTGTGGCTTGCATCAGGCACTGAATGTGTGAAAAGAAAGTTGGTCTTGTCTTTCTTAGACGTTATGGCACCAAGACTGAAAGGGAAAGGTTGTGAGAGATGATGTTGGTGAAACCCTTTACATACAGATGGTGTTGTCACTAGATGTTGACAGTGAACAATGATCAGATATCGACAGAGTACTGTGGCTGGATGTGTTGTCAGATATCTGATCTGACTCTTGACAGGTTCTTTGAGGAAAGGATGGATGTTTCCTACACAAAAATGTGAACAACTACAGCAATAGATGATTTGTACAGTATTTGACTTCACTGTGCCTGCCACAAATGTGAAGTCTTGATGTTTGAAAAATTAATGGAAGAATACTAAAAATGTTCGGGGTTTTTTTGTCTGACAAGGTAAAATCATGATTTCACTGAGCTAACTCTTAATATCCATGTCAAATGAGGAAATGTTTGCACTGTTGAAGCAGTTTTAATCTGTGAGACAGGTATTTTCCTGCTGCTTGATGTTCTGTATATCTCTGACCTACACCAGTGGTATGACTGGGATTTTTGTTGGGTTCACTACAGTCTCCTTCTGAGTTAACTGCGTGGATGATTTAGTTGTTGGGATTTCACATTACCCTGAAGAACGTTAATAATGTGTGATTTTAAACACACACAGTGACACCTTTACTGAAATTATTTACATGTCAGTCGAAGCATTTCTCCTCTCTTAGCTCATGCAAATCTCCAAACTGCCGACAGCTCTTGTGTCATGTGGAAAAGCAGTTGATCCTATATTATGACTCTGATTTGCCTTACAAAAAAAGTGGAAAGATTCTGTTCTTTGTGAGGTTTCAGAATAGGTGACTATTATAAAGTTTGAAACTGAAGATCGTCAAAGGAGGGGGAGTGGATGGGGAGGATTATGCCATATCAGCTATGCTTCATCAACAAAGAGCAAGGAAAGTAAAGGACAACAACAACAAATTGCCTTAAGTGTGTATCAAACAGTGGTTCCTGAGGGGTCATGTGTCTGGGTGTTGAGTACAGTTCACTGGTGTACATAAAAATCTTTCTCCCTCTTTCATCACAGAAATAACATCATGATCTTCCAATGTGCATTTTTGGATTTCTCGGCTGTGGAGGGTGTTAAGAAAATAAAAACACTTGTGTCCCTGTCATTGTTCCGTGGGTACTTTACAGAGCAATTTTCAAGACACTTGATGCCACTGGTATCATTTTGTGGATTATACTTTCCTGGGCTGCCTAAGGGACAATGGATGCCATTGTCACCGTTTGTGTGAGCAGTTGATTGGTAAGCCTTTAAGGACACTTGAAACCAATGTCACCGTTTTGTGAGAACATGATTGGTCAGCCTGCATGACTCATCTTCAGTGATTTCTGTGCTCACTTGGAAAAATTCTGGACTACAGTTGATGCAAGATGCTCGATGTGTTCAGCCACCTGAATCAACTTCACTGGACAGGACGACAGATTGATGGGAAATGCTTGATGTGTTCCAGCTGACTGGACTTGATTGTGAGATGCTGGACATGGTCAGACAGCTGAATCAGGATGTTGATTTGACCCTTATTGTGTGGTCTGTGGCAGACAGGTTGACTACATGGATGTCAAGTGCCGAAACTGAAGAGCAGAATGTGGGTCGCTGTGTGTGCATGAGGGCATGTGTACCTGCATGTTTGTATGCACATATTATGTGTGTGTGTGTGGGGTGTGTGTGTGTGTGGTGGCTGGTCTGGACACTGGCTCTTTTGTTTGTTTGTTTTTGTTTTTTGTTTTTTTGATGGACTGAAGCACAAGGGTTGTAGACTCTACATAAGGTGGAAGAGAGAGAGAGAGAGAGAGAGAGAGAGAGAAGAGAGAGAGGGAGAAGAGACTGTATAAATCAGCTGATACTTGTTTAAGGATCATGCTGTTTACAGTTTATTCAAAGCATGTCCTTCAACCACAATCATGTTCGCTCTGGAAATGTTTCATTTGTCTTCAGTGTTAACATTTCTCCCTTCTCCTCCCCACCCCCTCCAACCCTGATCCCTCTCTTTATATCTCCCTCATTCCTCCCTCTTACCTCTCTCTGTCTCTCTGTCTCTGTCTGTCTGTCTGTCTGTCTGTCTGTCTCTCTCTCTCTCTCCTCTCTCTCTCTCTCTCTCTCTCTCTCTCTCTCTCTCTCTCTCTCTCTCATCATAACTGTTTCTGTCTTCTTACTTTGCAACTGTGTCTCTTTGATTGTGATGCATATTAGATTTTCCATGAAATCTGAAACATAGTTCATGTATATGATATCAGAACACATGCTTACATGAGCATGCATGTAGAGCCTCTTTAAGATTTGGTCACTGTGCCAAACACCAGCTAATAGAGGTCCCTGGTTATATTTCTTCAATTGCTGCACTCATTGTCAGAGCTTATATAGGTCAATGATTGTATCTCTTCAATGCTGCACCCATTATCATCATTAATACTGTTATCAACCCATATTACTCATGTGCCCTGTTAACGAAATGAATTGTCTTAATACTTCAGAAAGAAAAGCAACAATGCTTCTGAAAGTAACAGAGTGCGCAAATAGATGATTAATTTCTTTTTTTAATCTGTCCTCAAACTTTTTTAAATTCCAGCTTTACAAATGTATCTTTGATCAACAATGGACAAGGTAATTCTTTATGAGCTGGAAACTGTGTTGCTGTAAAAGCTTTAATGTGAGATGGTGACATGCAGTATTTTGCTGGACAGCAATGCATAAAGCTGTGACCATATACTAAGTTCGGCATAAGCTACAGCTAAATCTATTGTGTTTGCATACGGGAAATGGCACAATGTTGGTCATGGTAAATGGCACAGTGTCGGTCATGTGTTTGTCCAGTGATGGTGTGTGTGGTGGAAATGGTAGTCATGAGTTGGTACCATGCAAAATCTCTCCAAGCAGCCAGCCAAGACACAGGGTGTTTTGCTGCTGCATGGCTATCTGTGATATGTGTATGTCTGTACACTAACAACATGTTTCTTTGTGGACTTGTGTCGACCATTCCTGCGCGTAAGATGTTGAGGAAGTCGTGTACACCGTTTTTCTCTCTGTTTTATAACTTGCAGATGATCACAATATAAATAACTGCTTTGTGTACATTTGAGCTGTGGGTTGGTCTCTGTACAGTTTATATGATTCATTTGAAAGTGCAGATCATCAGAAACTATGAAATGCATAAACAAAGATCTAGATCCGAAACCAGACTGATAATTTATTCCTAGCAATCGTCAGTACTCCCAATAAACTCTTGAACTGATCAAGGGCTTGGGGCCAGTAAAGTCCTGCCCACCATTCAAATAGAAACGTCGTCAAACTTGGCATTGCTTCTTTTTTTCCCCAAGGCTTTGTGTATCTGCAGACTGTTCATTTTCCATGTAAAACACTTGTGATAATGGAAGACTACATGAGGGCTTTTTCGAATAGTTGCTTTACATTCAAATAATTTACTTGGACACTTCAGACATAGATAAGATATACTTCTGCAGCTGTTAGATGTGGTATAAATGCTGTACTTAGATCTTTGATTACAAAAAAAAATCATTTGAAAGACAGGCATCCTAAAGAAAAGAAGATGGGGGAGAAGAAGTTACAGTATGAGAAACACAGACCGGTATTCACAATAACAACTAGTCTAGCAGCAAGGCTGAGCAGAATTTTTTCAATTGGCTTTTGGGTTGTCCAGCTTCCACATTAAAAAAAAAAAAGAAGAAAATTATCTCTCATTCCATTGATCTAGTTAATTTTGAAAATACACACATTCACTGATTCAGATAAATACTAAATCAGTAGCATAAACCTCCAATATGGACGCCAGGAGAAGAAAATCTGCTGAGGGAAGGAAATGCACTCGGTTTCTTTCTATGGGAGAGGTTCCGGCCACTGATCTAGGATTGGACACATTTATTCAGTCCTAATATGTAGTCCATAAATCTGTTAACTAGGAAGATCATCAGATCAGTACAACTCCTGTGTACCAAACTGGACTGGTGCCATGAGGTATTCATGGATGAAAGCCAGCCTTTTCATATTTTGAGTGCTCTTAGCTTGTTAATTATTTTCAAGTTGTTCATGAGGCATCGTGCTTGCCCAAGTAGCTGGTTGAATGTTTTCCTTGACAGTTAACAGTTGGTTAGTTGTTAATCATTACAAGTTGTTCAAGTGGTTCCTGTGAACAGTTCTCTATAAAACTGTTAATCAGCACTTCATTGATATTTACCATGAACAGCTGATCAAAATTTCAAGGTATACGACATTTATTATATGAACTGGTAATTCATCAAGATTTACTAT
>CM065729.1:51680241-51707741 GCA_033310375.1 Conus canariensis
TTTATACACAAGAAAACAGCTGTGTACCAAATTCTCTTTAAAAAAAAAAGATATTTTTGATGACAGATTCTATGACTTGTCCTAACCAAACAGTTGTGCATGTTGGCATATCTGATGGCCCTGGAACTGAGGGACTGGTCTGAGAGAGATTCTGTGTATTCTTTTTGCTCTGTTGTTTTGTGACAAAGTAAGACTGGACTGAAATCAGTAGTTTGTGTGGGTCTGTTGTGAAACAAGACGTTCCCAAATTTAGGTGAATTGCTCTGTACTGATCATGTTCATGGGACTACCTGTAATTAGGACAATGTTCTTCATCACAGAGGACATGCTCTAGAGCAATCACACTTATAGAATTACCTGTAATTAGGACAATGTTCCTTATGATAGGTGACATACTCCTGGGTGATCATGATCATGGCACTGGGCCTGTAATAAGGACGATGTTCTTCGTCACAGGTGACATGCTCCAGATATGGACACCGCCTCTAATTAGAACATTGTTCTTAATCACATGTGACATGCTTCAAGGTGATAATGATCATGGCACTGCCTGTAATTAGGACAATGTTCTACGTCACAGGTGACATACTCCATGATCATGGCACTGCCTGTAATTAGGACAATGTTCTTCATCACAGGTGACGTGCTTCAAGGCGATAATGACCATGGCACTGCCTGTAATTAGGACAATGTTCTTCATCAAAGGTGACGTGCTTCAAGGTGATAATGATCATGGCACTGCCTGTAATTAGGACAATGTTCTTCATCACAGGTGAATGCTTCAAGGTGATAATGACCATGGCACTGCCTGTAATTAGGACAATGTTCTTCATCACAGGTGACTGCTTAAAGGTGATAATGACATGGCACTGCCTGTAATTAGGACAATGTTCTTCATCACAGGTGAGTGCTTAAGGTGATAATGATCATGGCACTGCTGTAATTAGACAATGTTCTTCATACAGTGACGGCTTAAAGTGATAATGACCATGGCACTGCCTGTAATTAGGACAATGTTCTTCATCACAGGTGACGTGCTTAAAGGTGATAATGATCATGGCACTGCCTGTAATTAGGACAATGTTCTTCATCACAGGTGACGTGCTTCAAGGTGATAATGACCATGGCACTGCCTGTAATTAGGACAATGTTCTTCATCACAGGTGAATGCTTCAAGGTGATAATGACCATGGCACTGCCTGTAATTAGGACAATGTTCTTCATCAAAGTTGAACGTGCTTCAAGGTGATAATGATCATGGCACTGCCTGTAATTAGGACAATGTTGTTCATCACAGGTGATGTGCTTCAGGTGATAATGATCATGGCACTGCCTGTAATTAGGACAATGTTGTTCATCACAGGTGACATGCTGCAGGTCATGACACTGTAATTAGGTCATTGTCAAAAATTACTGTTTGAGGACGTTTGTGTACAGGTTCAAAATAAACTGTTTCTACTTGTGATGTATTCTGCTGTCTGTGACATATTCAGTATGTGTGTGTGTGTGTGAGTGCGTATATGCATGAGCAGGTGCATGAGCAGCACAAGCATTACTCATTCAACCAAATGCCCAAATAATGCTCGAGCACCGCTGAACAGTGTCATGGACCTATATGTCTAAGCAATGCTTGGGTGACAGAACTGATGCAGCAAAACTATGTTACCTCCAAAAGTACACAAGTAACAGCTAATAAATGTGACAAAGTTGAAAATGAAAAGATTTTTTTGATACCTGTTAAAGTTTTTAAGTGTTTTGATCAAAACTGAGTCCACTGTTTACATTTTAACATGGATTTACATACAAAATGAAATAATGTGTGAGCAAACCAGTCCAAACATTGCAGGTCCAAAGATGCATAATGTTGTATGGAATCTTAATACCTTACAAAAGAATTAATTTCGTTATAACCATGTTAAATCTTTCACATCTTAAATACAATAATTTTCCAGAAAATGAAGTTGAAATGAAGTACCCAGTTTGCTCATGCAGGAATGAAAATAATGTTTGAGTTTGTCGAAGATCAAAAGTCCAAAGGCATAGTGTATTACATGAAATGGTTGAATCATGCCACACAATTGACTGGCAATGACCCTGTTGCCCCTTGGCAAAATGGCCTCTGAGATATTAGAGTTGAACTGAAGTACCCTTTCCATTCATACAGATCAGCCCGCATTGGCCAAGTGTGAGAGGTTGCCCAGGCTGTAAGCTTCAAGAGTTGAAGAGTTGCAAGGGTTCAATTATTTAGCAGTCACTGCTAATATAAAAAAAAAAGAAAAAAAACACCAGATATGCATGCTAACAATCACATGCAAACATACATACAAGCATGTTCGAATGAACACACACATATATACACAAACACACATTCACATACTCTCTATCTGTCTCTTTCTCTCTCCCCTCTTTTTCACACAACACACACACACACACACACACACACACACACACACACACACACACACACACACAATCAAACAAATGAGTCATTCTTCAACATATGGTAACAGTACTCATGTTTACGATATCTTCATTCAATGACAGACATAAAAAAAACAAAAGAAAAAAATCAGCCATATCCACATTTACTCCCTGGAAAGAAACACAATGAGTTGTTCAGAAAGCCTCTTTCCATTAACATATCATCTTCTCTTACAGGGCATAATGTGGATATAGCCAAAAGCTCATTCACTCTGAACAAAAGTATTACAGTGACATGGTCCGACAAAACCTCTGAATTGCCAAAATCAAAACTAAAAGCTAACACACAAAATTTTCATTTTTATACATATACCAATGACTAAATGTCACCTTCCAGACAAAGTGTTTTAGCAATAATGCTGAGTTCATTATTCACTGACCAAATGTCACCTTCAAGACAAAGCGTTTTTGCAATAATGCTGAGTTCATTATTCAGTGACTAAATGTCACCTTCAAGACAAAGTGTTTTAGCAATAATGCTGAGTTCATTATTCAGTGACTAAATGTCAGCTTCAACACAAAGTGTTTTAACAATAATGCTGAGTTCCTTATTCATTTTATTTTGTTGTATAAAATTCTATAATGCTGAGTTCCTTATTCATTTTATTTTGTTGTATGAAATTCTGTCTTTAAATTGACAGATCTACACCAGTGCAAAGGATTAATCAACTTCGTAGTTATGTACAATGATCAATGATTTCTGGAGATTCATGTACAGCTGCTATAGTGATTTCAATAGGCGATGTACATAATAAAAGGTTAATTAAGTTTTTGTAAAAAAAAAAAGTCACTTTCAAATTAAATCTTTTTTTCTGGTTTTGAATGTCACAATCACATAGCAAGTGTGTCACTTGAGAAATGCCTGTATATTTCTTTATCCATGTAGTAAGCAACAAACTCTGTATGCTTTCTTCACAGAAAGGATGGACATTCTGTGTATACACGGCAACAAGACAATGACTGTGTTTCACTCATTGGAATTATGCTATGGGTGAGCAGAACTTAAACCATTTGACAGGGCAGAATAGTGTGTTTATTTCTTCTCCTAATTTTAAAGAACAAACACAGGCATTTACATCCAAAAGATAAGCCCTGTGAAATATTCAAAATAAAAAAAGCCTGTGCAGCTGATATTCCACATCTTGTGCAAAAAACTGAATCCTAAAATCTGCTTCCCAAATATGTGAATGAAAAATACAAAAAATCAGTTATTCAAAATGTGAATTACCAGGGTCTTTTTTTTAAAAAAAAAGCTCATTTATAATCAAGTCATTACAAACAGGTGTCTTCATTTGGTAGGAACATATCACACACGACAATGGGAGAAAAATGGAGAAATGCACAAGCGTCAATTTGAGGCGAGATCTATACACGCTGTGTGTGGAAGGTTTTGCCCAAAGAGGCCAGCTCGGCGTTGTACATTTCCATGTCCTTCTGCAGCAAAATCTCCAGCGCTCGTCTGCGAACCTGTCACACCAAACACACACACAAAATTTGGAGTTATCTGACAACCTGGTTAGGACTGGCACTCTAACTACAAGTTAGCTTATCCAGTCAGGACGGGAGCTTTGCATCTATCTGACTGAGACTGAAGCCCCAAAAAGTGGGGTTACCTGATCAGGTTTGGAGTTACCCGTCTATCTGATTGGGATCAGTGCGCCATCAAGGTGGCTGATCTTATCAGGATTAGAGCTGCTGTCAGTCTGATTGGGAGAGGTGCAACTACAAGTTGAATTATCACTTTAGCATTTGTTAATCACAATTTTACACCACAGTCTAACCCTTAAGGTTGGGGTCATTAGAGTACCACTGAGAAAATCAGATCTATGATTTTTTTTTTTTTTGGCAAAAATACTCCCCACCCCACCCCACCCCCATCCCCCCACCCCACACCCATGCCATTCCCCTATCCCCTGTGAATTCAGTCGAATTTCCTCTCAGTTACTTTGAGCAACAGGACAAAGTTGCAATTTCCCCCGGCATAACATTCTATATTTTGCATTTTCACTCTGTGCCACTCATTATCCTGCAGTCTGAACAAAGCTGATGAAGGATGTGTGAGGTTTCAGGATGTAGTCGACTGTATTTGACTGTCCACACTAAACAAGGTGTACCATGAGACACAGACACAAATCACCTGTTTGTCCATAGCTAAACAAAGTGTACCATGGGACACAGACACAAGTCACCTGTCCATAGCTAAACAAGGTGCACCATGGGACACAGACACAAGTCACCTGTCCATAACTAAACAAGGTGTACCATGGGACACAGACACAAGTCACCTGTCTGTCCATAGCTAACCAGTGTACCATGAGACACAGACACAAATCGCCTGTCTGTCCATAATTAAACAAAGTGTACCATGGGACACAGACACAAATCACCTGTCTGTCCATAATTAAACAAAGTGTACCATGGGACACAGACACAAATCACCTGTCTGTCCATAATTAAACAAAGTGTACCATGGGACACAGACACAAATCACCTGTATATAGCTAACCAGTGTACCATAGGACACAGACACAAATCACCTGTATATAGCTAACCAGTGTACCATGGGACACAGACACAAGTCACCTGTCTGTCCATAGCTGAACAAAGTGTACCATGGGACACAGACACAAATCGCCTGTCTGTCCATAGCTAAACAGTGTGTACCATGGGACACAGACACAAGTCACCTGTCTGTCCATAGCTAAACAGTGTACCATGGGGCACAGACACAAGTCACCTGTCTGTCCATAGCTAAACAGTGTACCATGGGACACAGACACACCTGTCTGTCCATAGCTAAACAAAGTGTACCATGGGACACAGACACAAGTCACCTGTCTGTCCATAGCTAACCAGTGTACCATGGGACACAGACACAAGTCACCTGTCTGTCCACAGCTAACCAGTGTACCATGGGACACAGACACAAGTCACCTGTCTGTCCATAGCTAAACAAAGTGTACCATGGGACACAGACACAAGTCACCTGTCTGTCCATAGCTAAACAGTGTACCATGGGGCACAGACACAAGTCACCTGTCTGTCCATAGCTAAACAGTGTACCATGGGACACAGACACACCTGTCTGTCCATAGCTAAACAAAGTGTACCATGGGACACAGACACAAGTCACCTGTCTGTCCATAGCTAACCAGTGTACCATGGGACACAGACACAAGTCACCTGTCTGTCCACAGCTAACCAGTGTACCATGGGACACAGACACAAGTCACCTGTCTGTCCATAGCTAAACAAAGTGTACCATGGGACACAGACACAAGTCACCTGTCCATAGCTAAACAAAGTGTACCATGGGACACAGACACAAGTCACCTGTCTGTCCATAGCTAAACAAAGTGTACCATGGACAGACACAAATCACCTGTCCATAACTAAACAAAGTGTACCATGAGACACAGACACAAATCATCTGTCCATAGCTCAACAAAGTGTACCATGGGACACAGACACAAATCACCTGTCTGTCCATAGCTAAACAAAGTGTACCATGGGACACAGACACAAATCACCTGTCTGTCCATAGCTAAACAAAGTGTACCAAGGGACACAGACACAAATCACCTGTCTGTCCATAGCTGAACAAAGTGTACCATGGGACACAGACATAAATCACCTGTCCATTGCTAAACAAAGTGTACCATGGGACACAGACACAAATCACCTGTCTGTCCATAGCCAAACAGTGTGTACCATGGGACACAGACACAAATCACCTGTCCATAATTAAACAAAGTGTACCATGGGACACAGACACAAATCACCTGTCTGTCCATAGCTAAACAAAGTGTACCATGGGACACAGACACAAATCACCTGTCTGTCCATAGCTAAACAAAGTGTACCATGGGACACAGACACAAGTTGCCTGTCTGTCCATAGCTAACCAGCGTACCATGGGACACAGACACAAATCACCTGTCTGTCCATAACTAACCAGTGTACCATGGGACACAGACACAAATCACCTGTCTGTCCATAGCTAAACAAAGTGTACCATGGGACACGGACACAGACACAAATCACCTGCACATAGCTAACTAGTGTACCATGGGACACAGACACAAGTCACCTGTACATAGCTAACCAGTGTACCAACCATGGGACACAGACACAAATCACCTGTCTGTCCATTGCTGAACAAGGTGTACCATGGGACAAAGATGCAAGTCACCTGTCCATAGGTAGACCAAGTGTACCTTAGGACACAGAGACAGGTCACCTGTCCATAGCTAAACAACCTGCACCATGGAACAGACACAAGTCACCTGTCCATAACTTAACAACCTGCACCACGGAACAGACACAAGTCACCTGTCCATAGCTAAACAAGGTGTACCATGGGACACAGACACAAGTCACCTGTCCATAACTTAACAACCTGCACCACGGAACAGACACAAGTCACCTGTCCATAGCTAAACAAGGTGTACATAGGACACAGACACAGCATCCTAAGCTGCCTCGTCAGCAGACATTTTGAGTCTACAAATGTCTTTCTCTAGGCGTGCTTTCTCTTTTCTCAGCTGTTCGACTTCTTGTTCTGCTTCCTTTTCTTGTCTGCTTTATTTGCCTTCTGTCTTTTCCGCTGCTCTTCTCGATTCATTTCAAACTTGAAAAGAGCAGAAATGGCACTAGCCTTCTGCATCACATCTCTTTTGTAACTGGCACTTTAGTAGCATCACCATACTGTACAACTTCCTTTTGTACAGCGCTAACAAGCCTTTCTTTGACATTGTCTGTGACTTTTTGTTCACAGTGAAGCCTCTTTCCACAATTACTTAGCTATGAGACAAATCAAAGCTGGTCTGGTGATTGGTTTTCATCCCTAACCAAAGGTAGGAACACAGACCCAATGCACTTTTGGCATTACTTAAATTACCTCCCTTCACGGGACATTTCCTTGTCAAGGCTGAGTCAGCACGGAATTCTTTTTCTTTTTTCGTCACTATTTTCCCAAAATTTCTGCCTCCCCCACTTCAACATTTGTCAGGGGTTTTTTTTTTCCTTTTTTTTCTCAAACTGTCTCATCTTCTGTAACATATCAGTGGCATTACCCCCACATCACTCATTCCGGCTCCCCGTCCACAGGCACACTCCAGTTGTCCTGCCACCAGCTCAGAACGAGCACTCCACAGCAAGCAGTCAATGCAAAACTGGCATGAGGCAACCCATCAGAGGACACACGGCACTACCAGTGAGTCACTTCGACTGGGTTCAGTGGTGCCCGGTCCGACATAAGCAGCACATCACCTACTATGCCCCCACACTGACAATGACTGTGTAGTCACAGAGTTAGCAGAATGAGCATCCACCTCTAGAGGCCTCCAGCCTCACCCATGAATGACAGTCACTATGAACATGCCAACATCAACAACCCCCACATGACCTCACCAAGGGCACAGATGAAACTGAAACTCAGGTCACCACAATGGCAGGTAAGATGGCCACAGAATCTGATACTTTTTTTTTCTTATGGCGATCAATGAGGATGAGAGAGATGATGCCATGGAGTTTCTATTCCAGTCTTGAGACTCCATGACACAGCTGTAAAGTATGCTCATTTGCAAAGTATATCCTGGCATCAACCAGGCCCAAGAGATACAGACACCTGTAGTGCTGGTTAGGAAATCTGAGCAACACTCTCAGAGATACATCCTTTAAGAGGATGAAAACTCAATTATGTGATCTCAGTCTTCCTTACTGAGCTCATTGCAAATTCAGCTCCAGGTAACAGCTGGTCAGGGCAGAAAATTTTCATAAATAAAAGGCTTTAAAGGGAATTAAACCCACAACCTCTAAGCTGGGAATCTATGATGCCATCGACTGTGCAATAACGGCTGATACATCTGTCATCAACTTCAAAGACTTTTCAAAGATCCAGACCTTTTTCTTTGATTTTCAAAGACTTGGCTGGGGGGGGGGGGGGGGGGGGGGAGCCCCTTGAAATTAACAAATAATTAACTTATCTTCAAATAGCTTTACAAATCTTGCCACAAGAAGAACTCCACCTAAGAATCACTCTGCAACCACCTCCCAACATCCAGCAACATCACCTGACTAACACAGAACTAAAGCAAACGGCAGACTAACTGGCACCCACCATGATGGCAGCTTTGGCGGCCTGCTTCACCTCTGCATCCCGCTGTTTGATGGCGTGCAGCGTGCGCTTGTAACCCACCTTCACCTCCAGCTTCTCCGCCCACTTGGCTTTCTCATTGACGTCCCACTCCCTGTCACATACACCCTTGTCTGTCAGACCATCTTGAATAAAAAGTGATGGTGATAATAATGGAAGCCTGTCTGCATAAGACATCAAGAACTCTGCTCATAGCACTTACAAAAACTAAGGGCAATCATAAATTATCAAAACAAAGGACTCGAAAGATAAATGATGAAAGAAACCAAGTGAAAATGATCTCATTTGGCAATGCTCATTACAAACATGCCAATAAATGAAGCATAATCAACAATACTGAAATATTGATATCAAACAGCAACACAAGCAGCAAATACCATCACAGACACATCCAGCAACTCCTACATTATTTTGAGGAAGTGCCAACAGAGAACAAGTACGGTTCCAGAAATGACAGGTCATGTGGAATCTGCATTCTGTCATTTATACATTCATGCATACAGGAGTGCTCACGTGAACATACCAGGTATTTACATTTACACAACATGCGTACATTAATGTCATCACACACACACACACACACACACACACACACACACACACACACACAACACACACACACACTCAGAGGCATGCTCACAAGCTTCTCTGGCAATTTTGGACTTCTCACCGCCATCCCAGTCACCGACTGTGCAGCAATGTTTAAAGGCCAGTCACTGACTGTACACCAATGTTTAAAGGCCAGTCACTGACTGTACACCAATGTTTAAAGGCCAGTACTGACTGTACACCAATGTTTCAAAGGCCAGTCACTGACTGTGCACCAATGTTAAAGGCCAGTCACTGACTGTCACCAATGTTCAAAGGCCAGTCACTGACTGTGCACCAATGTTAAAGGCCAGTCACTGACTGTACACCAATGTTCAAAGGCCAGCACTGACTGTACACCAATGTTCAAAGGCCAGTCACTGACTGTCACCAATGTTCAAAGGCCAGTCACTGACTGTACACCAATGTTCAAAGGCCAGCACTCACTGTACACCAATGTTCAAAGGCCAGCCACTCACTGTACACCAATGTTCCAAAGGCCAGTCACTGACTGTACACCAATGTTTAAAGGCCAGTCACTGACTGTACACCAATGTTCAAAGGCCAGTCACTGACTGTACACCAATGTTTAAAGGCCAGTCACTGACTGTACACCAATGTTCAAAGGCCAGTCACTGACTGTACACCAATGTTCAAAGGCCAGTCACTGACTGTACACCAATGTTTAAAGGCCAGTCACTGACTGTACACCAATGTTTAAAGGCCAGTCACTGACTGTACACCAATGTTTAAAGGCCAGCCTTGATATGTGCAAGTATGCATGCATAAGATCAGTATGTGCACGTGCTCAGAAAGAAAATGTTGTAAACATTCACACACTCGCACACACACACACACACACACACACACACACACACACACACACACACACACACACCACACACACGTACGCACACACACACACACACAACATTTTAACCTCTGATCCCTGTTTGGACATGGGCAATTTCAAACAACAAAAATAAAATAATTGAATTCCAAGAAACATCAGCATCATGCATGGAAAAGAAAACTCCTTGACTGTGTTAAAACATTTCAAACAAAATTGCAACATTTGATAAGTTTACTTAATTTAAGCAGCCATGTCATCTGTGCAGAAAACAAAATACAAAATGAGAATACAGACCTTGGATACAAATATCTGTGAGCTCACAATGGATATCAGAATATTTAGGGCACTCCATAATAAGATGAAACTTATCTCCAATGGAGTCCATGTCACTTTTTTGTGCAGAATTTGTATGTAATAGCATGAATTCTCCTTTTTTCAATAGCTAGACAATGATTGTTCCATCTGAACTTAAATACTGAAATCATGTTGGTGCAAGGTAACTGACCAACAACTTTTCCCCATTTAAACAGTGTTCTATAATGTCTTTAAAAAATGCATTCATTACTTTGTTGGAATGCTTCCCTCCAAAACCTTTCAATTTTGTTCAAACACACACATTTTATTTGAGAAGACACTAAAGAATGATCATACACACACACACACACACACACACACACACACACACACACACACACATACACACACACACACACACACACACACACACACACAGAGGCACACACGCACAAACACACACACATGCACACACGCACAAACACACACACGCACAACACACACACGCACACACACACAAACACACACACACACACACGCACACACACACACATTCTCTCTCCTCTCTCTCTCTCTCTCTCTCTCTCTCTCTCTCTCTCTCTCTCTCTCTCTCTTTGGGGGCAAAAACTAAAATGATAAAACAAAACTGAAACTGTATCAAAATCAACAAGACAAGCAAAGCCAAAAAAATGAAGTATGGGGTAGAAAAAAAATCAGACCAAGACCAGCAATGTGTTGTGGTCCATTTTGCAATGTTTTTCAGAGTTTTAAGGGGAACTCCCAACATGACCGTTCCATCAACGAATATTGCAGAACTAAACGAGCCTTTCAGTAGTCAATGTAAACTGGAAAGACTTTCACAGGTGTTTAGTGGTTCCACGGACTAACAAGACAGCTGTTGTGCTGTGTAGGTAGAGAGACTGTACACATTGTCTGGTGGACTCTTGCCATCCAGCCTGCTTTGTCTCTTTGCTGGTAGGACCGGTGATGTCTTTTGGTGCTACAGGAGCCAAACAGCTCAGTTGGTATGGTGCCAGTTTTGTAATCTTAGTGATCCTGAAGTAATGGGTCTGAATCTTCGCCATGCCGTTTCTGTACTGGGGGACTGTTCCTTCGGTGACCACAACCCTGAAACAGCTGTGAGGCCTTGGTTGACTGGGCCTGTTGACTAGAACCCTGAAATGTCTGTCAGTCCATAATTGGTGAGCTGGACTAGGTCACTCAATATCCCATGTGCAGACACACTACTGCAGTAGTCTTGTCTCGGCTGTACAGATATACATGAGTGGTTCCCACTAGTATGAAAAAAAAAAGCCAGCTACTTCAAGTCCTGCATTAGGGCACTCTTCCAGCAAAAATTTTACATGACCGAAGCCAGGATGCATTGGCATGCTAACATCAAGACCATGCATGCACTGCTGCATCAGGCAATCCGACTCACTCATTGGGCACTCTCAGCAATTCAGTCTTTAGTCATTTGTCATCTGGAAGCATCACATACGAAACAAAATCATAAGCGAATCTGGTTTATGACTGTAGAGTGCAGACTGTCACATGTTTTGATCAATGGGAATGGGTACTGTTGGATGCATTTTCTGAAATGGGAATATCATCTCTCTCTCTCTCTCTGTCTCTCGCTCGCTCGCTCTCTCTCTCTCTCTCTTCCACACCACACCCACACACACACACACACACACACACACACACACACACACACACGCACGCGTACACACACACACACACACACACACACACACACACACACACACACACACACACTCACTCATTCATACACACACACCTGCACAATGCACATACACACATGCACGTACACACACACACACACACACACACACACACACACACACACACACACATCAGTATGGTCATGAAACAGACTTCTCAGAGTCCAGTTCTCCAAAATGTACTATGACTACAATGATTAGCAATACAACATAGCTAAAATTAAATAAATGAATAAATAAATAAAACAAAATAAATCAACAAATGAATAACAAATGGAAAACAAGACAAAACGCGTGACAAAACTACAGACCAAATCAAACATAATACCGGTACTACTCAATATAATTACAACACACTATGATAAAGGACAAAACAATATAATACAACACAAAGCAGTACCAAAAAAAATCAATATCCTTTCTTCACAGGAATGTGGCAATGCCCACTGTAGCTATACATAAAACTTTGGTCCCCACCTCATAATCTCACACACACACACGCACGCACGCACGCATGCACGCACGCACGTATGCACACACGCACACAAAACAGCCTCCTTTATCACAAATCGGGAACATTGTATTCAGACACATATAATAAAGACAAACAATGTTCCAAAGCAAAACTGCCATCACATCATTCACATACTTATCTGCAACAGCAAGTTTGATGGCCATCGCTTCATCCTCCTGAAAAAAAAACAAATTGATCAGTGCATCAAAAAGTGATGCTGCCGTAAGACTTCGAATACACCTATTTCATGTCTACACTAACAAAAATTATAGGTGCAAATTAACATATAAATTAATGCGTCCTGTTATGCATAATCACTGTTAAAAACAGACTACATATAGAAAAAAATAATGCAAGCTCAGTTCATGATTTGTTTTCTTTCTTTCTTTATTTTCCCCCCCTCTTCAGTCATGTCGAATCTTTCATCTTTTTCAGCTTCCCTCATAACCACGAAACAAAGCATCGGTTTTTACTTTTCTTATGGAAAATTTTAAGCAACTTAAAGATCAAAGTGAAATGTTCTTCATAACAGAGAAAACTGCCTGCTAATTGAATATCGTTCATAATTTTGTACATTTATAACCCAGACAGAAAAAAGTCTTGTAATCAAATCAAGGAAAAAAGTCTTGTCATCAAATCAAAGAAAAAAGTCTTGTAATCAAATCAAAGAAAAAAGCCTTGTAATCAAATCAAAGAAAAAGCTGAAAAAGTCTTGTAATCAAATCAAGGAAAAAAGTCTTGTAATCAAATCAAAGAAAAAAGTCTTGTAATCAAATCAAAGAAAAAGCCTTGTAATCAATCAAAGAAAAAAGCCTTGTAATCAAATCAAAGAAAAAAGGCTTGTAATCAAATCAAAAAAAAAGTCTTGTAGTCAAATCAAAGAAGAAGTCTTGTAATCAAATCAAAGAAAAAGTCTTGTAATCAAATCAAAGAAAAAAGTCTTGTAATCAAATCAAGTTTTTTTCTTCCTTTTCTTTTCCTCCTCTTCTTCCTTTTTTTTTTTTTTTTTTTCAAAAGACATTACCAAATAAACTGAGTCAACACCAAGACAGCTAAAGAAATTAACTCTTTTATCATTTTCTTATCTACAGTATGCTTTTAATCAATCTGAAACTAATATAAATTTGCTAGAAAAGAAAAGAAAAAAATGTGCTAATAATTTTTGCCCATCTCAATTTGTGAGGTATCAAGTATAGAATTGTGATACAAAAATGGCTTCGTAACGTGACTTCAGAACAAGCATCTTTCATAATCTCCAGCTCATTCATTTTCAAGAACAATTTTTTTTACAATAGTAAAATTAACGATAAAGCTGCTTTCAAGTCATTTGTGATACTGATTAAGTGTTAAGTGAAAACCAATATAATTCCTTCAAGACAATCATCACCATTGTTATTGCCTATAAAGATATCCACACATGTCTCCAAAACACTTTTGTGCTCTCTCTCTCTCTCTCTCTCTCTCTCTCTCTCTCTCTCTCTCTCTCTCTCTCTCTCTTTCACTCACTCACTCACTCACTCACTCACTCACTCTGTCTGTCTGTCTGTCTGTCTGTCTGTCCGTCCGTCCGTCCCTCTCTCTCTCTCTGTCTCTCTCTCTCTCTCTCTCTCTTTCTCATGCACTATTCATGCAAGCATGAGAGTGGGGGAGGTTGGGTGGAAAGGGGTGGGGGTAGGCAGACAGACAGAACATTAATACATGTAAGAGAACAACTGACTGACTTACATTCTTCAGAGAAATACCGAAAGGAAAAGAGTGCTTGAGCAAAGGGAACTGTATTTCACATGCAATGATTGACCAATCACCCAATCCAGCTGGTAAGGTACACAGTATTTGGCATGCAATGTCTGACTAATCATAAAATTCAGCTGACAAGTTATACAGTTTTCAACATGCTACGATAGAAAAGTCAAGAAATTCAGACAATACGTTATATGGCTTTTCTCATGCAATGGCTGACGAACATAAAAATTCAGCTCACGAGTTGTACAGTATTCCACACGCAATGATTAACCAGTATTGTGCAACACATTCTAGTTTGAACTGATTTTCTGTACTGTACATAAAAATGCTCCCAAATTAACATTTCAAATGAACAAATCAATTCAAATGAACAAATCATAAACAAATATGGCCCAGAACCTAAGGCTGTGGATAAAGATATTGTTTAAGAAATATATAGCCCAAAATGTAAAACTGTAAATAAACACATAGTAAAACCACAACAACAACAAAGGAGCCCCAAGCCTAATACCTGTAAATTTTCGCAATTTGAAAGGGGAAAAAATGACTACTGTTTGTGACAGAGAAATAATGATCCTGCTGTGACAAATCTTTGTTGCAATGACAAGAAAAAAAAATGTTCTTCAGTCTGCAGACTGTACTGAAAATGCTCTGTAAACCCCTTTCTTGCTGGGGCACCTCAACCACATCTGAAAACTTGGCTGACAGTTTTCTCAGAACTGCCCATGAAGAGGACCATCAGCTTTAAAAGGCACTAGCTCTAGCACAGATTTTCAGTCGAGTGGATGTCTTCTTTAACAGACTACAGCTCTGCTGGCACTGTTGGTGTGATTGTAAAGAGGGTGTCTTCTTTAACACACTGTAGCTCTGTCACTGTTGGTGTGATTGTAAAGAGGGTGTCTTCTTTAACAGACTGTAGCTCTGTCACTTTAGTGTGACTGTAAAGAGGGTGTCTTCTTTAACAGACTGTATCTCTGGCACTGTTGGTGTGATTGTAAAGAGGGTGTCATCTTTAACAGACTGTAGCTCTGTTGGCACTGTTGGTGTAATTGTAAAGAGGGTGTCATCTTTAACAGACTGTAGCTCTGTCACTGTTAGTGTGACTGTAAAGAGGGTGTCTTCTTTAACAGACTGTAGCTCTGTCACTGTTAGTGTGACTGTAAAGAGGGTGTCTTCTTTAACAGACTGTAGCTCTGTCACTGTCGGTGTGATTGTAAAGAGGGTGTCATCTTTAACAGACTGTAGCTCTGCTGGCACTGTTGGTGTAATTGTAAAGAGGGTGTCATCTTTAACAGACTGTAGCTATGGCACTGTTGGTCTGATTGTGAAGAGGGTGTCTTCTTTAGCATACTATGGCTCTGGCACTGTTGGTCTGATTGTGAAGAGGGCGTCATCTTTAATATGTAACCTTCTCAATATTGTAGTCGATTTTGGTTAAGTTAGCTAGTCTATTTGGTTGTTTTGGGTAGAAAGTCAAAATTGTAGATTGAAATTATTAAGGTTGTTAATGATCATTTTTTATTAATTCGTTAAAGGCAATTATGATACTTTGTTATTATTCTTATTATGGGTGGTAAATAAGAAATGAAGGGAAAAAAATGTAAACGGAAGTAATAACAAAACGGAAGTAATGACAATTGCATGCCAGGAGTGGCACACAGTGTGGGGGATTGAACCAACATGGAGAATTCATGCAGATATTAAATCAGTGTCTGCGCTTTCACGTTTAGTCCATAACCAAAATTGCATTTTCTTTTAAATGTAGCCAGCAGTTTTCATAATTAAGAATAATATGTACTAGTAATTGTCTTATTTACTTGTGCTAAAAGAAAGAAGTAATAAAAGGAAATAAAAATATAAAAATATTGTAAAACTTTAAAATCTCTTTTTTTTAGTTTGATTAATTGAGTGAGAACATTGGTTGTCCTTGTTCAGGTGAACTCAGGATAACTCACACGCACTGACTTTCGGGTGGTGGGGGTTACAAATACACTACGACTCTGGCACTGTTGGTCTGATTGTGAAGACGGCATCTTCTTTAACAGTCTGTAGCTCTAGGACTGTACATCTGACTTTGTGGAGTAGGTCGATGGTAGTTGTGGCACTGTTTAACTATGGAGAGGGTATCTTCTTAAACACTCTCTAGCTCTGACACTGTCTGTCTGATTGTCGAGAAAATTTCCACTAACAGAATGCAGCTTGGGATTTCCTTTTCTCCTTTGAATGTGGTCTGCAATGTTTAAAAAAAAAGAAAAAGAAAAAAAGGGCCCATTGCCTCATGGCCGCACAGGCAGTGAATCGTAAGAGATTTGCTATGCTTAGGGCATGGCATAACGAAAGGTTGAGCCCATCCTTCTCCTTCCTCAGCGCTAAAAATTTCCTGACTTAGGGTTAATGGATGGGAAGACGGAGCTGATTTTCAAGCTGTCAAGATCTGACCCCATCAGTGGTTTGAACTCACGGCCGTCAGTACCACCGCCGAACCCCTAGCCATTCAACTACGGGGCTTTCTTTGTTGTAGTGGAGATGAAAAGACAATGAGGCAGAATTACGAATGATCTGAATGATGATCAAACTGTAGGCATTTGGTTCATTTCCTGATGGAGGGTCACTAATCTGATGCTCTGAGGACAATACAGGTGAATGACACAGGAGAACAAAAAAACAGCAGAAAGACAAGAGAACAGGCAGAAAAAAAAAGCAGTCACAGAAAAGAGAACATTTCTAGCATAACCTTACCAGAGGATAAGGGTCACATTGCTAACTGACATACAGCTACGGGTGCACAGAGTATACTGACAGAGGAAGAGAGGAGGACGGAGCGCCTGCTAAACTACTTTTTACTAATGGTCAACATCAAAGTAGGGTCTACAAATGCTGGGAAGAAGTACAACAAATCTGGAAGAAATTATAAATCGTCATCTTTCTGTTCAATTAATTTGAAGTAAGGTGGCCTGCCACACAACACAAAAGCAACCACGAAACATCTGACATATGACTAGAATGGAGAATGCAACAACACACTTGCTGGAGTCTGCACATCATAACAAATCACAGTAACAACAGTTTTCACAGGACGCAATAATCTGTAATGAGAAAGCCTCTCTCTCTCTCTCTCTCTCTCTCTCTCTCTCTCTCTCTCTCTCTCTTTATGATAATCTTCTTTGTTTCCATCCCTGTTCCACCACCCTCTCTCCTGTCTTCCCTTCTCTCTCTCTCTCTCTCTCTCTCTCTCTCTCTCTCTCTCTCTCTCCAATTCTATGATAGTATAAGCACTGATATACATTATAAGACATCAGTGGCAAGCAAGAACAAATTTAAAGACTATCTATGGATGCGCCTTCTTGATAAACATGAAATAATTTGCTAAGAACTTGAAGCACGATATGACACCCTTGGGGCCTGTAATTTGTTCCCAGCAAACATTAATCAGCATCTGTTCATGACTGTAGCTGCACTGAATACAGATAAAGGCAAGGAAAAGGGGACAAAGCATGATGTGAAATTCTTTGGGAAAATAGCCGGGAAAATGGCTAAGCAATGAGCAATGAATTCACATGATATAACATTACGCCCAAAGCTGCTTGAAATGGAGAGGTAATCATCAATACAAGTAGGCACAATGCGTGTGAGTACTATGAGGAATGATGGCAAAAGACTATGACAAGTTATTGCCAAAACTCTTCAGCCCAATTTCATCAGATGATGCCGATGCTCCCTCTCACTCTACAGCAGCTACAAGCATCCCATGCACCCTTCCCAACAGCACCGACACACAAAGCGCATGCAAGAACATAAAATAGAATATAATCATATGATATGCATAAACTGTTATAAATTGATACTGAAAGAACAAGTACAGTTCATGCTCTTTCATTTTCCTCTTCTCCTACACCAATAATACAAGCCCTTGTTTTGAGATAACTGCCTCCAGTCCTGTTTTGTGACAGATGTTGGTGCTGGGTGTTCTGATCCAACATGCAACATGACACTTAGTGGTAACGTCCCACTACTGACGGCAGCTGTTTTGTCACAGAACCACAGTCGGAGAGTGTCTGTGTGAAGTGAAGCCTGTCACATCATGCCAGCTATGAAAAGCCTCACCAACATTCTGTCAACAGTGACTTGAGCAGATCATGGTTTGGGCTGAAAAAAAAAACCTCTTCACCCTCACCTCCTTCATTTAAATACACTCATGTTTATGCATAAAGGACTGACCTGGGTGGCCTACTGGTATAAGTATATTTAGTCCTTTGCCTTCAGAATGTAATTTAATCAAAGTTTCATATCACCTACTAATGAGAGCATGGTGGTGATAATGCACTCATGGTGTGTAAAACCTTTTCCTTTAGTTTTGCTGCAGATCCTGTTTCTAAAGTACTGACATATATTTGTAATCCATTCTTTGGGCTCTATATTGATGCTTGCTTGGTTACTGCCTAATGCCGGATATTAAAAGGATTTTCTATACTCAAGCTTGTGTAACAAATAATTTTAATTCCATCTTCAACTTATTCTTTATAACACTGACTGGAAGAGAAATTCAATTGAACCAAAGCCCTGTGTCCATGAACGTTAAGCAGACAAACATGGCTAGGATCCTAAAAATTGTTATAATTATATATTATGTATAAAAGAAAATAAATGTGTAAATAAGCAGACATTACAGACTAAGCTCCTTCTGAAAAATGATGATAATTATGTATCATTATATAAATCAACAAATTTGT
Organism: Conus canariensis; assembly: GCA_033310375.1. Taxonomy (NCBI): domain Eukaryota; kingdom Metazoa; phylum Mollusca; class Gastropoda; order Neogastropoda; family Conidae; genus Conus; species Conus canariensis. Next base: position 51,699,347 of record CM065729.1, read on the forward strand.
AAGTTAAACAAAAATTCTACATGGGGGAGGAAGGTGGGAGGGGGAGGGCAGAGAGCTGGGATGAACATGCTACCAGGTCTTATGTACAAATCTGTTCTGCATCATAGCATACCCTTGTTGCGGTCTGTAACACATCACAGAAAAACAAAAAAACAAAAATTAATCACCAAATCAGTCACAACAAGGATTATATCCATCCAGATACATGCCTGCAAAAAGAATACTCATGAGTGTTGAAAAAGAAACAAGCCATTAGAACAAAAACAGCAAAAAATCCAGGTAAGTTCTACTTTCATACTGAACACTCCAGTTTTATCATGTGTATTCGAAACACACATTGCACACAACAAATTAACACATCATAAAATGCACACACACACACGCACACACACACACACACGCACACACACACACACTCACACACACACACACACCACTCACACACACATGCACATACACATGCACGCATGCATATACATACACATGTATGCACGCATGCATGCACAAACACACACAAAAAGACTCATACATTACATGTACACACACGCATGCACGCACACACACACACACACGCACACACACACACACACACACACACACACAAACATGACCGTTTGTTACACACTCAGTTAGGTATTTGTTTTTTGGATTTACCTGGTAACATTAGTTTTCAGAATTGGTAAGCATTACCGACAAAGTGTTCATATTCTTACATGTAAAAAAATACTTCCATGTGCACACACACTTCACGGATTTTGCACACACACACACACACACACACACACACACACACACACACACATACATACATACTCTCTCTCTCTCTCTCTCTCTCTCTCTCTCTCTCTCTCTCTCTCTCTCTATTCCCTCTCTATTTCCCCTCCCTCCTTCCTCTCCCCCATAGAGGCATGTACAACCACATTTGCAGAACACATATTTATATATATATGAATGCTTATTATGTATTAATGCATTCACACATGCATACATATCATGAACACATTGTACAAGCATACAATCACACAAGCAGATTCATAAGCACATTTAATATCTTCAACACATCATTTGATGTCCATTTTAGTTGAAAAAAAAAATTCAACAAAATGAAACTGAACACACACACACAGAGAGAGAGAGAGAGAGAGAGAGAGAGAGAGAGAGAGAGAGACATCACACACACACACACACACACACACACACACACACACACACACAGAGACAAGCGTGCGTACACACACACACGCGCACTCACACACACACACACACACACACACAACACAAAAACAAACACGCACAACACACCACACACACACACACACACACACACACATGTGACATACACATACTCACGCAATCGCTCATGCGCACAACACACACACACACACACACACACACACACACACCACACACGCACACACACACAGTTAACTATTACATGGAGATGGTGAACAATTCAACGTGCAAAAAGAAGGCATACTATGTGTACATCCCAGAAGATGATGGTGACGTTTATTAAAATGACATATATATGTGAGTGCATGTGGATGTGAATGCATGTGTATGTATGTACGTATGTATGTATGTGTGTGTGTGTGTGTGTGTGAGAGAGAGAGAGAGAGAGAGAGAGAGAGAGAGAAAGACAGCATGTGTGTGTCAAAAATGAAGATAACATTATATGTAAAGGCTGCAGTGACAAGACCTTCATGCAAACCAGAAAATACAACAGCAGGAATTTCTTTCTTTGCTATACTTGTTTAACAAGAAATTGGTATTTGGTATGTAATAAACCATTACACTCGCATAATGTGTTAGCACAGAACAAGTTACTTGTAATTTGTATGCAAACGTTTTCACAGCATTGCTTAAATCTAGCAGACTACCTAGAATTAATAATGAATTTCATTGCAAGTACAGAAATATTCAAGCTTCAAAACAGATGAGTATATATTGTCAATCGGCACACAAAACTTGACACTGATGGTCTGGAGAAAAAAGATCATACACATGTGTAAGCTGAGCAGCCTATCATTCACTTTACAAAACATTTGTTAGCATATTTGTTACCACTGTAAACATTAACTTACAATTATTTTAAAGTTCTCTAGAACATTTTCAATTAATGTTTTATACTATTTGAAGCTTGAGCATACAACACTGTATTATAAAATACTTTGGGAACATCAAATCACTGTCGTCACCCTAACTTATGTCCAGCGACCTGTATGTCTGTGTTATGTGATTAAAACATCTGAAAGATAACTTTAGTAAGATGTTAGTAACGTTGCCAAGGTCCATCGCATGATGCCAATTGCGGAGTTTCATTTTCACTAGACATTCGCACATTGTTACGTTTCTTGGCTTCACAAACAACCTCACTTACCGCTATTCTTCTGGTCTGTTGTTTGAAACATTCTGTATTTGTACGAGGAGGGCCCTCGTACCTTAAAACTGTTTCTTTGATACTCATTTTTGTGGACGAGATGAAGACAGCACTCTGCCAAGCACCGGAAGTTTGTGCGTTGCGAAGTCGAGCTGGAAATATCTAAGGGCACAAACTTTACGGAATACAGCATATTTCGGGTCATTTGATCTCAAAGAAGGCAACATAGGTAACTGCTAAACAAACATTCTATTTACTCATTAATGATATCACATGATATCCCCTGCAAACTAAAGTTGAGGCGTTTGTTAAACAAAAACACACTGTGCCTGTTTGGTGAGTTTTCGATGTACAGTTACTTTTGGTTTTACAAGTATTTTTACCAGAAACTATAGCGAACCGCCCAGAGAACGTGGACAAACGAGTCACAAGACGAAACACAACTAGTTTCGACCTCTTAGGTCTTCATCAGGTGAGACATTAACGAATAAAACAATGAAAATTCACTTACCTTCTTCCTTGCGCTGAACCCTACCAAGTGATCTGAAGCGATCAAAGCTAAGTGAATTTTCATTGTTTTATTCGTTAATGTCTCACCTGATGAAGACCTAAGAGGTCGAAACTAGTTGTGTTTCGTCTTGTGACTCGTTTGTCCACGTTCTCTGGGCGGTTCGCTAACATTTATTTAAGATTTGTTTAGATTTCCGCCTGCAGTCCTCTCGCTTTGCAACTAGAAAATATAGGTTAAATAAATGAAAACTCCTTATGAAACTTGGGAGTTCTGAAAGATGACGTCACGCAGCTTTCGACTTTCGTCATGATAGGAAAAATGGGTGAAACAGCAAAAAAGGTAAAATGTCAACTTACAAGGTGGAGAAGAAGTTAGGACGTTTCGACACTTAGTGTCTTCATCATCAGAATGAGTTGGTGACAGACAGAAACAAAAAGAAGAAGAAGAAGATAGCAACAACAAGAGAAAAAAAAATGTTTTCACACACACACACACACACACACACACACACACACACACAAACAAACAGGTACACAGAAGGTGAGCACAACTAGCAAGGATATGGGAAGAGAGACAGAGATAGAAAGACGGGTGAGGGGGGGGGGGGGTGGGTGGAAAGAGGCCTACTGTAAACACACATCCTAGTGTACACATGCACCCTTCACACACACTGACAAGGATGACACACATACTGACAAACAAACAAACAAAAAGCCTGGAAGACACTGCGGTCACTCCTTGGTGTTCAGTCTATTTGGGACGCAGGTGCCGAGGCGGGCGATGACTGTAGACTCCATGAACAGTAAGATGTTAGTAACGTTTTTCCCCGCCCGCCACTAATTGCGTTCAAACGTGACACCAACCTTCGGGACCACCTGGTGCGAGCTGCTATCCCCAGAGACAGACCATCCCTCCCTCCAGGCACCAGTGGTATAAAAGGCTGCAAAACATGCCCATTCATCGACCAGTCAAGCACCATCATCGGCCCCAAGGCGAGGTTCACTGTCAAGGCGCCGTTCAACTGCCAGACTGAGAACATAGTGTATGTCCTTACGTGCACGCTGTGTAACAAGAAATACACTGGTAAGACATACCGTTGCCTAGACGATCGCTTCTCAGAGCACCTGCGGTCAATGCGCCTGGGATACAGTGACCCTGTAGGCGTGCACTTCAACAGCCCTCAACACAGCTTCAATTACTCAAGAGTTGCTGTGGTCTGGCAGAACCATGCAAGTGGCCCTTACAGACTGTTCATGGAGTCTACAGTCATCGCCCGCCTCGGCACCTGCGTCCCAAATAGACTGAACACCAAGGAGTGACCGCAGTGTCTTCCAGGCTTTTTGTTTGTTTGTTTGTCAGTATGTGTGTCATCCTTGTCAGTGTGTGTGAAGGATGCATGTGTACACTAGGATGTGTGCTTACAGTAGGCCTCTTTCCCACCCCCCCCCCCCCCCCCCATCTTTCCCCCCTCTCTCTCTCTCTCTTCCCATATCCTTGCTAGTTGTGCTCACCTTCTGTGTACCTGTGTGTGTGTGTGTGTGTGTGTGTGTGTGTGTGTGTGTGTGTGTGTGTGTGTGTGTGTGTGTAAAAATGTGCTTATAATCAGGCTCTCAAGGCAATGTTTTCATTATTACAAACTGCAAGAAAACAGAAATTGCCAATTGATGTTTGCATACAATTATTTTATTCCATAGTTGTACCTGTGTTGTTGTATGGTTGTGAAATTTGGGGTTATGAAAATGTTGATATATTAGAAAAGTTACAGTTACGTTTTTTAAAGTATTTATTTAGATTAAATAAAACTACAATGACTTCAATAATTTATGGTGAAACCGGAATCTATCCTTTATCTGTACTGATTAAAGTGAGAATGATAAGGTTCTGGGCTAACTTAGTTGTTCCTGATTCTAAGAAGTATTCAAACAAAGTATATAATATCTTACATGAACTATATGCAAAAGGAATTTTCGTTTCACCGTGGCTTAGTTATGTTAAAAGCATTTTATTTGAAACTGGTTTTGATTGTGTTTGGGAATCTCATTCATTCACAAACAGAAGTAACTTATGTAAGTGTGTTAAAAAGGAGTTGCAAAATAATTATGCTCGTGATTGGCGCAGTTCTCTTGAAAACAGCAACAAGTGTGTATTCTATAAAAGTGTAAAGACTGTCTTTGGAAAAGAACATTATATTTCTACCTTACCAGATATTTATGTTATATCTTTATTTAAATTTAGATGTAGTAACCATAAATTGCAAATTGAAATTGGAAGACACCATAATGTTCCAAGAGAATTGCGTATTTGTCGTAACTGTGAAATGGGTGAAATTGGAGATGAATTTCATTGCATCATGGAATGTCCAAAATATAATGAACTTCGTGAAAAATTCATCCCTAAAAAATATCTAAAACCAAAGTCTGTTTTCAACTTTTGTAATTTATTTCAAAAAGGAAGACGCATTTGTTTGAATATTAGTAAGTTTCTAAAAAATGGGAAGATTGTTTAATGAGACCATTACAGTTCACCAGAATTCAGCATTTCGCAACTATGTTCACACATTGTTCTGAGTGAGTTTCGTATTTCTCTTTGTTACATTTGTATCCTCCATGCCCCAACAGGGGTCAAAGGATTAAATTTGAATTGAATTGAATTGAATTGAATTGTGTGTGTGTGTGTGTGAACATTTCTTCTTTTTTTCTCTCTTGTTGTTGCTATCTTCCTCCTCTTCTTCTTCTTCTTCTTCTTCTTCTTCTTCTGTCTGTCTGTCTGTCACCAACTCATTCTGATGATGAAGACACTAAGTGTCGAAACGTCCTAACTTCTTTTCCACCCGTAAGTCGACATTTTACCTTTTTTGCTGTTTCACCTGTTGTGTCAACATGCTGCAGTCAACCTCCAATTCTTTTTGCAAGAAAGGAAAAATGATTAACGCTTAATGACGTCGGTTGTGGTTTTGGTCTTTCTGGGAAAACCCGAGAGATGGGGTGGGAAGAGAATGATTGAAAGACAGGAAGAGGACAAGTCCAGATATCCTACTAGTTTTGTGTGATAGTTTCTTTATCTTCATTCTTTAGACAACCACAATCCGATTGCTGATTACTCTGCTGAATCATGAGTTGCGCAGGAATGATAACGACCCAAAGGCTGTGAGGATTACAATGTCAGCCTACTCTGTGTGAGTTTTATCAGCAGGCTACCCTGTCTGCTTTTCCCCCTGAAGGATAGTTGCAAAGTGAGACGACTGCAGGCGGAAATCTAAACAAATCTTAAATAAATGTTAGCGAACCGCCAAGAGAAACGTGGACAAACGGGTCACAAGATAAAACACGACGCGTTTCGACCTCTTAGGTCTTGTGACCCGTTTGTCCACGTTTCTCTTGGCGGTTCGCTAACATTTATTTAAGATTTCCCTGAAGGATAAGCTGATCCCGGCATGCCTTACCACAGAACTGAACAACAACAACAACAACAACAACAACAACAACAACAACAACAACAAGAAAGAAAGAAAAAAGAAAAGAAAGAAGGGAAAAAATTCTTAGAGTCAGATGGGAGAGACGGGCAACTTACTCCTACGTACTCTAGCCTATTATGAACTAGCCACAATAATGACTTGCCCTTTGGAAAGTGGCACCCTCAAAGGAGTCAAGCGTCTTCACTGCCGCAGCTGCTTCACTGAATTACTACAGTCTCTGATAGTGGTTGGGAAGAAGGATTCATTATGTTATGGCACTGGTTCTACTACCAAAAGACTCCAGAAGGCAGTCCAGCAAGGCCAGCAGGGTCAGTGAACTACATGGAAACATTCCAAATGAGTTTCAGCTGGAATGACATAAGGCACATGGTACATGTTTTAGGATGAGCTTCATTCTCACATCTGTACACGATTTCCTGCCCTCCAACTCAAGCCTGGTAAACTTGGAGAAATCAGATGTCCCAACATGTCCACTCTCTCACGGAAAATAAGCAATGGAACATATCCTGAGTTCATGCCAAGCGAGACAGGTGTTCATAGAATAGCATCTGCCAGTTTCAGTTTCACCAAAGTGTCACTGCGCACGGACTAGCCCATGGATAAATGAATTAAAGACTGAGATGAGAGAATTTAAGAAGAGGGTCTTACGTGTGCAACTTAACAAAAGTCTGACCTGCTCATTAGTCCAACAGTTATATCCCTCGACATCTTCTATAGCAATCTTTTTAAATTAGAAAGAATTCAAATTGGAGTAATGCGACTGACTGGTCTTGGGAACTATGAATGACACACCAACTGAAACAATGCTATAACTGCTTGACTTTCCTTCAATGCAGGTCAGTCAAAAGCAAGAACAGTTGGAGGCATATGTTAGAGCACTTAAAAATCACCCAAATCCACTAGTAAAGGTAGTAAAGGAAACAAAAGGCACTCATCTAGGATGTGGAAAATCATGGATGGGTCGGTCAGGCAGAGGACAACATACAGTTTGTGTGCCAGTTATCAAGACTCAAAGAAACGAAGGAAAGGAAAAAGTATCCAGGTCACTTCAAACACCTCTACCAAACTGCCATCGCTCCAGAGCTTGGAAAACATTGTCAAGAATGGTCAGAAGGTAAAACCGCAGCACAAAAGAAAATATTATGTACACGGACGGTTCTGTCACTAAATGCAAGTCAGGCTGGGGAAACACATTGAAAGAAAATGGCCGAACTATTCAAGACAATGATGCATACAATATAAAAGAAGTTAGACTGCCTGGGTTCTTTCGAAACATGGTAACAAAACAACGGAGGAAAAAAAAACTTCGAACCCACCAGAGAGGTGGAGAATTGAGTACTTCGACTCGTAGAGTCTTCAAAGCAGACTTTGATGACCCTACGAGTCGAAGTATTCAATTCTTCATCTCTCCAGTGGGTGCTTTGAAGACTCTACGAGTCGAAGTACTCAATTCTTCATCTCTCCACTGCGTTCGAAGTTTTTTTTTCTCTCCGTTGTTTTGTTATCCTATTGATACATACAGTTTTGCAACTTCAAATCTAACACTGGAGGTAGAACCAGTGAAACTGGCTCTCATCCACAGACCGGCTTAGATCTCAACAAACCATGATACTGACTGACTCCATGAACCTGCTCCAAAAAGTTGCAAGCGGAATGGGAAGCCCGGCTTAACATGAAGTAATGTGCAGCCTTCCATTGCAGAGACTCATTTGGATGTACTGCCCAGGACATGCAGGTGTCAAAGGAAAAGAGAGAGCAGACACACTGGCAGGCAAGGCAACGATAAGAACTGGGCTACAGCTTGCCTGATCGGATGTGATAAGAAATCTAAAGAACCACTTCAACAAACAAGATCAAAACCACTACACTATAGACTACCTCTCAGAGTTCAACATCAAGAGAGGAAGTGGCCGCACATCCAGGCTTAAAGGAAGAGCAAAAAACATCCCCAAACAAACAAATATCGAAATAATCTCAAGGAAAACATCGCGACGACTCCTGGAGATTGGGGCAGACTCATACTGGACCT
>CM065729.1:51712741-51780241 GCA_033310375.1 Conus canariensis
TATGGGTCACAGATGATACCCGATGTTTTTGTTTACCGTTATAGCCATTACTAAAGGCCCATAATGGTTTTCTTCTTTATGGAAAATCTCAGAAAGTACTTGGCCGATCTTTCTGAAAATTTGTATGTTCATTATAGGTCACAGATGATGGCCGATGTTTACCAGAATAGCCATTACTAACGGTTACACCAGCCCAAGACGGTTTTTACTCTTTATGGAATATCTCGCGCGTATTCAGGATAAACTGGGAGTGCGTTTATATGCTTTGCATCTTGTTAACAATTATAGTGGGAACGTGTAATGCTGAGCTTTGTTTATACTGATGAGATGATGGGATGTGATGATATTCATTGCTGGAAAGTGATAACCATGTACTTGTTTGTTAGCTATAGGCAGAGGCATGACTGTTAGCCGTTGCAGCTAATGCAAGTGTCTAATGACCTTGCTAAAACAATCCTTCAGGGAACTGTGGAAGGAGGGAAACAGAGGGGAAGAAACAGAAAAAAAAAAAAAAAATGATGGGCAGATAACGTTGCAGAATGAACAAGGAAAACATCTGCAGAGACCCAGGCCTTGGCATACAGCCAATTTTAGCTGGAGGAATCTGCTTTAAACTGTTTTTCAGTGTGGTGTACCAATGACTTCCCATAGAGTTAAGGGAAAAGAGCAAGAAAAACATGCTAGAAGAAGAGTCAGTTGATTATAAAATACATTATACAGTGCATCTTCACGACTATCACTATATAGTATCAGAATGATATTAAAGGTTAAGCTTGGTCACAAAGTTAAAAATTTTGTAGGCTTTGGGAGATGGGTAGTCTCATCATAATTTCTTCACTGTTTGCCTGTATCTGCCTGCATTCAGTGCAAGATCTGCACAATACTCCTCAACCTCATAACCTGAATCAGTCCTTATTGACTTTTAAATGGCTCTTAGCAATTTAAAAACCACATTGGCACCTTCACCTGTGACCTTCAAAGGCTGAAAGTACCTAAAGTTGATCAAAATCCTTTGGAGAAAGGATGTTTCCTTTGCTGTTTCCCTTCTAAGTGAGGTTGCCACCTAGTCTGCCATGCCAAATCATTTTGTTGAATTATTCTAAGCTGCTGTCTGAACACATGCATTCAAAAAATCTTTCTGATGCTGGACAGGACCACCTCACCCCCACCCTCTCAACTTCTTCTCCCCTTGCCCCTCCTCTCTTCTGTTCTCCTTCCTGCTTCTTTGTCACTGATTGTATCTTTTTCTATCCTCTTTTGCAATGCTCCATCTGTATACATTTGTGGTGTTGTGTGTGTGTGTGTGTGTGTGTTGGTGCGTGCGTGCGTGCTTGTGTGCGTGCGAGTGCGTGCATGCATGCGTGCATGTGTGTGAGTGCGTGCATGTGTGTGTGCGTGCGTGTGTGAGTGCATACATGTGTGTGTGTGTGTGTTGTGTGTGTGTGTGTGTGTGTGTGTGTGTGTGCGCGCGCACGCGTACGCATGTGCATGCATGCGTACCTGTGTGTGTGAGTGGGTGGTGTGTGTGTGTGTGTGTGTGTGTGTGTGTAGATGGGGATAGATTTTTAGGTGAATGTGGATATTGATGGTTCATTACTGTGTATGTGGCTGTAAATATAATCTTTCCTGTGTATCGTTTTTTTAGGTTGTGAAGCACCGTGTGATAAATTTTTATGATCATTCAGATCTGTCATATCAATGTTGAATTGTTGAGGACAGTGTTAATTGTTGTAAATCATCATTACTGTATGACATTAATAATTGATAATAATCTTTCGTATTGTATTAATGGTGATGTTGTAAAGCACAGTGTAATGACTCTTTATTACCATTATTGTGTTCGTCACTGGCATGACTTTGCTATATATAATACAGATCATCTCAATGATATTATTGCACTGGTTTTAGGGTGGAGTGTGATAAATCTTAATCATCATAACAGTGATCAGTGTACTGTCTTTCCTGTCTCTTGATGTTCATGCTAGAAAGCACAGTGTGATAAATCTTATTTATGATCATTATTACGTTTGTCAAGTGCTGTGAGATCTTTCTCCATGTTGTTCATGTAAAGCACAGTTTGATTAGTTTTGTTTGTTATTGTTACTCGTGTGTGTGTGTGTGTGTGTGTGTGTGTGTGTGTGTGTGTGTGTGTGTGCACGCAAGTGTGTGCGCGCAAGTGTGTGCTTGCGTGTGTGTGTGTGTTTTGAACAATTCAGCTCCTCCTGCAGTTTTACCAGTTACCGTTTTTAGTTACAATCTAAGCCCCAGTCTTATATTAAAATTAAAGAGTGAGTGAAGTATTGTGCTATACATTGCATAACCCACATTCACAGTGCACAGTGTTTACAAACATAACAGATTTCTCTAAATATCCACACAAATATTGCTTGTCTGACTTAGCAAAATAAGGTGTGCTCTTTTCAGTGCCATAGCAGAAGCGGAAAAAGAAATGATCAAAGTGCGCCTCATCTCTACCTTCAGAGAACCTGTCCCTCAGGTCAGTTCATTTCGTGTGAGTGTCGGTGTGTGGTATGTGCGCTCGTAGGTATTTTTGTATGTAAATGGTTTGACCTCAGGTATGGCTGTACTCTTATTTTGTTGGAAATTTATTTGATTTGCCTTCCATTGATGTACCTTCATTTTTTTTTCATTTTAATTTATTAGCAACTAGTGATACCATCTACTCTGGGATGATGATTATTGCCGAGTCGTTGTTTGCCTGCTAATCAGATGGTGGAATGCCTTCTGTTTTGATTGTGCTCATTCAGTCCCTTCATGGCTCAGGCATAAATAGCAATTAAGAAGATCCTCCCAATTTTCCTGCTGGGGCATTTCTGGTCTTTGCTGCCTCTCTCCATTTTTATTTACTCTCAGAAATTTTCTGATTTTCTGCTTGGTTGTGGAATCCTTTTTGGAATTATCTTTACTTGAAATCCCCGTTAAGGTTTGGTTGCTGATTGGGTTCCCATAGACCTGTCCAGCCCCATGATCGTAGCCTTTTATCCATCCTTCTGTCAGTCTGTTCCCAGGTATGAGACCATGACAAAATGTTCTGGGCAGAAAAGGTCATCCAGAAGAAAAGAAAAAAAAAAGAAGATTCTTATTGAGAAATCAGTATTGTTTTAAAAGCTGTGCAAGGTATGCATTAATACCAAATGAGAATGATATTCATACAGTAGTTCTAGAATTGTGTGCCTTTGTCATTTTTTTTCATTGGCATGGCATTGTTGAAAACATTCACAGAATTCAGAATGAGAAGATACGAAGAAAAAGAACTTAACCAGAATTTGTACAGGACAAAGACATCAAAGTTACTCCTGACCTGTTTTCACTCGAAATTCTCGATACACCTCTATGCTCAAGCCAGTTTCAATTCAGTAAATGTTTTAATGCCAGAGAGGTGGATTTGAAGTGTGGTGACAGCAGGCAATTAAAAAAATGACTTTGGAAGATACTGTCCATCAATTTTGATATGTTGGAATAGTTACACTGAAGTTCTTTTTTCAAAAAAAATTTTCTGTTCAGTGTTTCCAACTGGGCATATCTCAGTGCTGTCAGTCTGATTTGGAAATGTTGTTGACCATTTGAAAGAGAATTATAATCATTCATGTAGAAAGTGCCCTATTCAGAACATGATCTCAAGGTTAATGTGACTCCTTTCAGTCATAAGGGACGGTCACCTCAGTAGACTCACAAGCTTCTTCTCAGTCAGTGTCAGTCTCTGTCTCATTTGTTTCTCTGTTCCTGTCTTGATTCTTTTCTCTCACTCCTTTTGTCTCGCTTTCCATTTCTTCATTTCTTGTGTCTGTCTGTCTCTCTTTCTTCTTCTTCTGTCTCTCTCTGTGTCTCTGTCTCTGGCTGTCTCTGTCTCGCTGTCTCTCATTCTGTGTCTTTTTGTTGCTCTACCTGTCAAGCTCGCTGTCTGTCTTTTCTGTCTGTCATGCACGTTTGCATGATTCTACGCCCATCTCTTTGATAACCCTACGACTATCCCACGGGTGCAGATAGCCACCCAGGTGGCGGTGCTTACGGGGAAGATTGCCCGTGTGGACTGCCCCCACAACTGGGAGGCACTGGTTCCCACCCTGCTGCAGGCTGTGCGCTGTGATGACATCATGGTCCAACAGAGGGCGCTGCTGGTGCTGCACCATGTCACCAAGACCCTCGCCTCCAAACGACTCACCCCAGACAGGAAACTCTTTGAAACGGTGAGCGCTAGCTGACCCTGTTTAACTGGTGATTGGTGACAGTGGGGAAAACAAATGATGTCTTGCTGTGTGAGTGATGATGCTTTTGATGGGTAACAGCGTCAGTTTGAAAGCCCTCTGACGTGATTTGTTGTGACTGGTGATGTGGTGACAGAGTCTGTACGAAAACTGTCAATATGAATTTATGTCACTGGTGATCGTTGACTGTCAGTGGAGAAGCTATGAACATGACTTACGTAACTGATGGTTGATAAATTTCCAGTGGGAAACCTAGCAGTATGACTTATGTGACTGGTGTTAGTGTTGGTGGGAGGGCTGTCAGTATGAGTTCATGTGAGTGGAAGCGTCAGTAGTGAAGAGCTTCACAGGTTGGTTTGCCGGAGCACTGCTGACCAGTTTTCACAGAGAATAACATGGAGCCGCAGCCCTGACCACCACCCACGCTGTCCCTTGGCAGTAGTGTACCATGTAGAGCCAACATAGGAGGGAGGGAGGGAAAGAGAGAAATGTGTATTAAATGCCGTTGCCATTCCTTCCTTTGTTTCTCAGGTCAGGTTGTAACATGTTCATCTTGAGCTGAATGTGGCGCTGCTTGATAAACTGGTAAACAGCAGTGTGAGTTGAATGTAGATCTGTATGATAGATTGGTAAGAAATAGTTGGTTACAGTTATGACTCTTTTGGCCACAGAGTTATCTGTGGCTGGAAATTTTGCATGATGGAGAAGGGGGGATATGTTTGAAAACTAGAGCGGTTGCAGTTTTAAGTGTTACCGGTAATAAAAGTGTACTGTACAAACTGATTGTGGTCTGCTGCTGAGAAGTGGGTCATGTATGGTAGGGCAACCATATTAATGAGACAGTGAGAGCAGTGTCATTCCTGATCATTTTTTTTTTCCATAGAAGTTGTATCTCAGTATTGACCAGTGTCCTGGGCACAAATCAGAGACGTGTACAACTTGTAGTCTTTGTTTGATTGGTTTTCCAGTTGACGCTGGAAATCGTGGAGTACATGAATCACCTTTGGCAGAGTCACCTGTCGACCTTTCTACAGTTGGCCAACCAGCATGACGAGAGCATGGCCAACAGCGTGGAACAGGCACGCCTTGTCATCAAAGGTTGGTGCCCATAGAGTTTTTGTCTGTCTGTCAGGCATGTCTGTCTGTTGGATGTTTCTGTCTGCAGGGGATGTCTGTCTGTTGGAGGTCAGTCTATTGACTGGGTATGTCTGTAGGAGACATCTGTCTGTCTGTTGGGGATGTATGTCTTGTCTGTTGGGTATGTCTGTAGAAGACATCTGTCTGTCTGTTGGGGATGCTTGTCATGTCTGTTGGGGATGTCTGTTGAAGATATTTGTCTGTCTGTTGTGGATGTTTGTCTTGTCTGTTGGGGATGTCTGTCTGTAGGTTTTTTGTCTGTTCATTGTGGATGTCTGTCTGTCGGAGGTATCTGTTGGTTTGTTTGAAGATGTTGTCTGTAGGATGTGTCTGTCTGTTGGGCATTTCTGTCTGAAGGGGGTGCCTGTTTGTTGGCCATGTCAGTTTGTAGACTGTACCTGTCTGTCTGTTAGGGAAGTCAGTCTGTAGGGGTTATTTGTCTGTTAGGGGATGCCTGTCTCCTTGTCAGTTGGCAGTGTTTGTCTGTAGGGGCTATTTGTCTGTTTGTTAGATCCTGTTTTAAGAAGTTTTTAACGTTCTCAAAATAAACTGCTCAATCGATGTCCTTTTCTTTTTTTTTTACACCTGTAACTGATTGTGACAGCCCAGTATGGACCCCCACCCCCCTGTTCAGCTGGCCTATAAACAACATGAATTGAACTGAACTGAACTAAATTGTATAGAATTGACTGTGATGTACTATCGTCCCTGTGGTTTCAGTTCTACGCAAGCTGTCAACTTACGGGTTGAAGGAGCCTCACACCAACGTACATGTGATGAACTTTGTGACCTCCCTCTTTCCTCAGCTGGAGGCCTTACTGGATGTCAGTGAGTGTGTTAAATTGCTCAGAGAATCTCCTAACCTAACGGAAAACAACGAAGCTGACTGAGCTGTTGCAAATAAAAGACAATGATCATTAACTCATGCATGTTCCCGCACACATAGTACACAGACTGTATGTGCGTTGGGAAAGGGTTAAGAGGTTTTCAAAAGGAAAAATTGCTTACCATATCGTATTGTGGTTTACTGCAGCAGAGATAGGGGCTGGGTATGGTCAACCAGACTCTTACTGAAGTGACTGAGTCTGGTTGTTTTGGTGATGTGCAGGACGCAGCATGTGGGGCAACCATCAAATGCTGGAGAAATGTGAGCGTCTTATCACCACCATGACGAAAGTGGTAAGTGATAGCATTGTCACTATCATGACCAAAGAGGTAAGTGAGAGCATCGTCACCACCATGACCAAAGAGGTAAGTGAGAGAATCGTCACCCCATGACCAAAGTGGTAAGTGAGAGCATCGTCACCACCATGACCAAAGTGGTAAGTGAGACATCGTCACCACCATGGCCAAAGTGATAAGTGAGAGCATTGTCACCACCAGTGGTAAGTTGTCAGCACACCATCACCACCTTGCTGGCTAAGAATTATGAAACTCCCCTGTGTAATAAAAAAATAATAGATTTCTTTTCCATTCTTAGACACGAAGCATTTCCATAGTTTGAAAGAATGGAATGGATTTTGTATTGATGATGTCCAAGTTCTGTTGTGAAACTGTCTTTGAGATTGTATGTTTGCACTGCTGTTATCATAACTATTATGTTATTTGTTACATATTGTTGTTGGTGAGCTGGAGTTGCTGAAGGGATAGGACATTGGTTAGTACAAGAAGTAAACAATAGAATGGTGGTTTTTTTCTGTCCTGTTGGGGTGAAGCAAGAAGGAAAGATGTGGAGGAGGGGATGGAAGAGTGGGGTAGTTTGCCTGTCATAGAACATTTGTATGCATTGGTGTAAACATATGCCTGTTTCATACTACTTTTTTTTTTTTTTTTTTTTTTTTGATATTTCATGTCATTTTTGTTACTTTCATCCCCCATGCCTCGTCACAGATTTTGTCCATCTTCTTGCTGTTGGTTTTTACTCTTCCTTTTTTTGTGCATATTGTTTAAACTTTCTCACATAATAATTTTTGTATGATTTCCTAGGATAACTGATACACCGAAATCTTGACAGTCTGATTTCCTGTGGCAGGCCAGTGAACATTGGTTTTTGTGGTTTCAGTTGATGGACATGCTGGAGAACCATCCTGCATCCTACGTAGGACTGATCAAGACTACCCTGCAGTTCGTGCTCACCTACAATTTCACCACCAAAGGTAGGACAGCAGAGAGCTTGTGGTGCAGAGAAAAATGCACATAAACAGCCAGCCAGGTAGACATGTTTTCTTTCTTTTCTGCCTTTCTGTCAACACAAGTGGGTGCAAGCTTCATTATTTCTGCAGATCTGTTATACTTTCCTATTGCATGAACATCTACACCTGGTTGGACAGCACAGATCAGTTCACCAGTCCTACCAGGATGAATAAGAGACATGCAGGACTTGCAGCATGTACATCCACACAAATTTCACACAGTTCAACTCGGTGCCCAGTCCAACAGGATTTAAAGGAGACATGCAGGACTAGTTGCAGGTCCATCTACACCTATTTAAGCTGTACAGTTGAGTGCCCAGTCCCACGGGGATGTAGAGGGGACATGCAGCATGCTAATGGTGACAACTGCCCCCATCAAGATCTGCCTTCTGTATCCTGGAAAAAGTCTGGCATGTCCTGGATTGTCTCCTCCTTCATGTTAGTAATTGGTCCAGCACTTCTGCTGTCTTCTTCTCTGTCTTTTGCCCTCTGCAGTGCTTCGTATCGTGGTTTGGGGGAAATGAAGCCCTTGGTTTGGTATGCTTCGTTATTTCATTCAAGTCTGCTGTCAGGGACTAGTTCTCACATTCCTCCTGGAGGACGGAGCTGACCAGCACTGCGTGGTGCTGGAGTTTGGTGGGAAGCTGATATAGGTATTCTTGGGTGCTAGTATCTGGTTTGTTATTACTGACTTGGGAAGAGTGAAGTTTATGTTGACCTCCATTGCTATCTGTCATCTGGGTTGAAGGTATAGCCAAAGTATTTGAAGGCCTCTACCTCCTCAAGGAGCTGATTATTCAAGATGATGTCAGTGTAGATGTTTATGCTGTCTACCATCACCTTGCTTATTACGGGCTTCACCACAATCCCTTTCACTCCCATGTGGTCAGCTTGTCAGTCAGCTCTTGGAGTGAATTATTTTTGGAGCACAGGATGGAGATGGTTCTGCCAACAGCTGGAGTGATGTAATTGTGGAGTCTGGTTTGAAGTTATGAAGAAGAGGGTGAAGAGAAGTTCGGACTTAAGAGATTTGGCTAATACCAACAATGAAAGGGAAGAAGTTTTCCAGTTTGTTAGTCAGGATGGCAGGGCTGTTGATAGAGTTGTGTCGGGCCTCGGTGATCCTAAGTAGATCTTTGGTTCTGACATTTCTCAAGACTTACTGTAGACTGTACTTTGCCAAAGGCGGCAGTCTTGACATTGACAAAACTGTGGAGCAGGTCTCTTTTACACTGCAGGTTATCGTATGGTTGAAAATTGACTCAACTGTGCATGTCGTTGGTGTGTAGCCAGACTGTCCGTCTGCTAGTCATTCTGCTCACTGTTGAAGTCAGTGGAGGACGACTGTCAACACGATGTGACTGATTCTGAGGAAGCGGCACATTGTTGTGTAGTCTGGACGTTGGTGGAGGTCGCCTTTCTTGGGAACTGGCATGCTGAGGGACTGTGTTCATTCCACTGGCCAGTTCTTGATTTGCCAGGTTTTCAGCCTTCATGTCATGAACATTTTGACAAGTTCTTCTCTTCCCTGCTTGAATTTTTCTGCTGGAATGTTGTCTGCTCCAGGTGACTTTCCTTCTTGTCGGCTGGACACAGCTTTCTCCACATCTTCTGTCATTACAGATAGAGACTCTAGCACTTTCCTCCCGACAGTTATGCACATGTCAGTGTGGACTTACAATGCTCATACGCACACAAATGCAAACATTATATGCACGCATGCGCACACATGCACACATACACAGACTCTCTCTCTCTCTCTCTCTCTGTCTCTCTCTCTCTCTCTCTCTCTCTCTCTCTCTCTCTCTCTCTCTCTCTCTCTGTTATGTATGAGGGTCCCACTTTGCAAGTTTGGGTATTTCAGCAAAATGTGAAAAATCTGAAAATTAGAAGCAGAAATTTTTTTGTTCATATTAGGAGGAGGAGTATGTCTCCCTTCTCCTCCTCCCTACCCCCAATCCCCTTCATCCCATACAATTTCTGTGATTTTCCGTTTTTTTTAAGTGGGAGCCCTGTATATTACCTCTGCACAGTAGTACACAATATGTATGTGTATACACACACAATGTACCCAGAATGCAGAATAGAAGAACACTGTTTTAAAATGATGAATAAGATTTGATGAGTGACCGTCGCAGAGATGTGTATGTGATGTGTATTGTGACATAGATCTGCTGTGTGACTGCAAAAGAGATACAACTGATAAAGGCACTGTGTGCAGGTCTTCTGTTTGATGGTTTCACAGTGCGCTGCTTCAATCTCATGAAAGGCATCCTGTTTTGCGATGCCTACAAACCTCGCAAAAACAACAAAGGTAATTTCACCTCATTGGTCACCTCAGTCTTTGCACGCTAGCCTTCTTTTTCTTCTTCTTCTTTCTTTTTTTTTTGTTTTAACCTTTTTTTTTTACATCTGTAGTCTATCCTTTTTTAAACACTGGTATAGTTTTGCTGTTATCTTATTTGGCGTCATATACTTTACCATGTCAGACCATAGCATTCAACGGCAGTTAGCCAGCTCTGTCAGGCCGAATTTTTTCCGTGGCCAATGCAGTCATAAGACAGTCACGTGGTGTCACCCCACTTCCGGCCCCGGAAGAAGCCAGTGTCAACTTCCTATACGTCATTCATCTTCGGCCTGCCGTCAAAGCAAGATAAGTCTTGTGCTCTGTCTCGCCTATACTTGCCTTTGTGTTAACATTGCTGTGTTTTGTTTCAATACTTGATTCAGTTGTGGCTTGCACTAGACCCTGAGTATTTTTGCCGTGTGAGGCTCTTGGTTTACCGGCACTCTCGGGAGCGTATTTATTAAAAGATTTGTCTCTTTTACCGGCACTCCCGCGACTTTGTTACTCGCGATCGTCGGCACCGCTCGCCGGTCGTGTTCCCCCACCATATTGCCGAGCCTCGGGTTCAGCACGCATTTTGTGCTGGTTCCGGCTTGCACTAGACCCTGAGTATTTTTGCCGTGTGAGGCTCTTGGTGGGAGCGTATTTATTAAAAGATTTGTCTCTTTTACCGGCACTCTCGGGAGCGTATTTATTAAAAGATTTGTCTCTTTTACCGGCACTCTCGCGACTTTGTTACTCGCGATCGTCGGCACCGCTCGCCGGTCGTGTTCCCCCACCATATTGCCGAGCCTCGGGTTCAGCACGCATTTTGTGCTGGTTCCGCTTATTAAGGTTTAGTGCTCAATAACTATCACACCTGTACTATTTACCCTTCACAGGTAGAACGTGTTCGAGTAAGGGTGCGTGACACTGATCTGCTTATTAAGATTTAGTGCCCAAGAACTATCCCACCTATACACAGTGATACTCCACGTGTAGAGATTGCTATTAATAGCCATACCAGTCACACGACCGGTGGCGTGTACGGGTAGTTCGAGTTTTCAGTCGATCTCTCGAGCACTTTGCACGACACCACACGGACGATCGAGATTAATTGATTTTCTCGATCGGCCACCTTGTCTCCTCTTTGCGGTCGTGTGTTCCGGGTTTGCTCTATCCACCTGTGCCCAACATGGTGAAGGACACCGCCGGGTCGAGCCACTCCACTGCTCGGAGTTCGCTCAATTTCCCGGAGAACCCGCGGGTCGATTCCATCTCGGAGCAATCCGTTCGCACTGATGAACGTACGGTTCGGGTAGACAGAGACGACTTCTCCGCGGAAGGGACGCGTGATCTTTCCTCGTCTACCAAACCGACGGACGCACGACCGCGGCGTCCCAAGGCTGATAGGCAAGCGGCCACCATTTCAAAATGCCTTTCATTTGATCTGCCTGCAAAGTCTAAGGGCAAAGCTCCCCTCAAGGTGCTGCCCAGAAAGTCTAATGGCAAGGCTCCCCTCAAGGGGCCCGGCCGAGCAAAGACTAGCCAACGGAATTCGCCCTCCCCCACCCCTTCTCCATCGGCCAGCTTGCCCTCTAGCCTACGGACTCGCTCGGAGACTTCTAACTATCATGCTGAGTCACGCGAATCTCGGCCCCCGGGGCACCTTGCCGAGCCGCGGACCAGCACGGGTGACGGATCTGGGATGGAATCACCATCCGTCACTCGCCTTGATGAGTCACGTATCTCTTTTTCCCCCCAAATTGATACGTGCACTCATAGCGCTCGGCCCCACCGGGCACAGGTGCAGCCAACACCTGAGCTCGAGGAGCGCTTCGACTCCGGAAGCAGCCTTATGGTCACCCCGACGCACGACCTCGGTGGTGTCCATAATCCTGGGCGTGCGGGCACGCCGCGCCATGGGCCCGGCCGTGCCCATGCACAAGGACGGTCGACCTACCCCGATCGAACGTCACCTTCTTCCCTAGGGGTATTGGACGTTGGGGAACCGACCTTTTCGGATCCCCATTTGGGCAACGTCCGCGGTCCCGCTCCTCCGGGGGGAGGATCTACCAGCGGGACCAAGGGTAACCTGACATATTCCTCCAGGGGGAGGAACACGGGACCGCATCCTGACCAATCCGCACTTTCGCGGGTTGGGGGCTCGACTTCCGCATCCTCCTCCATACCATTATGGCCCTCCCAGGCCCATTCCAAGGACGTGTATGGTGCAGTGCACGGACCTGGACGGGGACGACAGGCCACGGCCTCTCAAGACCCCCCCCAACAGTGATTCAGGTTACCCGGGTCCCCGGGGACTTTCTGCCTACACCCCAGGGCCGCCACAGCCCGTTTACCTCCCCGGGGACCGGTGGCTCTATGCCCCCGAGAGAGACCAGTGGCTTAACGCCAACACCCAGCACGACCAGCTACATGGTCGAATGTGGCACCCGGCCTCACTTGCCTGGGTCGACCTTGGTCTCCCTCCTCGGGCGCTGTCCTATCGGCAGGACGATGTCCCGGCCGCCGATTATAGGGCCACCGGGGACACACTACAGGCACCCCTCGACTTACCTCCTGAAGACGGGTGCTATGAACCCTCTCAGGACCAGTACCTCCCTGAGGCGGACGATGACGAGGAGCTAGCCCCCACCTCATTGTACGATGTCCGCACGATAGAACGGTGGCGACCAGACCTCGTTAGGAGGGAGGCCGCTCCCGCTGACGAAGTTCTCTCCCTCTCCCAATTCGCCGGTCCCCCCCCGGCCCAGAGATCTAGACCAATCTACCCAAGAACCCCTCAGTCGCCTCCTTGTTTACGGACAATCCCGTGACCAGGGAGATGGGCATTTCCCAGTCGGACCGTCGGTTGATCCCCCACCTGCCCCCCCCTACTTCCGGCGACATCTCCTTTAAGAACCTAAAGGAATGGGACCGAGTAGCCAGGATGGGCATCCTCCACACCACGGCGGGACACACCTACTTGGACATGCCCCTTCAGCGAGCGGAGGCTCTATGGCCGGAGGACGATGGTGCCATCCCAGTACCGGGGGACTCGGGCTCTGAGGCGCACCAAGAGCCTGACCCTCGCTTGTTCAGCGATCCTTTCATGCGACACCTAGTTAACAGGATTTCGCATCACCTTTCGGCTGCGGCGGACAGCGCAGCCAGAAGCCACTTCAACTGCTTGTTGGTCGCGAGAGATGCCGTGCTGGCGCGGACCTCTCTCTCCCCGACGCTTAAGGCAGCCCAGCGATGCATCCCGGGCCAGGACCAGTCGCTCTTTGGCGACTACTCGGCTGACGTCATAGCACAAGCAGTTGAGGAACGCAAGCAGGCTGTGTCCTTTGCGCCCAGGCCACCGCCACGCCCTGCTAGACCCCCACTTCGTTCCTTCCCCAGGCACAGACCCTATCCCAGACAATCGCCTTCCCGCACCGCACGGCCCGCCAAGCGACCTAATCTTCTCCCAAGGCCTAAGCCAAAACCCCATCAGCAAAATTTTCGGTTAGGCCAACAGTCACGCTCCCGGAGCTGACTAGGGAGACAGCCCGAGGGGGACTTAGATCAGGTAGCACCCCCCCTCGCCCTATCCCCCACCCACCAGCCCAGACCCTCGCCCCCCCTGGCGGGCAGCCTCTCCCGGCATGCCCACCAGTGGAGACGCATGCGCCTCACCCCTGGATAGTGGCGGTGCTACAGGAAGGGTTTCGCCTTCCTTGGGCCCACGAGCGTCCCCCCCCTCATGCTATCTCCCCCTCCCTCCCCCAACGAACCCTCCCCCGCCAAAGCAGAAGCTCTTCGCACGGAAGTCCAAGACCTCCTCAAAAGAGGGACCATCTCGGAGGTTTCCCACCCAAACCCCGGCTTCTACTCTCACCTCTTTGTGATCCCAAAAGCCTCGGGAGGATGGAGGCCCATTCTAGATCTTTCGCCCCTCAACAAGTTCCTCAGGCCCACCAAGTTCAAGATGGAGACCCCCACCCAGATCCGAGACTCCATCCATCATCGCGACTGGGCCACATCCATAGACCTGAAGGACGCCTAATTTCAGATCCTGATTCACCCGGCCCACAGACGATTCCTACGGTTCGTCTGGCAGACCCCGGAGAGGCCTGCACGCATAGTGGACCTCATCTCCTGCCTGTCACAGGCACCCCACACCTCGGCCAGAACCCTGTCCTCCCTCCTAGGAATGATGGAGTCCCTGTCTCCCCTCATTCCCCTGGGGCGGGTCCCCAAACGCCAACTTCAGAGGGAGTTCCGCCGACGTTTGTCACAGACCTCCGACCGCTGGGACCAGGTCATTCCCCTCGGACACTGGTTCATTTCGGCGACGGAGGAGCGGCTCACTCCAGCCACTCTCTCCACCGGGGTCCCCATCTCCCTCCCAACCCAACCCAACCACTGGAACTTTATACAGACGCCTCCAACTTGGGCTGGGGGGCCCACGTGGAGGACAGTCACGCCTCGGGGGAGTGGGAGCTGGAAGCGGTCAGGCTAGCCCTTCTCCAACTCCAGCACAAGGTCGCGCACCGACTTGTTCTCCTCCTCACGGACAATACGTCGGTAGCTTGCTATGTCAACAAAGGGGGAGGGGCCCGCTCCATAGGCCTCTCCCTCAGAACAGAGGCCCTCCTTCGCTGGTGTCGCGCAACCATTGGTTTGTGCCCATGATCGACCTGTTTGCCACCAGCTTCAACCATCACCTGCCCCTGTACGTCTCCCCCGTTCCAGATCCCCAGGCGGATGCAGTCGACGCACTATCCCTCCCCTGGACGGGCCTACTGGCGTATGCCTTTCCCCCCTTCCCCATCCTACACAAGGTGTTCAGGAAGGCAAGGCTGGAAAGACCCAGGCTGATCCTCGTAACGCCATGGTGGCCGACCCAGTCTTGGTTCCCGGACCTCAAGTCCCTCACCCACGTTCCCCCCCTCCGGCTCAGCCCTCGCTGGGACATGCTGAGACAACCCCGGTCAGGTCTTCCTCACTCCAATCCCAAGATGCTTCGCCTACACGCGTGGCTTCTATGCCAGCCCAACTGCGAACATCTGCATCTATCCCCCACTCGGAGAGACCCCAGTCCGTCCTAGACACACTAGCCGGGGCAGGGGCCTCTCAGGGATTACGGGACTTCGCCTCGGCATCTCGCAGAGCCAGCACCGAATCCCTCTACAACTACCGTTGGGAGAGATGGATAACCTGGTGCTCAGATAACTCTGTTCCCCATGACTGCCCCTCCAACATCCAAATAGGAAATTTCCTCTCCCACCTATCCTCTTCCCTTAAGCTGTCGGCTGGCTCCATTCGGGGCTACAGATCAGCTATCTGCACCACCATTCGTCAACTGGGGGGCCCTTCTTTTGACAATGACTTTCTCCTCAGAGAGGTGTCTAGAGGAGTTGCTCTACGGGAAGCTCAGTCCCCTAGGCGCATTCCCCTCTGGGACCTTTTTACGGTCCTCGATGCCCTCAGAAAAACCCCTTTTGAACCCATTGCTTCTATTCCTTTTGACCTCCTCTCCTTTAAGACCACCTTTCTCCTCGCCCTGGCCTCGGCCAGAAGACGAAGTGAGATTCACGCCCTCAGCGGTGACCCCACAGATATCGCCTTCCACAGGGACGGCTCAGTCTCTCTCAAGTTCCTTCCGGAGTTCTGACATCTTGGGAAAGGGAGAAAAAGATGGAGACATGGACCTTTGCCCCTCCAGGTGTCTCAGGTACTACTGGGAACGCACACGCCCCAGGCGCTCCTCCCAGAGACGACTCCTTATCTCCCTCAACCCCAACAATACTAGAGATATCTCGGCGGGAACTATCTCCAGGTGGCTCTCCAAGACGGTGAGATCTACCTACGCTCAGGCGTACAAGGATCTCCCTGTCCTTCACCCAGGGCCCACGAGGTCAGAGCACTGGCCACTTCCACAGCGTTCCAGTACTCTGTCCCCGTGCGCCACCTGCTGGAGGCAGCCTACTGGCGTTCGGAAAATCCCTTCATTAATTTTTACCTGAGGGATATCCGCATGACCAGAGCTGATGGGTCTAAGGGGATTTCCTTTGTGGCGGCCAATGCAGCCATATCGGTCAACCCCAAGAACCACTAGGGCGCTCGCCCTCCTCCGATTCCTTTAAATTCTGCTATGGTCTGACATGGTAAAGTATATGACGCCAAAATGGGGAGTTTGTGTTATACTCCCTGTTTGGCTAGTATACTTACCATGTCAGACTCTAATTCCCTCCCTACCTTCCCCTCTGGCGCCAAGGTTCTCGGGGTTACCATACACCAGGCCTCGCTGAATGACGTATAGGAAGTTGACACTGGCTTCTTCCGGGGCCGGAAGTGGGGTGACACCACGTGACTGTCTTATGACTGCATTGGCCACGGAAAAAATTCGGCCTGACAGAGCTGGCTAACTGCCGTTGAATGCTATGGTCTGACATGGTAAGTATACTAGCCAAACAGGGAGTATAACACAAACTCCCCATATCTCAGATATCTGGACAAAGAAATAAAAAACCTGTATAATCATGAATAGTCAGGGCCATGAAAAGTTAGCTTTTCCCTCAGAAATACATGGTTAGTCTACATTTCTCCTATGACTGTGTGAGAGAGTGTTTGTATCCAGTATGTGTTCGTGTATCGGTTGTACGAGTCCTGTGAACGTGAATGTGTTTGGATAGTATATGCAGATGTCTTCAGTAGTTGTATGAATGTGTGATTGTGCTGGCGTTGTGTGGGTGTAATGTGTGTATCTTTGCACAGTAGTGTCTGTTTTCCATGACAGTGGTGTCACAGATTGTCCACCAAAGGCTGTTGTTTGCAGAGGACTGCAGTGCAGTGTGTCTTGAAGCAAAGAGAGTTTTGGCCGAGTTCTTCACCTTTGACACGTTGTCGGAAGTGTGTCGCCGCCTGGTGTCGCAGTACTTCCTCCTGACCACTGACGACCTCACAGCATGGGAGGCTGATCCTGAAGAATTTTGTGAGTAACGGCTCTGTTTTGTTGTTTTATTTTTTGGATTCATGAGTTGAACACGCATGTTCCGGTTACGCAGTCTTATCTCTGTCTTTCTCACACACACACACACACAGTCTTTCTGTCTCTCTCTCACTCTCTGTCTCTCACTCATACAGACACACAAACACACACACACACACACAAACCCACAAACATACGCCACACACACACACACACACACACACACACACACCACACACACACACACACACACACACACATGCACACAGTCACACACATGCACACATGGGCGCAGCGTGCATGCATACACACAGCATACGTGTGCGCGCGCGCACGCACACACACACACACACACACACACACACACACACACACACACACACACACACACACACACACACACACATCCCCACCATCCCCACAACCTTCCTTTTTATGTTGTTTTTTTTTTAACCTCTGTCTCATATCACCAATGGTGAAAAGACGTTAAATTGAAGAAACACACACAAATACACACACACACACACACACACACACACACACACACACACACACACATATACACACACACACATGCACACATGAACGCAGCATGCATGCACACACACGGGCATACGTGTGCGTGCACACACACACACACACACACACACACACACACACACACACACACACACACACACACATACATTCCCTGCCATCCCCACAACCTTCCTTTTTTTTTCTTTTTTTTTAACCTCTGTCTAATATCACCAATGGTGAAAAGACGTTAAATTGAAGAAAACACACACAAATAATACACACACAACCACACACACACACGCAAACACACACACACTGTCTGTCTCTCTCTCTGTCTCTATCTCCCTGTCTCTGTCTCTCTGTCTCTTTCTGGTGTCTGTGTCTGTCTGTCTGTCTGTCTGTCTCTCTCTCTCTCTCTCTCTCTCTCTCTCTCTCTCTCTCTCTCTCTCCTGTCTGTCCTGTTGGATGACTGGTTGCAAGCCATTGACCTAGCTTGGTTTTTCAGTGTGTGGAATATGTTGATCCGTTGATGTTCACTTTGTGGATTGTAGATCCTGTTGTGAACCTAAGCTGATTCTGTCTGTTATGTTCAGTATCTGAACCTACACTGATGATGTACATTTACTGGACTAACTGTGGAGTCTGTGTTGTATAGTTTCTGTACTTTAAACACATATAAAGATACAGGCATTGTCATAGTGTGTGGTCAGGTCTGCTTCCAGTCATTGATATTGCTGTCAGTGATGAAAGGGAAACTGGGTTGAATGGATTGTGAGGTTGAAAATAAACTGAAAACAAACTAAGGCCCCAGCAGCATGGACAGTCTGTAGCCCAGTCAGTGGGTACAGACCAGTGTTCATCGGGCCTCACAGCCTAACATCTGCAGTGTGGGCCATCTGTGGCCCAGTCAGTGGGTACAGTACAATGTACACCAGGCCTCGTGGCCTGTTGTTGCTCTCTGTGTTTCATTCACCATGTTCCAAAGGACACTATTCCTCTGGAATTTTTACCCCCTGTGTTTCAAAGAAATGAAAATGCTGAATTCTTTGGTGCCTAGGATGTCTACTTGAATTTGTGTCTTTTTTTTTACATATTTATGTTTCTTTTTGGTGTTCACTCTGACCCATTCCTTCCGCTTATTATCGTTCTTGCTTTCTCTCTGCTATACAAAGACTCCAGTGATACACATGTGTGCATGTGTTGATAGTTGAGCTTAGAATGATGTCACTCATGATAAAGCTTACAGTGTGTTTTTCTTCGCCATACAGGTCAAGAAGAAGGGGGCGACTCCTACAGATATTCCCTCAGGGTGAGAATGTTATCATCAGCCACTTAGTTGGTTAGGGGCAGGGTGGGATTTGCATTTTTTGTATGTGTGTGGGTGAATGTCCCTAATGTAAATATAGTTGTGCAGGGGCATGTATGTATGTCTGTATGAGACAGTTGTCTACTGTAATCATTGTGGCTGAGAATATGTATATATCTGTTTGTGTCATTTTATGTTGTTACACAATTACTGTAGATTATATTAATTCAAGTGTGTTTT
Source organism: Conus canariensis (assembly GCA_033310375.1). Classification (NCBI taxonomy): domain Eukaryota; kingdom Metazoa; phylum Mollusca; class Gastropoda; order Neogastropoda; family Conidae; genus Conus; species Conus canariensis. The sequence goes on from CM065729.1 coordinate 51,731,667, forward strand.
CATGCTACATTTTTCCTTTTTTTATTCTTATGATTGTCATGTGCAAGACAATTATTTTGGATATGCGCTATATAATTTTGCTTTCTATTGATATTGTAATTATTATCAGGGTATGATAACATAGTATTTTTGTGTTGTCTAGCATCAATCCTTTTGGTGTCAGAGCTCAGTGACAGAAAGATCAAAATTATAACGAGCTGAGTCTTGCTGAAGAATCTAGGATGATCTCCCCTGATGGAGATGTCTCTCTCTCTCTCTCCGAACTCTATCCTGAGTGAATTCAGCTTGATAGTTTTGATACAGCACTAGCATACATTCACTTTGATTGTTTGATAACCATACCACTCACAGATGGTCATTCCATTTTGTCAGTGCTTAGTGTCTGCTTCAACAACCACTGAGTAAGCTGTCTTAGATCCCCACACAACAGTCCTTGACCTTGATTTACGTGAGACATGCACAGAGAGGAAAACTTTCTAAGATTCCCATCCATCAGTCCTTGACCTTGATTTGCTGCAGCCATGCACAGAGGTACTTTTCCTGACCATCTTCAAGGAGTATCGTCTGACCTTGACCCCTGTGTTGCTGCAACTGGTGGAGGCCAACCAGGGGCCCTGTTGCCCAGACGACATGCAGGCCATCCTCAAGAAAGATGCTGGTATGTAAGGCAATCATCTACTGTTGTTGGGAGGGTAAAGTGACCGTGGTTAAAACGGCTCTTGATTTGGGGTCAAGTTGGTTCTGCTGGGTGAAAACACACTTGGATGGCGGAATGCGGAGTTGAGCATTTTAGGACTATAACAATGCCGTCTGTACTACACTTAGAAAATCAGTATTTGCATCCACACAGAGCATTTTAGGATTGTAACTATGCTGTCTGTGGAACTCTTAAATCACAGTTTGCATCTGGTGCTTGTATTTGAGAGAACTTAAAGCTGACTCCAGTGTTGGCCACATAAAGGGACGGTGTTCTGCAAGGTTGATAGGGTTCGAAGAGGGTTATATGTGGAGAATTTGTTGCTGACTGTTCATTAGGAAGTTTATGAAACATCCAACTGGGCCATAGACTTGTTCTGTGAGTATACCAAGACTAGTGATGCTATGACAGGTCTTTGAGAAGTCATGGATCTTTGCAGCTCTGTTGTCTGTCAGTGGCAACAGAGCAGAGGTGATGTGTCCAGTCTAGTCCTTCCCATTGTCTCGGACTGCCCTGTGTCTGCATGGTGACTGCTGACCTGCATTTTAGCCTGTGGGATAGTATTGCCATCAGTTTGTTTTATGAACGAACATATGCATTTGATAAACTGCTGCTACATGAGGTAAACAAAATTCTTGGACAAAATCAAATTTGATAAACCACTCTCACCATCACTGGACTGTGATGTATTGACCCATGGTCAAAGGATGGATGGTTCTGTCCCCTGCCCTCTACTTTGATTAGAGAATGGTGGTGAATCAGCACAAACCATAGCAAATGGCCTGTTCATGAAGTTCAGTTTTGGTTAGCTATGTACACTGAGACTGACAAACACACATCTCGCACATGGCTGTCAAAACACACACACACACACACACGCACATACATACATACACACACACACACACATGCACACACACACACACACACACACACACATAATCATATTTTTTTTTAACCTCTGTCTAATATCACCAATGGTTATCCCCCACCCCCACCCTCCCACTCCCTTCCTCTATTCCATCTTCCTTTCCACCCTGGTGACGCCCATCCCCACCTGCAAACTGTCTCCTCCCCCACCCATCCCCCTGCATTATGCTCCAATTCTACTAAACTTGTTTCATTTGATATACTTTAATTCCCCCGGTCAACATACACTAAAGGCTAGATAAGTAAATATCTGCCAATCTTACCACCCGTCCCAGCCTTCCCCTCTTGTCCCAAACACGGTCCTCTCTCTCTCTTGCACCCCCCTCCCCACACACACATACACAGGCACACACACACACACACACACACACACACACATAATCATTTTTTTTTTTTTTTTTTCCCTGTCTAGTAACACTTATAGTGAATAGACGTTAAACTAAAGAACTAACACACACACAGCACACACACACACACACACACACACACACACACACACACACAGAGGGAGAAACTCCTATTGTGAAAATAACCAACATTTGCACACACCTTGCTAACTGAACTCAGGCTGTGCCGTCTGCCATATAGTGAATTTTTTTTTTCTTCAGTAAAGAGATAGAATCTCGGTTATTTTTGTATCAGAAAGACTTCAAAACATTCTGTTTGACATTGAGAGCAGTTGGTGCCTACACTTTGTTAGCCCATGAGATTGGAACATCTCACCTGCATAACAGTGACACAGTGATTGTCCTGACAGGCGGTTGTGTGCATGTGGGGGACCGAACAGTCCAGTTCAGACAGGTCCTTGAAAATCCTTAAAGTCCCTTCATGTTGAAGACTGCAAATCAAGGACTTTGGACTTCAGTGCCTATAAATTCCTCAGAGAGGTTGAAAGTGCTTGAAAATGAAGCTTTTGATGAAGTAATGTGTATTTTGATGCGAAAGTCGCAAAACTATTCAGGAAGTATAATAAAAATTCTGAGTTCATTTTGTATCTTCCAAAAGCGTCCACTTCCTTATCATCTGCTTGAACAGGATTCTGCTGAAATGGCAACAGAAGTATGTCAGTAAAATTACCTATATAAAGCCTGTCTTCAGCAAATAAGTATTAGGTGACAGAGAATGGGTGGGCGAGAGGGAGGGGGTAAGGAGGAAGGTGTGCATGTGTTGGAGGGGGAGTAGAAATGAATAAGTATGGGCAAGCAAGTCCACAGTCATGGGGATTGGAGAGTGATTTCACTAGAATTATGTTAACATGACAAATATTTTTAAATGAAATGTAAACTCTAGTTTTTGTGCACAACCACAGTCAGCATTTTGATTTTCATGCCACAGAACTGAGCTGTTCAGGTGCATTTATCAGAGGATGTGGCTCTTTGTTTTCAGTGTATAACGCAGTGGGTCTGGCGTCCTTTGATCTCTTTGATGAAATTGATTACGACTCCTGGTTCTCCAATCATCTGTTGAAAGAATTACAGATCAAAGACCAGAGGTGTGTATGACAACATGTGGAGGTTGTGTCGTGGGTTCAGATCAGGTGGGGACGGAATAGCTCAGTTGGTAGAGCACCGGACTTGTAATCTTGGTAATCCTGGAGTTGCGGGTTTGAATCTTCAACAGTCCGTTTGGTGCAGGGGGATTTTTCTCTCGGAGTTAACATTGGTTCTGACTCCATTTCCCAAACAGTCCTTCAAATCAGACTATAAACCAAGGTTCTGTGTGTGAATGCACACATAACATCTGGCATACACGTAAAAATCCCATCGCTAACTTTCTGAAGAGAAGGCCAGTTTGGCCATTGGTATGGATGACACATTACACATAACATGCACCCTGCATGAGAGACAGATAGAATGAAGGAAGTAAGGAAATTAAGTGAACCATATTGACTGGATGACATGGGAAACGACTGAATGAAGCGCCGGCAGGTAGCTCTTCAGCCGGCACTATCCATGTAGGCAGCCAGTTGCATACATGCGAGTGTGGATTGTCAGCACCTAGAACCTTTGGCAAGGTGCTTTATGAATGCTATGTTATCCTTCATTGTCCTGTATTTCGTATGACAGAAGTCGCCTAGACTACTAAGTTTATATTGGAATTCGCTGCCCGAATTGGGGTACTGACTTTAAAAAATTGTAAAAAATAAACTAATGGATATAAAGACTTCAAATTTTCAGCAAAAATCTATGGAAAGCTGAACTTTGGTTTGCACTTGTTATTTCAGGGGGATGTGAAAATATTTTTATGACTCAACACTCACACACCTGATTTTACCTGGGAAACACACCTACGTCAGTGAAATAGGTGATAGACAGGCAATACAACACCCATCAACTTTATAACACCTACCTTTTTGGTGGCAAGTGGTCAGGTTCACCATCTGAAAAGAACTGATGGGTGTTGTGAGGTGTTAGTAGTTACACAGGTAGCTAGGAATATACGTGAAATTTTTGTGACGCTTTTAAGTCACCTAGCAGTTACATAGCAGGAAAAAAATAAAAAATAAAAAAAATAACAGGTCAAAATCATACCATACTTACTGAAAATGTATTGGAGTGCATGCTTTTTGATCTGCATGAGTTAGTTTGTGTTTCTGAGAAAAAGAATTCCTATGACTGATAATATTTCTAACTACATGCAGGTGTTAGTAGGAAGGAAGAGAGGCAGGCATCACAACACAAAACAACACTCAAATATTTTGTTGTACTCACCATATGGTTCCAGATGCAATGAATTATATAATCCAAATGTGATCACACACAAACAACACAGTCACTGGAAATGTTCTTGCTTTTGATCACTTTTGTCACACACAGATCACTGACATGAAATTTTCTTTCGTTGTGCACTTTTCTTACATGCACAAACTCCAGTACTTTTGTATGTGGCACTTTCAATATTTAGTCAACCCAAAACAGTCTGTACAAAACAAAAATGACAAAGCTCAGTCCTTGATTTAGTCAAGTATCAGGTGTACTGCTAAGAATGAGTGTGTAGGAACCTACTCACTGCTGGTGAAAAGAAAAAAAGCAGCCACGATCCTTGCACAAAGCCACCTTACACATCACACACTCATGTGTTGACTGGATGGCATTGCCTGCTGGGGTTTTCCTGCCTGCCTTCTTGCAACAGACACAGTCCTTCTTGCCTCTGGCAGACTGGATTTTGGAAGGAGTGTGTTTGTGCTTGTCTGGATTGTCGTGAACACGGGACGGCCGATCCGTTTTCGACCCTTGAAACCATTCACCATGCCCATGACAATCTCAGTGTGAAAATCCACATGCAGTTTCAGTGGGGCATCTGCAGAGTTTTTGTAGATTACAAAGGCATTTACTGCAGCAGTGTCCAGGCAGAAGAAGAACACATATTTCCACCACTTCATGAATTTCTGCTTGGAACAATAATATGATCGCAATTGATCATGCTTGTCAACACCGTTGTAGTTCTTGGTGTAATCAGCCACAGCCAGGGGCCTAGAATACCTGGCTTTTTCAACACCCCCTGCACCTTTTCTGACAAGCTCTCCATCGGTTCCATCATGGACAGAAGTAAGAAGGGTGACCTTACGACGGTCAAACCAAGCAACAGCCTGAAGCTTGCCCTTCAAATCATCATAGCCAATCTCACGAAACCAGCGCTTTGTGTCCCCAGACTTTTTGACACATTTTGCTGGCTTCATATCCTGTGGCAGACCCTTCCTGTTGTTTCGCACAGTCCCACATGCCAAGGTTTTCTTCTGAAACAGATATTGAATGAGGGGGACTGACGTGAAATAATTATCAAAGTAGACGGTGTGCCACTTGAAATAATGGGGTTCTGCCAAGTGTTTGACGACACGATCCCCTAGGGCATCATCTGTCCCAGCAGGCACATCATTGGTCTTCCCAGTATATACTGAATAATTCAGCATATAAAAAGAATCGGCATCACACAAAGCCCACACCTTGAGGCCCCACTTTGTTGGTTTTGCAGGCACGTACTGCAGAAAACCACAACGACCCTTGAACTTGATCATTGCCTCATCTACTGTGATGTTTTGCCCAGGTAGAAACTGCATAGCAAAACATTCTTGAGTCATGGAAATGAGAGGTCTGACTTTGAACAGGGGGTCATACCCAGCCTGACCTCTGGGAACAAACTGAGTGGTATCAGCGAGGTGAAAATACTGGTTCAGCTGTTCAAACCTGTTTTTCGACATGACACTCGACACCCAGGGATTGAAGAAAGGAGAAGAGTCTTTCCAATAAAAATCACAAAGAGGAACAGGGGCCATGTTCATAAACATGAGAAGACCAACAAAAGCTCTGATTTCATCCACAGTGGTTGGCTGAAACTTATCCTCAGGAAGACCAGCAGCCATGAGCGTTTGTCTTGCATACAGGTTGGTTTCCCTGACCATGAGATGGAATGCGTCCGAAGGAAAAACAAGTGAAAAATAATCAAAAGGTGTTCGAAGATTCACTTGTGGACGTGGGGGGCCCCTGTATGCATCAAACACACGAACTTCAGTCCGAAAGTCGTCGTTTGACCACTGCGATGACTGTGCACATCCACCGACATCAGTAGCACCTGCGTCACCTGCGTCGCCTATGTCCGAGTCACTGTCACTACTCGCATTCACTCCTTCTGCAACTTCATAGTCACTGTCGCTGTCTACAGAGTCAAGATCAATGTCCGATTGATTCCAGTCGTCATTTTCGGTCGGCAACACATTCATATTGAACATTTGGTCCACAGTCAAGCTCATGTCACTGTCACTGTCAGAGTGCGACATTTTGATCGTAGTCGAAAGTCGATGGGATGACAAAAAAAATCGATTAAAAATCAAAAAAGCCACAAACCGCTTTCACAAATGGCGCTGAGAAAGGTAGGAAAGACCCGGATAACGACCGGTTTGTCTTATTGCTGTGGTCAACCCAAATAAGGGAGGCACACCGAGACAATCAGCCTACTGAGGAACGGGCGGTACAGGGCGGATCAGGAGCCTGACGGGTCGGGCGGAATAGGGCGGAACGGGGATAGAAAGGTTATTATTATTATTATAGAAAATTGTGTCATGTTGTGTTGACTTGTGTTTGTCTTCACAGGTGTAGCACTTGTGGAAGGGGAGCCAGATGCCTTGGTTTATCGACGTCTTTTAGTGTCAAGACAGGACCTAGTGGGGGTGGGGTGGGGGGCTTGGCGGTAGTCTGGGCATGTTTGCTTGTACCAAGTTCTGATTGGAACGTTTGTTGCTGTGACATGACTCCATGATCAGCGCTGCTATGAACAGCATGACTTGACCTGACTTGACATGACTTGACCTGACTGGACTTGAGTTGTTAGGCTGTGTGCATGATAGTGTGTAGGTGTGTTGTGTGTGTGTGTGTGTGTGTGTGTGTGTGTGTATGTGTGTGTGTGTGTGTGTGTGTGTGTGTGTGTGTGTTGTGTGTGTGTAACATTGGAAGTCTTTGGCTGTATTTCATTTGTCTGAATATTTGTATTGTGTGTCTTGGTCTGGTGGTTTCTGTTCTATGTATGCTATTTATCAGTTGTTTCATGGGTTAGCTGTTTTCATTGAATTATTAATTCTTTTCCTTATTTAGTAACTGCTGCGACCACCAGAGTTCTGGACACATGCACAGAAAACTTTCCATTATCAGTATTATGGTCACATGTGTTTACATATAACACATGATACCAATGCAGAAATGATGAAAGGAGACCAAAAAAAAGGCTCATAACAAAGGGCGGTTCCGTAGGAATTCTGAATAAAACTTGGTGAGCATCTTTCGTGCCAACATCGGGTCGAAGGTGCTGCAGTGATCCAAGAACTGACCAACTTGTTGACACTGTGCAGCTACCGTATCATCCGGAAACGTGTGGTGTGGCTGATGGGGAAGTGGGTCGGGGTGAAGATGTCGACATCGCTACGGCCAGCGCTGTACGATGCCATCATGGCCCTGCTGCACAAAGACGAAGACCTAGCAGTGAGGCTGGAAGCGGCCCAGACACTCAAAGCTGATATCCTTTTGGCTTTGGCTGACTGCTGATGAGCTGGAGATGGCTTCATGGCCCGTTTTTTTCTCTTTATGTTGTGGTGGTGTGATTTTGTGCTTTTGTAAATGATAGTTTATTGTGTCTTTGAGGGTGATTTGGTTGTTTTTTTCCTCTTTTTTTTTTTTCTTTCAGAGAAATTATAAAGTGTGTTCACTCTTGGGTGAAGATGTTTGTATTTAAACTTTTTTTTTTTTTTTTGAGAGAAGTTATAAAGTATGTTCAAATTTTGTTGAAAGTATTTTTTCTATCTAAACTTTGTTTTGTTTTTGTTTTTGACAGAAATTATAAAGTGTGTTCACACTTTGGCGAACATTTTTCTGTTAAAAAAGTTTTTTTTTTTTTTTTTTTTTTTAAGAATTAGAAAGTGTGTTCACGCTTTAGTGAAAATTTTTCTATTTAGACAGTTTGTGGTTATGCAGCGATGAATAGTTTTACAGCCTTGAATAATGCACATTTGTACTTGTTAGTGCTGTCAGTTTACTTGCAAAGTAGTTAATAAGTACACTAGAACGAGATAGGATCATTCCAAGATAAGGTAAACAACAACTGAAATAAACACTGAGGTTAACTGGATAGAATCAGGAGTTGGCTGCATGTGTGTGTGTGTGTGTGTGTGTGTGTGCAATAAGTATGCTGGAACGAGATAGGATCATTCCAAGATTAGGTAAACAACAACTGAAATAAACACTGAGGTTAACTAGATAGAATCAGGAGTTGACTGCATGTGTGTGTGTGTGTGTGGCGTGTGTGCGCGTGTGCGCGTGTATATGTATTGTGAGAGAGGGCTAGGATCAGATAATTCAGTCTAAACTAAGGTGATGTTCTCCTTGACTGGAACACCTGTGGATGAATTTGAATTCAGCACAGAGCAACTGTTGCCGGTAAGTAATACAAAATGCACTGGATAATGCTTTACCACAGTTTTTGGCATGGATATGTGTTAGTATGTAGCAATGGGTTTGACTTGGAGAGTGAGACACACAGAGAGATTTTGTGAATTTTATTGCTTTGGAGAGGTAGAGTGGTTTGGAGCGAAGAAGAGAGGTAAGGAGGGATGCGAAGGGTGGGTGTGGTAGTGGTGGAGATGAATGATGTTCGTGTTTATTGTATTGCAGTGGACATATGTCCTCAAGTTCACATGTTTATGACTCTTGAGTTGTTATATGAGTGTTTCTACCTTAGGCAGAGCTACGGTTTGGATGCAGTGCATGTAGGGTGAATACGTGAATGTCTCTGGCTTAGTGAAACCATGTACACCACACTCACTGTGCATATACAAAACCCATAATATGTATGTACTGTGCATTATAAGACCCTTAATGTGCAAGACCTTGAATGTGCATGCAGATGATCCATAACGGGCAAGTACAAGACCCTTAGTGTGCATCTACAGAACCCTTAATGTGCATGCACAAATTCTTAATGTTCATGTACAAGACACTTTATGTGCATATACAAGACCTTTATGTGGATGTACAAGACCCTTAATGTGGATGTACTAGACCTTTATAATTATTAGTTTATATGCATGTACATGTGCAAGACCAAAATTGTACATGTCCAAGACCCTTAGTCTGGATACACAAGACCTTAAATGTGCATATGCAAGACCCTTAATGAGCATGTACAAGACCCTCTGTGGATTTACTTTACTGTACATGTACAAGACCCTTAATGTGCATATACAAGGCCCTTAATGTGTATATACAGAACACTTACTGTATATATTTAAGACGTTTTTGTTGATCTACAAGACCCTAACTGTGCATGTACAAAGCCATAAGTGTGCATATTTGGATATCCACACGCATGCAGACCTACAGTGATTCCACTGTCAGTTGATTAATACTAGCTGATGCAGAAATAAAACATGGTGGTACCCAAGAGCTTTGGTGTGAAAACATCATGAATTAAAGTTTACCACTACGGGCAACTGCTGGAGAGTTCTGTTGTTATTCAACTGGTTCTTTCTACTTTATGACATTTTTTTTTTACAGTTAGCATAGCAGAAAGCTAGCAATTATTACTCTGTGTGTGTGTGTGCATACGTACACATGCTAGGATGTAATGTTGTGCCAATGCTTGTTATTGTATGTTTTTTTTTTTTGTTTTGTGGGGTTTTTTTTTATCATTTTACTTCATGAATAGTATATTTTGCCTCTCTTTCATTCCTGACAGAGATCTCTCTGATGTTGTCTTTGCCTTTGATGTCTGCCTCCCTTAGTCTTGTCTTAGGAATTTTATCAAGATTAATGGCAAAAATGGTGCATGATGATGATGAAGCTATGGATATACTGAAGTGAATCATCTTTTTGTGTTCGCAGTATATCGAGACTGTGTTCTCCCTGCTGTTCAGTCTTCTGAAGGAAGTCCGAGAGTGTGATACCAAGGTGAGTCGTGGTTCCTGATCTTGTACTTCCCTACCTACTATTTTTTTTTTTTTTTTTCCAGGAAATTCTTTGCTTGACATGTACCTGTTTTATCAACAGAGAAACGAAAAGAATACAGAATACTAGTATGTACTGCTTTGGAAAGCATGTGAGTTCATAACTCTGAGCTTTTTTCTTTTCTTCACACTTACCTGTCCAAACAAATGCCTTATGTCTGCTTGACATGGAACATGGTGTACATCAGAAATCTGTCAAAAAAAAAAAAAAGAAAGAAAAAGACAAAATTGAAATGGAGAGCGGGGAGTTAACTCTACTCAACCTACAGGAATACAGGAGTGGTCTCCCCTGGCCAACATGTAATCAACTCGCTTCCCTCATCATAATTCAGTTTTCTTTTCCTTGAAGAGGAAGCATGCTCTTATTTTCGTTCCAGTGCTCCAGTATGGATCATTAGAAGCGTTTCATTTTTTTCAAATCAGCCTTTCCCTCGTAGAAAGAGAACACGCCTTGTCACACTGATAATTAGAGAGAATGAGAATTATTACGACTAGCGTCTGCTCTACACTTGCCATCTTTACAGAGCTTGTCAGACAGCAAATATATGAATTTGTGGCATGCATAGCTGAAATGAGTCTTTGACATTTTTTCTTTTCACTGACCTTTTAGAGGCAAGTCTGGTTATCCTAGTCAGGTTATCCTGCTTAACCAGACTTTCCATTGTGAATTAGCATGAATAAAAGCCTGTCTTTCCACTGTGAATAAGCTTTTACATGACAGAAATCCAGTCTTCCCACTGTGAATAAGCTTTTACATGATAGAAAGTCTGTCTTTTCTCTGTGAATTAGCTTTTACATGATGGAAAGCCTGTCTTTCCACTGTGAGTAAGCATTGCATGATGGAAAGCCTGTCTTTCCACAGTGAATTAGCCTTACATGACAGCCAGCCAGCCTTTCCACAATGAATTAGCTTTACATAAAAGAAGGCCTATCTTTCCACTAAGAATTAGCTTAACATGTCTGAAAGCCTGTCTATCCTCTGTGTATTAGCTTTATATAATGGAAAGCCTGTCTTTCATCTTTGAATTAATCTAATTTGATGGAAAACTTTTTGTCTGATGTGAATTAGTTGTATTTGACTGAAAGCCTCCGAGATATAAATTTCGTAACATGAACAAAAGCTGGTGTTTCAGATGTGAATTAGCTGTACGTAACTAAAAGAATTTCAATGCAGGTTAGCTTAGCCTGACTGAAGGTCAGTCCTGTTAGACATGGTTTGGTTTTAAATGACTGAAAGCCTGTCTTCTACATGTGATTTAGCTTAACATGACAGAAAAACCAGTCTTTTAGATGAGAAGTAGCTTGATATGTCTGAAATCCTGTTTTACAGATGCACGTACTGCACGTCCTGTCATTTGTCATTGAAAGGATGGGGTCTGAGATCCGTCCCTACATGTCCTCTCTCGTGCATTACCTGCCCTTACTGTGGGAGGAGTCGTCAGAGCACAACATGCTGCGCTGTGCCATACTCACCACCCTCATCCACCTTGTTCAGGTTGGCAGTGTGATTTCGTGCTTTTAGATCGGAGGTTTTTTTTTTTCCGTGTGACTTCATCCTGTATATCAAATTGTATTTCTAAAATGGCAGTGGTATGGTTACCCGTACTGGTAGAAAACTGTACATTGTGTTCATGATGGCTTGTAAAGGCTACATTGGTCCTGAATCGAACAAAATATTTACCTATTGTGTTTATGATGGCCTGTATCAGGCTACATCGGTCCTGAATGGAACAAAATCTTTACATGTTGTGTTAGTGATGGTCTGTATCAAGCTACATTGATCTTTAATGGAACAGTAATGCTTACTCATTGTGTTCATGATGGCCTGTATCAGGCTACATCGGTCCTGAATGGAACAAAATCTTTACATGTTGTGTTAGTGATGGTCTGTATCAAGCTACATTGATCTTTAATGGAACAGTAATGCTTACACATTGTGTTCATGATGGCCTGTATCAGGCTACATTGGTCCTGAATGGAACAAAATCTTTACACATTGTGTTCACAATGACTGGGTACAGTCTTTCTGTATGGAAAATGAATGGTTATCTTCACCGACCTTGAAGCTGGTTCCACCTCTTCTTTTCTAAAAATTCCAGTCATCTGTTATTGATTTCTTTCTTTGGTTTATTTGTTTGACGGCTGATCATTTGTTTTGTGATGGGCTTGGACTGACCCACTCCTCTGTGTCCCTGCACTGCAGGGTTACGGCACAGAGTCTGTCCAGCTGCACAACTTCATCCTGCCGGTGATCGACGTCAGCACAGACACCCAGCAGGACCAGCACATCTACCTGATGGAGGACGGCCTGGAGCTGTGGCACATGACCCTGCTGTACGCACCCACCTGCTCCCACGCCCTCCTCAACCTCTTCAAGAACATGCCGCGCTTACTGGGTAAGGCAACGCTCAGCTGACCACCAGCTGCCAGACAGAATTGTAATCATGCCTACGTTTGTCTGACAGTGCCGCACCTAGCAAGGAAAAGAAAGTCAAACTTGGTAACTGAGTTAGTGTGGTGAGACTCGGTGATTAAGGACAAACGGTCATGTCTTAAGTAGTCAAGTGGCGCATGGTGTTCTTTAGTCACAGAGAAAAAGAAGAGAAACAGATATTCTCCCCCTGAAAATGTCATTAACAGTTAGTAAAAGAAAAATGTGAATTCTTATAACCAGGTGTGTGTGTGTGTGTGTGTGTGTGTGTGTGTGTATTATATATATATATATATATGCATGTGGTCGTCATCTAATTTGATATCTGATTTTTTTTTCCGCCACCTTCCCAATGCAGTAAGCGGCTTGACTGATCAGTTTGTAAGGTTTTAATGGCTCATGTTTGAGACTTTACTGCTCAGTTGTGAGGTTTTTATGGCTCATGTTTGAGACTATACTGCTCAGTTGTGAGTTTTTATGGCTCATGTTTGAGACTTTACCACTCAGTTGTGAGTTTTTATGGCTCATGTTTGAGACTTTACCGCTCAGTTGTGAGTTTTTATGGCTCATGTTTGAGACTATACTGCCCAGTTGTGAGGTTTTGTGGTTCTTGTTTGAGATTTCTGCTTGGTTGTGAGGTTTTATGGCTCATGTTTGAGACTATACTGCTCAATCGTGAGTTTTTACGGCTCATGGTTGAGACTATACAGCTCACTTATTAGGTTTTGGCTCATGTTTGATACTTTGTTGCTTAGTTGTGAGTTTTTATCACTCATGCTTTAGACTTTACTACTCTGTAACTCAGGTTTGAGGGGTTTTGGATCGTGGTTTGAGACTTTACTGCTCAGTTGTGAGTTTTTAATGTCTCATGTTTGAGACTTTACTGCTCAGTTGTGAGTTTTTAATGTCTCATGTTTGAGACTTTACTGCTCAGTTGTGAGTTTTTAACCCGTAGAGTGCCTTTAAGCCGTCAGCTGACGCCGCATTAAAAATGCTTTCCCAGTGCCTATGGGCCGTCCACTGACGTCATGCATTTTTCTTGAATTTTCATTCGTTACTATTTCTATCAACGGACTTAAATAGAGTGTGCGTAGTAAGCCTTATATGTCTGTAGTATTAAAATGATATGTAAATGACCACACGTGAGGGAAAGCCCATTTATTCTCATCACTGACTGGATCACCAGCCAGCACTTCATCTCGCTTGCAAAGATGGCGGCACAACCTTCGACAAGCGCAGCAACCAAATCAACGTATTTACACAGCTGAGCAGGCTCTGCTAATGATTTTTGACAAAGACAGTAATCTTTTATTCAACGACTCACTCGAGCATGAAGGTGAGATGATGATAGTGATGGAATTGCCGACCGTATTCGTCAGTTATTGTGTCGGGCTGTGTGACCTCAGTGTGCTGTTCAGCTGACTGGTTTGCCAGCGTCGAACGAGCTCGCCTAGTGTGTACTCTGCACTGCGTGCCAGTGGCCAGTGACGTGATAGTCAGCGCAAGAGGGGAGCGCGGCCTGCTCGCGGCGTGGCACGGGCAGGGGAAAGGTAGGGGAAGAGGAGCAGTGAAAAAGAGGGTTGAAGTCCAGCAAGGGGGCGTGGTGGGGAGAGGGGGGCGTGGTCGTGGACTGACCTGTCTGCATAGAGTGTGAGCGTCTTGATAGACTTCTAAAGTGTTTTACTTTCATTTACAGGTGTAGTGTGACAATACAAACTTTATTTTCAACTTTTTTGCTTTGTGTTCTTGTTTGGATGTGAAGATGTAGTGGTAAATACATATGCTTTTGATCGTGCAAAAAAATCTATCCAAATCTAATTGCCTAAATACTTTTTTATTATCAAAATTAAAACAAAAGAAGCCCAGATTCAAAATCTTCATTCAATTTCCTTCAAAAATCATATATATTTCATTGTTATATCTTTTGTAGTTTCTGAGCTAGAATTTTTTGTTAATTATTACCCCCAAATCATTAGATTTCCCAGGCACTGGGAAAGCCTTTGTTTGTAACATTTTCAAGCAGCGAAACGGGTTAATGTCTCATGTTTGAGACTTTACTACTCAGTTGTGAGTTTTTAATGTCTCATGTTTGAGACTACTGCTCAGCTGTGAGTTTTTAATGTCTCATGTTTGAGACTTTACTGCTCAGTTGTGAGTTTTTAATGTCTCATGTTTGAGACTTTACTGCTCAGTTGTGGGTTTTTAATGTCTCATGTTTGAGACTTTACTGCTCATTTGTGGGTTTTTAATGTCTCATGTTTTGAGACTTTACTACTCAGCTGTGAGTTTTTAATGTCTCATGTTTGAGACTACTGCTCAGCTGTAATTAGTTGCAAAGTGAGGTGACTGCAGGTAAGTTTTTTATGGCTCATGTTTGTGACTTAATCACACAGGTGTGAGGGTTTTTGGCTTGTTGTTCAAGACTTTGCTGCTCAGTTGTGAGGTTTGTTGGCTCATGTTTGAGACTTCACAGACAGTTTAAGATTTAATTTGGAGGTTTCAGGCTTTTTTGGCTAACATTTGAAGTTTTGTTTCTCAGTTTTTAAACTTTATTGTACATGTTTCAGGCTGGATTGTAAATTTTGCAGTCGAAACATTTTATCATTGATGATTTATTATCATTGACATGAAAAAGAGGGAGACTGATATGATACAGGTTATGGGTGCAGCTTTCAAGCAAAAATGTCTACTTCAGAGTTCAGAAATAATCATGGTGAAAAAAACACAAAACAATGATCCCCAGATGGCTGGCTGTAGGTGAAGTTCCACTGCCTCACATTTGCTGCTGTTTTATCTTCAAGCCAGTTTTTAAGTTGTGTTCTTGATAAGCTTTCACTGTCGTCATCTTGTCTGAAAGCATTTCTTTTCCTTGTTTGTTGTTGCGTTTGTGTATGTGCGCATGTGTGTGTGGAAGCATGTGTTTGAGTTTTCAAATGAGCATGTGTGAATGCATGTATGCATGCGCTCGTGTGTTGTGTGTGTTTGTGTGTGTGTGTGTGTGTTGTGTGTGTGTGTGTGTGCCCAAGTTTGTGTGCTTATTATTTTGAAGGATCATAAAAACAAGTGTCGTTTTAATGATAAATTCGAAGAAGTGGGAAACTCGGGACTGTTTTACTGATGTGTTTCAGAGAATGTAAAATTATAGCAGGCTTTACTGATGTCATGGTATTAGAGATCTGTCCCACAGAGCTGAGCACGGAGAACCTGCGCATGTGTCTGAAGATCACACAGATGTACGTTCTGCTGGGACCCGCGACTTCATGCATGTGAGTCAACACTGACTTATACATGCTTCTTTAGACTTGCCCCATTCCCTTCCTGCAGCGTGCTGTAGAAAGAATTGTTGGGAGTCTTTGTCACTGTTGCAGAGAAAATCCTGAGACAGGAAAATGGGTCTATGAGTACAGTGCTGTTTGGGTTGAGAAGACTGAAGGGGCCGGGAAACTTAAACGGGATGGGGCAGCAAGAAAGTGGCTGGACCAGTATTATGTGTGTTGCTTGCATATCAAGAATATAACCGATGGAAAAGTCTGAAAAAGAACCCTTTTGTATCATTTGTCTGAAGACCATGAATGCTGAGTCAACAGATAGTCTGCCAAAAAGGCAGCTGCAGGACTGGCAAACAAAGTTAATTTAATTGAAAGAACTGTAACTTTGTCTTATTAGGTTCATTCCATAGAAGTAACTGTCACTTTGTCAGATTAAGTCAATTGCATGGAAGTATCTTCACTTTGTCAGGTTAAGTTGATTCGTTGAAGTAACTGTCACCTTATGGGACTGAATTATTCCATTGAAGTAACTGTCAGTTTCTCAGATTAAGTTGACTGCATTGACGTAACTGTCACTTTCTCTGATTGTGTTGATTCCATGGACGTAACTGTCACTTTCTCAGATTATTTAAGTTAATTCCGTTTACGTAACTGTCTCTTTCTCAGGTTAAGTTAATTCGGTTGAAATAGCTGTCACTTTGTGGTAGGCATGGCAGACTGTTCCTCTTTTGCCCTGCCAGGAATTTTCCAGTGTGCTGGCCTCGTCACTGGCGTCCATCATTGGGGAGCTGAAGGCAGAGGGCAGCACTCTCATCCTGCGTGTCATGGAGCTGGTGCTGCGAGCCTTCCCCACCGAGGGGCCCCATGTCTTCATGCCCATGCTGCCCTCCGTGCTCAGGGCCATGCTGCAAGGGGAGGTAAGGCTCAGACTTGGATGAGGAGGGTTGTCCTCTTTTCTCATGGGAGGAAAAAATGCCCCTCAGTCATTTGTGCATAACCCTTCGCCGCTTCCCCCACCAGGAATGATGTTGATTACGAAACCTTTTCTTTCTGATCATTTATCCTCATTTTCATCTTTTCTTTTTGAAGTAATCAGGGAGGGGAGCATGAAGATGGTTCAGATATAATGTGCCCACTTTCTCTGAATTCGCAGATTTCAGGTAAGTGTAAAAAGAGAATCTTCAGAGAAGAAAATATAACAAGCAAAACGATATCAGGGAAGACACAAAAAAATGGTTGGGTGTACTTAACAGGAAACACTGACATAACAAAATCTCATTTGAACTTTTTTTTCCTGAAATCAGGGATCAGTATTTTTTTTGTTTTTCAATTCCAGTTAAAGGCAAAATAATGTCTGGTTTTGATGATGTGCATTGGCAAAACACTGCAAAAGAGACTGTTGAAAGCTGTACGAACATACGACCTGATTGTGGTTAGACTGAAAAATGGACGAAACACCACTCAGCGATCACAATGCACCATTTTGAAAGCAATTATCAATTTTTTCCCCATGCAGGGAGAGCATGCTTGCCAGACCCTCCTCCTCCCTCCAAGGCTCCACCACCCATTTCTTCCCTCTTGAATTCAGCCGTTTTTGCTTTTCCTCAGTGGCAGCCAAGGATATTCAGAAGGCAGTTCATGACCAGCTGTGTGACTCATGATGATGAATATGATGATGACGATGATGATGACATGTGGGTGTTGCAGGAAAGCTGTGTACTGCTCGCCATGCAGATGGCCATCTTCTCTCGCATCTTGCTGCAGAACCAGGAGGTGCTTTGGTCCATCGTACAGCACCTGGCCCAGTCCTCGGGACATGATGTGAGCTCTCTTAGTGAGGGGACATTGAGTGTGTTTGTGGCGTGTGAGTGTGTGTGTGTGTGTGTGTGTGTGTGTTTTGTCCTTGATGTCTTTGCTTTTCCTGACCTCTTTTTCTCTTCTCGTTCTCCTCTGCCTTGTCTCTCTTTGACCATTAGCCATGTTATTGTGTGAAGTGAAGCTGCTTATTTCTTGTTTATAGCGCATGTTTTCTTTGAAAATAGCTTTTAAATAAACATATTAGACATGAAATAGACACAAAAGCTACAAAATAAATATGGAAGCCTTGATCAACAAAAACCATGAAATTGAGTAAGAAACCTGGAAATAATCACAAAAGCCATGAACAGAAGAGCTATCAAATAGACACAAAAGCTATAAAATTAACACAAAAATCATGAAATAAACATAATAGCCACAAACTCAAAAACCATGGAGTTAGCACAAAACCAAGAAATGACATGGAATGTGTCACGCCTGACAAAAAGTCCAACAGGTGACAGGTTGCAGTGTGTCACCAAGATGAATCCTTAGTCCCCAGTTACATGAATAAAGACTGACACCAGACTACACTTCTGAAAACAAATCAAAATACCAGTCTGTCTGTTTCATTATCATGTCGTGAATAAGCATTGATTTGTATCTTGTTTTGTGTGTGTATTTGTAAATTGTATAAATTTGATTTTAAGGAGGAGAAATATATTTCTAGCTTACCAGATATTTATATTTACGTCTTCTCAAATTTAGATGCTCTAAAATCATAAATTACCAGTTGAAGTAGATCGTCGTTTGCTATATTCCAGAAGAAGAAAGGTTATGTAATAAATGTGACATGTCTGCAGTAGGTGATGAATTTCATTTTGTCTTGGAATGTTCATCATAGGTTAATTTGTGCAACGCGTATTTACCAAAAAGATTTCTCTCCCCAAAATCTGCCTTTAATTTTTGTCAAATGATGTCTTCTACTAATCGAAAACAAATGCTTCTATTGTCAAAGTATATTAGATTATCTCAAGTGTTGTAAATTGTTTGTCTATGTCAGAATTGACTAGCAATTTATTTTTTTATTCTGGCTTGTTTGTTTTCCTTTTCCTGTTATTGCTTTAAGCTCACCCTTCCTCCATACCTCAAAAGAAATGAAAGGAATAAATATTGTTCTTGTTCTTGTATTTTGCCCATTGACCTGTGTTGACTGTGTGCAGAGCTGGTCAGTGCTAGGTCAGCTGTTGGACGTGTGGACAGAGCGCATTGACGTCATCACTCAGCCTGAGAGACGCAAGATATGTGGTCTGGCACTGTCGTCCTTGCTCACTCTGAACAACAAGTGAGTCCTGTGTATTGGTTTATGACATACCGTGGACGAGTAAGTCTGGGCATTGGGTCAGATAGAAATGTAGTAGTAGTTCTTTCATCTTACGCCTTTTCACAAAGTTATGTGATGTTAGGTGAGGATAGGAATGTTTATGACGTGAAGTGAACAAGTAAGTCCTGGACATTGGGTCAGGATAGAGATGTTATGACATAAAGTGAACAAGTAGGTCCTGGACATTGGGTCAGGATAGAGATGTTTATGACATAAAGTGAACAAGTAAGTCCTGGACATTGGGTCAGGATAGAGATGTTTATGACAAAGTGAACAAGGGCCTGGATATTGGGTCAGGATAAAGATGTTTATGACATAAAGTGAACAAGTAAGTCCTGGACATTGGGTCAGGATAGAGATGTTTATGAAAAGTGAACAAAGTCCTGGAATTGGGTCAGGATAAAGATGTTTATGACATAAAGTGAACATAAGTCCTGGACATTGGGTCAGGATAGAGATGTTTATGACATAAAGTGAACATAAGTCCTGGACATTGGGTCAGGATAAAGATGTTTATGACATAAAGTGAACATAAGTCCTGGACATTGGGTCAGGATAAAGATGTTTATGACATAAAGTGAACAAGTAAGTCCTGGACATTGGGTCAGGATAGAGATGTTTATGACATAAAGTGAACAAGTAAGTCCTGGACATTGGGTCAGGATAGAGATGTTTATGACATAAAGTGAACAAGTAAGTCCCGGACATTGGGTCAGGATAAAGATGTTTATGACATAAAGTGAACAAGTAAGTCCCGGACATTGGGTCGGGATAGAGATGTTATGACATAACATGAACATCATGTAAGTCCTGGACTTTGGGTCAGGATAGAGATGTTATGACATAACGTGAACATAAGTCCTGGACATTGGGTCAGGATACAGATGTTTATGACATAACATGAACATCATGTAAGTCCTGGACTTTGGGTCAGGATAGAGATGTTTATGATGTAATACGAACAAGTTAAGGACATCAGGTCAGGATATAGAAAATGTTTATAACATAAAATGAACAAGTATATCCTTGACATCATGGGAAGTATATTGGAGAAAATTATGTTGCATGATATGTATGATGTGTGTACATTGTTGAGTTGAGTAATTATGTCTTGTGTATGAACATCTTTGTTTAAGGTTTACTTGTCAAATGCAAGATGAAAGTTGCAATTTTTTTCACATTGGATATTGTAACTGTGTACAATACACAGCATAAAAAAGAAAAAAGAAACGAAAAAAAAAATAGAGAGAGAAGGGACAACAGAAAAAAAATATCAATTTTGCTTTCAAAACATGGAATTTCATATACAGTTTGTACTATACGAAGAACAAAAACTGAGAAGTATTTTTGGTTGCATTACATTCAATGGTGGTAATGTTTTTGTTTTTCAAAGTAGAGGTCAGTTTCGGGAGGCATTCCACAGTGAGAAAACTCCTATCCTTGTCAGACTCGCAAGGCAGAATGAACACAATGTATTGTGTGTGTCTTGATGTGCTGTGAAAGAACCCAGGTGGCTGTACCGTGTTAAAATCAGGGGGGGGGTGTGTGTTTGTGTGTGTGCAGTGTAATCACGGACCGCTTTGGCTGTATCATCAACACCATTGTTCAAGTTTTACATGATGTCTGTCGACATGAGGAGTCAGGACCCTTGTCAGAGTAAGTGGCCGCATATAGTGTGTGTGTGTGTATGTGTTAATGTGTGTGTGTGTGTGATAATAATAATGATAATAATAATATAATTCATTTTCAAAAAAGTGACATCTGTTCCTTGCGAGGCTCCAGGTACCATTACAATATTAAAACTGAACGTTAAATAATGAAGAGAAAAAGAAGGAAACAAATAAGATTAAAGCATATAAACTATAATATCATAAGAGCAACATATATTAAAAACATAGAATTGTGCATGCAGAAAAACAATCATCCCCTCCACTCTTTCCCTATGTTGTCTCCCCCTCACTCTCCACCCTCTCTCCAGCACACACAAACACACAAGACACACAAACGCACGCACACTCACACACACACACAGAGACACACACACACACACACACACACACACACACACACACACACAATATTATTCAGGATAAGACATAACAGCAGGTGTGGTCTTTCACCTGCTCTGGGAAGATTGAAAAATTGATCCGAAGATTGGTGCTGACTTGCCACATAGTGGCCACCTAACTCAGTGCTGGGAATCGATTTCAGTATCATCTGCACTGAGGTCCGAGTCACTGATGTTGATTTAGGGGTGCCTGGATAGCTAAATCCTTGATAGTCATGTTAAGTGGACTGTCATTGTTTTTATTAGCTTGCCATTTACATTGGTGACAAATTGAATGTTCCTTACACTTTTTGTTTGCTTCAGGCAAAGTGCATAGCAAATGGTCTGCAAGAGCTGAAGCAGAGGACTCCAAAGGTCACATCTCAATGCTTAATGCCCTTGTCAGATAGTTCATATAGGAAGTTTGTGTTGAGTTACACAGGAAGGCTAGACTAGTATTGAATGGAAAATGGCAAGCAGGCAGACTCGAGCACATCTAAAGTTATAAGGTTAAAAAAAATGACATCATGCGCACACACACACTCATGCACACAAGCACGCACACACACACACACACACATACACACACACACACACACACACACACACACACACACACACAATTTGTGCATATACTTTTTTCCAATGTGGATGCTAGTAGAGTAGACTTTTGACAGTGTGCTTGTTCGATTGCAGTTGTCTGGTGATCAATGAAGCAGAAATTTATCCAGTGGATGACCAGGACACGCCGCACGATGTTCGCAAAAGACAGGTAATAGGGCTGTGTTATGTTGAATTGTCTATGGGCCATCCTGTTGTGTACCTGACAGTTGTTTTGTTGTGTACATGTACGACATCTTTATTTTGTAGATGTAGGCTATCCTGTTTGTTTGTTTGTTTTTAGTGCTAATGTCTTTAAGAAGGATAATCCTACATAAAGTAAAAAGGGCTTGCCATTCAATGTATTTGGTTTGGACAGTACATTTGTTAACAGTGAATGATCTGTGACTGCAAGCCAGAGCTTATAGAAAGTTGCACATTTTAATTTACAAATATTTGGCTCGTAATAATGGAAGTGGAAAAAACATCAGACAAGGAGTGAATAATGAAAATACAATAAGCTCAGACAGTGACGACAAACACAAAAAGAAGGAAAATGAACTGTATTGCTGTGTTATGAGAAGAGACATGGTGAGCTGTCTGTATTTTTAACAGACCCTGCCGGGTAGGGGATTCAGATGAAGTGCTAACCAGGGGCACTGGTAATCCATGTAGAAAGGCATGTTATCGCATCTATGTCGGTATTTTATACGAACTTAAGCATGTGAATGGGTATGCTTGTTTGTGAATGTGTGTTTGTGTGTATGTATATATACTATAGAGAGCACATGTGGATATTCATGAATATCATGTTGCGAATTTAATCTTGTGGAGTTGAGCAGGCAGTGTAGATATAATTCCCAGTCAATTGAAAGATTCCTTTATTTTCTTCAGATTTATGTCTTTGGTACCAAATATCAGTGACTGAATGTTATTTGCACATTGGCAGTTAGGGGGTCTGTTGTTTGAACTTGAATCTTGATAAGATTGGCATTCAGCTAAAAAGAGAGACGCATTTCAAGGATTGTCAGGTGTTACATAAAGAAATTATATTTTAAATCACTTATTTCTAAGTTTACATACAAGTATTTCTGTTGGGAAGACAATAGTAATGTCAGGGAACCAAAGTATCCATACTGCTGAGAAAATGCTTGAGGAGGCTAAGAGAATTGGACTGTATGATGAAATTGCCTGTCTGAAGGACAGTTGTTGAGGGAAAGAAAAGATTTGTACAGCTTTGATATACAGCATGGAATGTATCTCTCAAAGGGGTGTCTAGGATGTTAAGGGTTTGAAGAAGAAACAATTAGAGGGAGACGATCCAGAGGATAGTGGGGAACAGTAGCTAATGATTCTATTACATGGAATGATCTTATGACTTCTTCCTTTCAAGGATGGAAAGCTGAACTCCTCATAGAGCTTGTTGTTGCATGTTTCTCTTACTGAGCCAGATGTAGTTCTGAAAGCATCCAGTTGTAATGTTTCTGAATCATCTGCTGAATTGTTATCACAGACATCTCAAACAGGTCTGTGTTCATCCCATCATGTAGTTACCTTGATTCAAACCTTCTATCTTTGGGCCCAGCACATGGAACTGGTCTGGGGCATATGGGGCTTCATTCACCATGGGACAGGTGGCATCCCTCCTTTTCAGTAGTCCACTGTTGTTGTAACAAAAAAAAACACAACAAAAAAAAAAAAAAAAAACCCACCCTGAGAAAAACTTTCAAAATATTTTAAATTTGCTTCTTCAGAGCAGCATATGATAAAAGGAAAGAAAAAATGGCTTTAAAAATGTAATGCATAGGAAGGCTTAGCTGATCAGAATCAAGCCATTACCCTATTTTGCATAGAAACGCCTTCACTCTTAAGGGAGCTCATTCTCTCCTTCTTCCATGCTTCCCTCTTAGTCTTGCTTGCTTCTCTTGACACCTCAGCTAGATGAACTGGAATCGGTTTCCCAGACTAACCCTACTCATGAACTCATTTACCATAAATAACAGCCTTAAGCCCAATCACAAGTTAGGTGTCAATCTCAGTTCAGATTTAGCATATAACCCTTAATCTGTACATAAATGATAAGTACAGGGAGAGTTTAAGTAATTGTGTTCTTGTCAGACCTGTGAGAACAAAGAAGAACAAAAAGAAAGTCTGAGCTGTGGAGGGCTGTTAGTTTTGTGTGTCTGTGAGAGAGAGAGAGAGAACGAACGACGACACGAACGAAAAATTTTAATCAGTATAGGCCATGGCCCCTTCTGATGGGGGTACAATACAACAATACCAATAAAGATACTTCATATAGCAAGGTAGCATGTCATAGTTGACAACAAGAAACAGACAGAAAAGCATACAAAATGTACACAATAAATACTGTAGTTGGATTCCTTTAACTGACCATAATAGTGCGCCTTTTAAAGGCCTTATATAAATAAATGCACATGCTCTTCAGTACGTCTTCCTTTTGATTTGCCATGAGGAGAGCAGCTCGGAACAAACAGGGTTTTCAAAGAATTTCCGAGGTATGTATTCACACCTTAAATCTTGCAGGACAGGACAACAAAGCAGAAAATGCACTTCATCTTCATTCGCGCTTTTGCATAAAGGACATAGCATGTCAACGTTTTTAGTATTTGCATATCGATACTGATGCGCTTTGATGTCTGTAATTCCTAATCTAAATCTTGTTAGGTAACTTCTAATATGCCTGTCAATATTAAGTGAGAGATATTTTTCACAACCAGCGGATGTCTTAAAAGTTCTATAAAACGAATATCGCTCACTGTTCCGGATATTTTCATGCCAGTTTTGCCAACGGTTATCAATTAATCTTTGCCGGAGTTGTGAGGAGAGAGAGAGAGAGAGACAGAGAGCGATTTTTGTGGGGGAAAAATCCATCAGAGTTTGGCCATACAATGATGGTGTGTGTGTGTGTGTGTTCCCTGACAACAGCTGTGCCATCAGGACCCGGTGCACACGGTCTCCCTGCAGGACTACCTGGTGTCCCAGATGACCAAGTGCCAGTGTCTGCACGGCCAGGACGCGTTCAACCTCCTCATGAACCAGGTGGACCCGGAGGTCCTCAAACAGCTCAAGGAATTTGTTCACTGAGCAGAGACTGCTAACCCGGTCGGCATACCGAGTCGGCAGAACAACTGAAGGAGAGGAGATACAAGACAATTTCCTTCGGCAAGACAGGCTGCTTTTAGCGTGTCTGAGACAAGTTTGGAAGTGTACTCACTGATACGTGAAGGAATCCTGAAAGTGTTGTGAAGAGTGTGAGTGGTCCGTCTTCAGATGGAACTCAGGGAATGTGACCTCCTTCTGGCTGGAGTGAATCCCTCCAAGTGGTGCTGAATCAGTTGACATTGTTTCCTTGATGTGACAGCCAGATGTCATTCAAGTCTTTCTTGGATCCCTTTCCCGTTTCTTCAGCTCCCCGACTTCCCTCCACAATGCTGTGGCTCCTTCCTACTCCCCATCCTGAATTTTTCCCACTTCCCACTCCCCCGCTCTCTTCTAGCTCCTTCCTGTTCCCATTTCCTGCTCTTAGCTCCCTCTCACTCCTCCCCCTCTTTCTAGCTCTTTTCAAATCCTCCTTTTCCCCTTCTAGGGCCTTTACATTTCCCCTTCTCCTTACTAGTTCTTTATCGCTCCCTCCTCCTCCCCTAGGTTTTTCATTTCTCCTTCCCTCTTAGCTCCTTTCCATTCCCCTTTTCCATCTTAGCACCTTTCCACTCCCCCTTTCCTCTCTTAGCTCCTTTCTATTCGTCCTTCCCCGTTCTAGCTGTTTTCCACTTCCCACTTCCCCTTATGCTCCTTTTCGCTCCGTCTCTCCCCATCTTGCTTTTCACCCATTCTCCCCTTCCTCTTCTCAGCTCCATTCCAATCTCCTCTCCCCCACTTAGCTCTTCTCCACTCTGCTCCTCCCCTCTCGGCTCCTTTCTATTCCGCACTCCCTCTCCTACTTTGTTTCCATCCCCACTCCCCCCTCGGAGCTCTTCTCCACTCTTTGTCCCTCCTGTTAACTCCGATGTCCTTTTGGCATTCCCTCCTCTTAGCTTGGAGCTTCGTGTTTCACTCCTCCTTTATTCTCTTGGCCCTTTTCTGTGTTCCCTCGTTCCCTTGTTAACTTTTCCCACCCGCTTTCCACTCCCCCTTTTCCCCACTGAACTCTTTTCCACTCCACTTTCTGCTCCAAGTTCCTTCCAGTTCGCCCTTCTTTCCCTTAGCTTCTTTCCCCTGCCCCTTCCCTTTCTTACCCCATTTTCACTCCACTCCCCCTCTTAGCTCTTTTCCACTCTTCATTGTCTTAGCTGTTTTCCACTCTTCATTGTCTTAGCTGTTTTCCACTCTTCATTGTCTTAGCTGTTTTCCACTGCCCCTTTCCCCTTTTAACTCTTTCCATCTTCCCCATTAGCTGGTTCCTTCTTCCCCCACTCTCACTTAGCTCCTTTCACTTGCCCTTCCCTCTCTAAGCATTTTTCCATTCCCCTTCCTTCTTTTTATTCATTTCCACCCCCGCCCCCTTCCTCTTCACTCACTTCCCCTTTCTCCTCTAAGCTCCTTTGTGCTTCCCCTTTCCCCTTTTACCTCCATTCCACTCCCTCTTCCTGCTCTTGGCTCCTTTCCAATCCCCCATTTCTCCCTTAGCTCCTTTCCATCCCCCTTTCCCTTCTTAGCTCCTGTCAACTCCCCCTCTTTCTTCTAAGCTTCATCCCACTCCCCCTTTTCCCTTTCAGCTCATGTTCACTCCCACTTTCCCCCTTAGTCTTTTCCGTACCCCTTTTACTCTTTTCTGTTTTCCACTCCCCATTTCCCTGCTTGGCTCCTTACCACTCCCCCTTTCTCTTCCTAGCACCATTTCATCCCCGACTTTCTACCCCCCTCCCTTTATTTTTTAGCTTCTTTCCACTCCCTGTTACCCATTTTAGCTGTTATCCACCCCCCCCCCCCCTTTCCTTTCTTTCCACTGTGTCTTTCCCCTCAGGGCTCCTCTCCTCTCAGAGCTCTCTTGCTGTCTCCTATTCCCACTTCCAGCTCCTTTTCCTCTGTCCCTTTACTTCCTTAACTTCTTCACACTTCCCCCTCCCCATCTAGGTTCCTTTCCACTCCCCATTACCCTTCTTAGCTCTTATCCCACTCCCCCCCCCCCCCCCCCTCTTTCCACTGTGTCTTTCCCTTCAGGGCTCCTCTCCTCTCAGAGCTCTCCTGCTGTCTCCTATTCCCACTTCCAGCTCCTTTTCCTCTGCGCTTTACTCCCTTAACTTCTTCACACTTCCCCCTCCCCATCTAGGCTCCTTTCCATTCACCTCTGCCACCTCTGACTTCTCTCCACTCACCCTCTGTTCGCTCTTGTCGTAGCTTTTTCCCACTCACCCTCTGTTCACTCTTGTCTTAGCTTTTTCCCACTCACCCTCTGTCCACTCTTGTCTTAGCTTTTTCCCACTCACCCTCTGTCCACTCTTGTCTTAGCTTTTTCCCACTCACCCTCTGTCCACTCTTGTCTTAGATTTTTCCCACTCACCCTCTGTCCACTTTTGTCTTAGCTTTTTCCCGCTCTGTCCACTCTTGTCTTAGATTTTTCCCACTCACCCTCTGTCCACTCTTGTCTTAGCTTTTTCCCGCTCACCCTCTGTCCACTCTTGTCTTAGCTTTTTCCCGCTCTGTCCACTCTTGTCTTAGCTTTTTCCCACTCGCCCTCTGTCCACTCTTGTCTTAGCTTTTTCCCACTCGCCCTCTGTCCACTCTTGTCTTAGCTTTTTCCCACTCGCCCTCTGTCCACTCTTGTCTTAGATTTTTCCCGCTCACCCTCTGTCCACTCTTGTCTTAGCTTTTTCCCGCTCACCCTCTGTCCACTCTTGTCTTAGCTTTTTCCCGCTCTGTCCACTCTTGTCTTAGCTTTTTCCCACTCGCCCTCTGTCCACTCTTGTCGTAGCTTTTTCCCGCTCACCCTCTGTCCACTCTTGTCTTAGCGTTTTCCCGCTCACTCTCTGTCCACTCTTGTCTTAGCTTTTTCCCACTCACCCTCTGTCCACTCTTGTCTTAGATTTTTCCCACTCACCCTCTGTCCACTTTTGTCTTAGCTTTTTCCCACTCACCCTCTGTCCACTCTTGTCTTAGCTTTTTCCCACTCACCCTCTGTCCACTCTTGTCTTAGATTTTTCCCACTCACCCTCTGTCCACTCTTGTCTTAGCTTTTTCCCACTCACCCTCTGTCCACTTTTGTCTTAGCTTTTTCCCACTCACCCTCTGTCCACTTTTGTCTTAGCTTTTTCCCACTCCCATTTCATGTAATGCTGACCTCTGTTACTGTGGACTGGAGAGGGAAGAGAAACTGATTCTGTGTGTGGCGGTTCAGTGTGTGTGTGTGTGTGTTGGATACACCACCATGGTATTGGGTGGTGGTTTACCAGACATCAGATACATCGCTATAATAGCAGTTGTGGTGAACACAATATTAGATACGCTGCTATGATAGTGAGGAATGGTGGTGAGCCATACATCAAATACTTTGCCATGATATTGAGTGGTGGTTAGCCCGACGTCAGATACACCGCTATTACAATGAGGAGTGGTGATGAACCAGACATTGGTTGTAACTGCTATACCAACAATGTATTCTCTGCTGGTTTGCTCTGTGATGATGATTCTGTCCAGCTGGCTGTCCACATTGCAGAAGGAGAATCGATGGTCTTTAGTGTGTTTGGTGTATTAATCTGTCGTTCACAGTGGACACCGTTCATAGAGACATTGAAGAGGAAATGAGCGCAAGACACTGGTTGTGAAGGTGCACAGAGAACAGTGGCTGGAAGGGGGGTAAGGAACTGTGGACTGACACCTCTGTGTGTGTGTGTGGTACAAAATCAACAGTTGGACACCTCCATGTGTGTGGTACAAGACAAACGCTTTGACATCCCTGTGTGTGGTAAAGAATCAACATTGGAGACTTACAGGAAATTCTGACTGACCTACTGGAGTAAAGGTTGTAAAAAGTGACTTGGCAAGCTGAGACGTGATGGACAGAGTCTTTTTTTTACCACCGTTGTTCCATTTGCTTTACCTGGTCATGCATTTATGTGAGCTTTAAGCACTGTTGAGATGAAAAATGTGTAGATGTGTGTGTGTGTGTGTGTGCAAATGTATGTACATGCATACATGTGTGATGGTCAGTGTGAAATTGCCTGCAAACATTTCTACAAACGAATGGATCATCAGATATAACATAACTATGTGGGTGACGATATAGAGCAATTTGTCTGCAGACATTTCTCCTGAACAGTGCCTGCATATATTATGTTTTCCTGAATGAAATTTCTGTGAATTTTGCTTAGAGTGAAATTGTGCTGAGTTCAGAAATACCAAAGAAATATTGCAGGTGAGAGTTATTTAATGGTTCACTAACAGAAACAGATTGGGGGAAGGAATTTCAGTAGAGATTGGTTGGTTGATGTTTTTAACCATGATCTTTAGATTGTCAGGTGATTTTCATTGTTCTCGGCTGTTAGGGTTTCTCATAGATCATGGCAAGTTATTTTTGGACAAATAAGTTTGTTGATTTTTAAAAAGAAAACAGAGTGGAGGGATGGAAATCTCATGCCTTCAACTAAATGGGAACAGTAGATCATTGATTAACTTGAATAAATTGAAGGAAAAAAGGCAGACATTTTTTGGTTGGTTTGGCGTATTTTTTGTTGATAACTTGATGTCAATGGGCTAATTGGGCACATTCATATCTGGTTTGAACAGAACTGAATTACAGTGACATTAACTGTGGTTGCCATATGACAGTAGGCTGACTTAGTACATCAAAATCCTTGTTGAACAAACTCGGTGTTCAGTGACATGAATCTGTGTTTTTGATCTGTAGTCCGATTTGTTCCCAAAGTTAACTGGCCTGGACGATGGTTTGGGCACACTGAAAATTGATGACCAGAACTGACATAGTGACAGGACATTTAGCTCATTTGTTGTTCCTGTGTATTCATTTTCCAAAGACCTGTCTGCATGTGGCACTAGACCTGATACAGGGTATTGCTATTTCAGATTGGTACATATGCACAGGCAGAAACATGCACACAAATGCATGAATACTGCCAGTACATATTAATGCACAGACAAAAACATGCACGCAAATTATCCATGAACACTGAAACGCTGTCTCGCTGATGCACACTGTTCCTTGGGATTAAGGGCACAAAATGATTAAAAGCATTGGCAGTGACCTACATGTGTGATTAGGGTGTGGAGGGTCAGGACTTACAGGTCTCCACCATAGCGGCTCTGATAGTGGAAATTACTGCAGTAAAACAAATATATTTGACGAGCAAGTATGAAACATGTGCCCAAGCCAAATGCATGATAATGATCATTGCTACAACGTTGTCTTGTGGCTTTTCCGATCCAGTCATCCATCGACATGGATTGTTATTAGCAGTTACACATATTTTTCAGCCTTCCAGAGGTTCAAGAATTTTCTGTCATGAAGTAGTTTATTTTCCTGTTGTTTGTTCTTAATGTTGAGGGGTTGTGTCAGCTTTTTCTGTTTTCACATTATGTATGCTGTACAATTTAATGTTGCGAAACATCTGTTCTGATTGTGTGGTTGGTATTTTGTATTGTTTGCCCTTTGAAAAGTTCGGGCTGACAAAATTTCTACAAACTTTGATCTGGACAATATTTTTTTTTCTTTTTAACTAAGGCCAAAGGCTAGCAAGGAAAACTCTGATGGTTGGGGCTGCAGTGGAGTATGTTGTTTGAGATCTTAGACTGTGTTATGATGTAGGGCTTTCTGATAACACTAGGAAACTTCATAGTGCCTGTGAGATTGATGTGCATGCCACCAGGTCCGTGGTATTCTAAAGCAACAGTCAGGAAGAGTTAGGTGTTTTGATGTTGGTAGTGCTGTTGGCACTGGAGGAGAACTCATTGCTGCCCCCAGTCTTGAAGTGATCCACACTTACAGTTTGAAGTCAATGGAAAGATTTTGAGTTGCTTGGCACAGTCGTCATCATTGCATTTAAACAGATAAACAATCAGAGCTCGTTGTATGAGTTCTTTGTATTCAGACTCTTTTACCGAAGCCATCATTGTTTCCCTGCTGAAGCCCTTTGTGTCAATGCTTACATGTACAAGTCTGTGTTACTGTATGGACAGTCCTTTTTGACAGTACATGTGTAAGTCACTGTGTGTACATAGGGGAATGGTCTTTGTGTTGGTATTCATATGTTTGTGGAGAGAGGGAGTGAGATGGTCAGGCTGGGTGGTGGTATGCTTGGATGGGGTGTGAATACATTTTGTTTGCAGCACGCATTTGGTGTGTTGCTGGTAATTTATGGTTTTTTGTTCTGTTGTTGGTTTGGTGGTGTAAACGTCTTGGACATTCGGCTGATTAGGCGACTAGATATTCTTAACAGTGTTAATAATGATAATAATTATAGTTGTATTCAGGTCTCCATGTGTAAGTGTAAAGAAAGCCCTTGATGTCAGTGTATAGTACAGGTCAGTGAGTGGAAGGGCGCCCTTTGTGGTTATGCCTATATACAGGTCTCTATGTAAGTCACTAAGTGTGAGGAAAGTCCTATGTGTCAATGTGTCATTGGGTGTAAGGAAATTCCATTGTGTCAGTATATGTACTCCTGTTGCAGGGAAAGCTGTTAACGTGACACTGGTTTCCTCACTTCCCACAATTCAGTACAGCTGACAAACAGTATACATTGCCATTCCTTCCGATAGACCGCTCTGTGACATTGTCCTGTCCAGAAGATGACATTGTCCTGTCCAGAAGAGTCCATTTCACAGAAGGGGGGATGGAAACCAAGTGGTGCCATTCCTTGTTTGTGCCTGATGTGTGAAGCATTACCCCACAGTCTTTCAGAGTGGACAGTGTCAATATAGGGTATTGGTTGCAGAAGGAAAGAGACTGGAATGATTGTCTACTTTCGGATGGACTTTCCTCCTTTCCAGGTAAAATCAGAGAGAGAGGATGATGATGTTGATGATGATGATGGGTTTATTTCTGGTGTGAAATCAGACTGAGATTGTTCTTGGCATGAATGATGTGGCGTTTCTGTAAAACAGATTGAATCCTTTTATATATTTTGTGGCGTTTATTGTGGCGTGACGTGAATAAAGCGTGTGTGAATACATCCTCTGGTGTAGATTCATTTTCAGAAAATGCGTGAAAATTGATAGCAAGGATTATCATTTTATCAAGGCCTTTAGATGTCAGGCTCTCAGGCCTAACAGAACCGTTACAATGGCTGTTTGAGACCATTGATCTCTAAGATACCCCCAAGACTTAATCGTCTACTGTGTCAGTCTCCTGAAAGGGGGTCGGCTTGTGTTACATGAAGGTCAAATATTAAAATTGCTAGTTTGACTTCAAAACCTTGCATAAATTGGAGATTAGGTCCTTATCCTTCCATACATAAGTGAATCAAAACAAGAAATGACTTGTGTTTCTGGTTTTATGTGGCTTTGTGTGTGGTCAATGTCATGAATCTCGGTTGTAACGCTGATACTAAATTGGACTGCTAAGTACTAAATAAAAACATCATATTTGGTCAAATCAAAATCTGAACTGATTACATGTACCGACTAACAATAAAGTAACATTTCTACATTAATAGGAACTAGTTTTAGAAAACTCTAGGTAGAAGGTTCAGTTCTTCACTCCACAGCTAACACTCGATGACACACATTCACACAATTTTTTTTTGTCATACCTCAGCAAGCCAGAAAATACAGTTACATCCATAATATGTTTTATGATTGGTTTCTGATCATGGTTTAACTTTTAAAAAGAACATGCTAACTACCTTTGTGTCCGATATGCAGGCAACAAAATGTTCACGTCTTGGTTGTAACACTGGACAGCACACTCTTTATTTTGGTTATAACACAGACATTACATATGTTAAAGTACTCTTATATAGAATAAAAGATTATTTTGACTTTTTCCTGCGAGAAAAATAATCTGACATGAACAAAATTAAATTTAAAAAAACATTTAAAAGAAAAAGAAACTGGTTTTGTGTTTGAAACATCACACACAACTAAAAAAAACAAAAAACAAAACACTTAATGAAATGCTACATTATCCTCCTTCTGCAAAGTCAACAACAGCAAAGTCATTTTCAGAAAGAGCAATGTCCTCTGGCAGTAATATCAGGGTTTTCCATGATCTTGACCACATCCTTTTCTTCCATCCAAGAAATGTGCTCTTTGTCAGGCCAGGTGTAGTAATTGACATGTGACTTCAGCCACTTGATCTGTAGTTCCTGAGTTTCTTCATCATGGAACAGCACCTAAAAACAAAATATTGTATGTGTGTAATAATTGTATGCATCTAATAATTTGTAATTGTAAACAGTGGCAAAGTAAAATGAAATTCATCTCTCATTATATAGTATCTTAATTTTCTCAACACTGACTAAATAACCATTTTCATACATACCAAAACTATTTTACATTATCTCTGATTTTCTTCTCTTAAGTGTGTGCATGTCTTGAATTTTCCTTTTTGAAACACATGAAGCTTATCAATTACCAGATGATATGATACAACCATGCAGCTGATTAATTACCAGATGATACGATACAACACTGTGTAAATATAAAAAAAATGAATTTGGCGTCATATACTTTACCATGTCAGACCATAGCATTCAACGGCAGTTAGCCAGCTCTGTCAGGCCGAATTTTTTCCGTGGCCAATGCAGTCATAAGACAGTCACGTGATGTCACCCCACTTCCGGCCCCGGAAGAAGCCAGTGTCAACTTCCTATAAGTCATTCATCTTCGGCCTGCCGTCAAAGCAAGATAAGTCTTGTGCTCTGTCTCGCCTATACTTGCCTTTGTGTTAACTTTGCTGTGTTTTGTTCTATACTTGATTCAGTTGTGGCTTGCAAATGTGAGGCTCTTGGTGGGAGCGTATTTATCAAAAGATTTGTCTCTTTTACCGGCACTCTCGGGAGCGTATTTATTAAAAGATTTGTCTCTTTTACCGGCACTCCCGCGACTTTGTTACTCGCGATCGTCGGCACCGCTCGCCGGTCGTGTTCCCCCACCATATTGCCGAGCCTCGGGTTCAGCACGCATTTTGTGCTGGTTCCGGCTTGCACTAGACCCTGAGTATTTTTGCCGTGTGAGGCTCTTGGTGGGAGCGTATTTATTAAAAGATTTGTCTCTTTTACCGGCACTCTCGGGAGCGTATTTATTAAAGATTTGTCTCTTTTACCGGCACTCTCGCGACTTTGTTACTCGCGATCGTCGGCACCGCTCGCCGGTCGTGTTCCCCCACCATATTGCCGAGCCTCGGGTTCAGCACGCATTTTGTGCTGGTTCCGCATATTAAGGTTTAGGGCTCAATAACTATCACACCTGTACTCTTTACCCTTCACAGGTAGAACGTGTTCGAGTAAGGGTGTGTGACACTGATCTGCTTATTAAGATTTAGTGCCCAAGAACTATCACACCTATACACAGTGATACTCCACGTGTAGAGATTGCTATTAATAGCCATACCAGTCACACGACCGGTGGCGTGTACGGGTAGTTCGAGTTTTCAGTCGATCTCTCGAGCACTTTGCACGACACCACACGGACGATCGAGATTAATTGATTTTCTCGATCGGCCACCTTGTCTCCTCTTTGCGGTCGTGTGTTCCGGGTTTGCTCTATCCACCTGTGCCCAACATGGTGAAGGACACCGCCGGGTCGAGCCACTCCACTGCTCGGAGTTCGCTCAATTTCCCGGAGAACCCGCGGGTCGATTCCATCTCGGAGCAATCCGTTCGCACTGATGAACGTACGGTTCGGGTAGACAGAGACGACTTCTCCGCGGAAGGGACGCGTGATCTTCCTCGTCTACCAAACCGACGGACGCACGACCGCGGCGTCCCAAGGCTGATAGGCAAGCGGCCACCATTTCAAAATGCCTTTCATTTGATCTGCCTGCTAGTCTAAGGGCAAAGCTCCCCTCAAGGTGCTGCCCAGAAAGTCTAATGGCAAGGCTCCCCTCAAGGGGCCCGGCCGAGCAAAGACTAGCCAACGGAATTCGCCCTCCCCCACCCCTTCTCCATCGGCCAGCTTGCCCTCTAGCCTACGGACTCGCTCGGAGACTTCTAACTATCATGCTGAGTCACGCGAATCTCGGCCCCCGGGGCACCTTGCCGAGCCGCGGACCAGCACGGGTGACGGATCTGGGATGGAATCACCATCCGTCACTCGCCTTGATGAGTCACGTATCTCTTTTTCCCCCCAAATTGATACGTGCACTCATAGCGCTCGGCCCCACCGGGCACAGGTGCAGCCAACACCTGAGCTCGAGGAGCGCTTCGACTCCGGAAGCAGCCTTATGGTCACCCCGACGCACGACCTCGGTGGTGTCCATAATCCTGGGCGTGCGGGCACGCCGCGCCATGGGCCCGGCCGTGCCCATGCACAAGGACGGTCGACCTACCCCGATCGAACGTCACCTTCTTCCCTAGGGGTATTGGACGTTGGGGAACCGACCTTTCGGATCCCCATTTGGGCAACGTCCGCGGTCCCGCTCCTCCGGGGGGAGGATCTACCAGCGGGACCAAGGGTAACCTGACATATTCCTCCAGGGGGAGGAACACGGGACCGCATCCTGACCAATCCGCACTTTCGCGGGTTGGGGGCTCGACTTCCGCATCCTCCTCCATACCATTATGGCCCTCCCAGGCCCATTCCAAGGACGTGTATGGTGCAGTGCACAGACCTGGACGGGGACGACAGGCCACGGCCTCTCAAGCCCCCCCCCAACAGTGATTCAGGTTACCCGGGTCCCCGGGGACTTTCTGCCTACAAGAAGAAGAGGGTCTCGTGGCTACGACTCGGCGGATGTCTGACCTACGCATTCGCCCAACGCGCTGGTCAGACCTTGAGTGCGGCCTACCTACCATGGTTTTTCCCCAGGGCCGCCACAGCCCGTTTACCTCCCCGGGGACCGGTGGCTCTATGCCCCCGAGAGAGACCAGTGGCTTAACGCCAACACCCAGCACGACCAGCTACATGGTCGAATGTGGCACCCGGCCTCACTTACCTGGGTCGACCTTGGTCTCCCTCCTCGGGCGCTGTCCTATCGGCAGGACGATGTCCCGGCCGCCGATTATAGGGCCACCGGGGACACACTACAGGCACCCCTCGACTTACCTCCTGAAGACGGGTGCTATGAACCCTCTCAGGACCAGTACCTCCCTGAGGCGGACGATGACGAGGAGCTAGCCCCCACCTCATTGTACGATGTCCGCACGATAGAACGGTGGCGACCAGACCTCGTTAGGAGAGAGGCCGCACCCGCTGACGAATTTCTCTCCCTCTCCCCCGGCCCAGAGATCTAGACCAATCTACCCAAGAACCCCTCAGTCGCCTCCTTGTTTACGGACAATCCCGTGACCAGGGAGATGGGCATTTCCCAGTCGGACCGTCGGTTGATCCCCCACCTGCCCCCCCCTACTTCCGGCGCCATCTCCTTTAAGAACCTAAAGGAATGGGTCCGAGTAGCCAGGATGGGCATCCTCCACACCACGGCGGGACACACCTACTTGGACATGCCCCTTCAGCGAGCGGAGGCTCTATGGCCGGAGGACGATGGTGCCATCCCAGTACCGGGGGACCCGGGCTCTGAGGCGCACCAAGAGCCTGACCCTCGCTTGTTCAGCGATCCTTTCATGCGACACCTAGTTAACAGGATTTCGCATCACCTTTCGGCTGCGGCGGACAGCGCAGCCAGAAGCCACTTCAACTGCTTGTTGGTGGCGAGAGAGGCCGTGCTGGCGCGGACCTCTCTCTCCCCGACGCTTAAGGCAGCCCTGCGATGCATCCCGGGCCAGGTCCAGTCGCTCTTTGGCGACTACTCGGCTGACGTCATAGCACAAGCAGTTGAGGAACGCAAGCAGGCTGTGTCCTTTGCGCCCAGGCCACCGCCACGCCCTGCTAGACCCCCACTTCGTTCCTTCCCCAGGCACAGACCCTATCCCAGACAATCGCCTTCCCGCACCGCACGGCCCGCCAAGCGACCTAATCTTCTCCCAAGGCCTAAGCCAAAACCCCATCAGCAAAATTTTCGGTTAGGCCAACAGTCACGCTCCCGGAGCTGACTAGGGAGACAGCCCGAGGGGGACTTAGATCAGGTAGCACCCCCCCTCGCCCTATCCCCCACCCACCAGCCCAGACCCTCGCCCCCCCTGGCGGGCAGCCTCTCCCGGCATGCCCACCAGTGGAGACGCATACGCCTCACCCCTGGATAGTGGCGGTGCTACAGGAAGGGTTTCGCCTTCCTTGGGCCCACGAGCGTCCCCCCCCTCATGCTATCTCCCCCTCCCTCCCCCAACGAACCCTCCCCCGCCAAAGCAGAAGCTCTTCGCACGGAAGTCCAAGACCTCCTCAAAAGAGGGGCCATCTCGGAGATTTCCCACCCAAACCCCGGCTTCTACTCTTTGTGATCCCAAAAGCCTCGGGAGGATGGAGGCCCATTCTAGATTTTTCGCCCCTCAACAAGTTCCTCAGGCCCACCAAGTTCAAGATGGAGACCCCCACCCAGATCCGAGACTCCATCCATCATCGCGACTGGGCCACATCCGTAGACCTGAAGGACGCCTATTTTTCAGATCCTGATTCACCCGGCCCACAGACGATTCCTACGGTTCGTCTGGCAGACCCCGGAGAGGCCTGCACGCATAGTGGACCTCATCTCCTGCCTGTCACAGGCACCCCACACCTCGGCCAGAACCCTGTCCTCCCTCCTAGGAATGATGGAGTCCCTGTCTCCCCTCATTCCCCTGCGGCGGGTCCCCAAACGCCAACTTCAGAGGGAGTTCCGCCGACGTTTGTCACAGACCTCCGACCGCTGGGACCAGGTCATTCCCCTCGGACACTGGTTCATTTCGGCGACGGAGGAGCGGCTCACTCCAGCCACTCTCTCCACCGGGGTCCCCATCTCCCTCCCAACCCAACCCAACCACTGGAACTTTATACAGACGCCTCCAACTTGGGCTGGGGGGCCCACGTGGAGGACAGTCACGCCTCGGGGAGTGGGAGCTGGAAGCGGTCAGGCTAGCCCTTCTCCAACTCCAGCACAAGGTCGCGCACCGACTTGTTCTCCTCCTCACGGACAATACGTCGGTAGCTTGCTATGTCAACAAAGGGGGAGAGGCCCGCTCCATAGGCCTCTCCCTCAGAACAGAGGCCCTCCTTCGCTGGTGTCGCGCAACCATTGGTTTGTGCCCATGATCGACCTGTTTGCCACCAGCTTCAACCATCACCTG
The DNA here is from genome assembly GCA_033310375.1 of Conus canariensis. Classification (NCBI taxonomy): domain Eukaryota; kingdom Metazoa; phylum Mollusca; class Gastropoda; order Neogastropoda; family Conidae; genus Conus; species Conus canariensis. The sequence goes on from CM065729.1 coordinate 51,769,599, forward strand.
CCCCTGTACGTCTCTCCCGTTCCAGATCCCCAGGCGGATGCAGTCGACGCACTATCCCTCCCCGGGACGGGCCTACTGGCGTATGCCTTTCCCCCCTTCCCCATCCTACACAAGGTGATCAGGAAGGCAAGGCTGGAAAGACCCAGGCTGATCCTCGTAACGCCATGGTGGCCGACCCAGTCTTGGTTCCCGGACCCCAAGTCCCTCACCCACGTTCCCCCCCTCCGGCTCAGCCCTCGCTGGGACATGCTGAGACAACCCCGGTCAGGTCTTCCTCGCTCCAATCCCAAGATGCTTCGCCTACACGCGTGGCTTCTATGCCAGCCCAACTGCGAACATCTGCATCTACCCCCCACTCGGAGAGACCCCAGTCCGTCCTAGACACACTAGCCGGGGCAGGGGCCTCTCAGGGATTACGGGACTTCGCCTCGGCATCTCGCAGAGCCAGCACCGAATCCCTCTACAACTACCGTTGGGAGAGATGGATAACCTGGTGCTCAGATAACTCTGTTCCCCATTACTGCCCCTCCAACATCCAAATAGGAAATTTCCTCTCCCACCTATCCTCTTCCCTTAAACTGTCGGCTGGCTCCATTCGGGGCTACAGATCAGCTATCTGCACTACCATTCGTCAACTGGGGGGCCCTTCTTTTGACAATGACTTTCTCCTCAGAGAGGTGTCTAGAGGAGTTGCTCTACGGGAAGCTCAGTCCCCTAGGCGCATTCCCCTCTGGGACCTTTTTACGGTCCTCGATGCCCTCAGAAAAACCCCTTTTGAACCCATTGCTTCTATTCCTTTTGACCTCCTCTCCTTTAAGACCACCTTTCTCCTCGCCCTGGCCTCGGCCAGAAGACGAAGTGAGATTCACGCCCTCAGCGGTGACCCCACAGATATCGCCTTCCACAGGGACGGCTCAGTCTCTCTCAAGTTCCTTCCGGAGTTCTGACATCTTGGGAAAGGGAGAAAAAGATGGAGACATGGACCTTTGCCCCTCCAGGTGTCTCAGGTACTACTGGGAACGCACACGCCCCAGGCGCTCCTCCCAGAGACGACTCCTTATCTCCCTCAACCCCAACAATACTAGAGATATCTCGGCGGGAACTATCTCCAGGTGGCTCTCCAAGACGGTGAGATCTACCTACGCTCAGGCGTACAAGGATCTCCCTGTCCTATCACCCAGGGCCCACGAGGTCAGAGCACTGGCCACTTCCACAGCGTTCCAGTACTCTGTCCCCGTGCGCCACCTGCTGGAGGCAGCCTACTGGCGTTCGGAAAATCCCTTCATTAATTTTTACCTGAGGGATATCCGCATGACCAGAGCTGATGGGTCTAAGGGGATTTCCTTTGTGGCGGCCAATGCAGCCATATCGGTCAACCCCAAGAACCACTAGGGCGCTCGCCCTCCTCCGATTCCTTTAAATTCTGCTATGGTCTGACATGGTAAAGTATATGACGCCAAAATGGGGAGTTTGTGTTATACTCCCTGTTTGGCTAGTATACTTACCATGTCAGACTCTAATTCCCTCCCTACCTTCCCCTCTGGCGCCAAGGTTCTCGGGGTCACCATACACCAGGCCTCGCTGAATGACTTATAGGAAGTTGACACTGGCTTCTTCCGGGGCCGGAAGTGGGGTGACATCACGTGACTGTCTTATGACTGCATTGGCCACGGAAAAAATTCGGCCTGACAGAGCTGGCTAACTGCCGTTGAATGCTATGGTCTGACATGGTAAGTATACTAGCCAAACAGGGAGTATAACACAAACTCCCCATATTTCATTGCCTTCCGCTTTTTTTTTTGAGTGTTTTTGTTTTGTTTTCTTTTTCTCTGTGTGGTTTGTCTGCCTGTGTACCTTTTCAGAATTTTTTCACCTCTTCTGCAAACTCGCTGATTAGATCAGCAACGTAGCCTCTTTACTTCAATAGCAGCTTTCTTGTGCCGGCCTGAACATCAGAGAGTGACAGCAGCTGAGCTTCAGACACCCCCTTCCCCTTCTCTACTAACCCCCCCCCCCCCCCCCTTTTTTTTTTTTTCTCTCCTTTCTTTTTAAACAGGCCTTCTTGCTTTCCACTTTAACTTGTTCATGATTCCTACTCACTGCTTAACCCCAATTAACTTCCTTTTGTCTCTGAGCTCTGTTCATTCGTTCTTCATGTTTTTATTGTCAGTCCCCTATATATATATAAGATCTGTCTCTGTCGCCCACTAACTCTAAGCCTGATGATGAGCAGAAAGCTGGCTTGGTTTCCTTCTTGTTCCCCAATCACCGTACTCAAACCCTGGTGAGTGCACTCTTCCACCATTTTCTTCTTCTTCTTCAGCTTTCTTGAGGTTTCTTTTCCAGCCAAGGATGTCTTCTGGCTTTTCCACATGTACAAGGTGACGGTGGTGGTGTGTTCCTGTAATGGTGCAAGGAACTCCTCCAACAGCTGAGCTCCACCGTCTCTGCACTGTCTGTATGCACAGTCCTTCCGTCCATCACAGACAGTTACCTTCACAGCATGATACACATGTCGAATGCGACACTCAGGGCGCTTCTACGCAGTGATGTCATTGATGGTGTTTTATTTTCAATTGTGCATTTGTGCAATATTCACACAGGCACTGTCGCAGAGTATTGCTGACCATTTTTCTTACATGCATTGATCTGCATTTTGCGAATGTAGAAAATGCTGCACAGCCACCTTCCTGGAGATATTGCTGATGAAAGTCTTTCATTGGCTTGTCAACAATCTGTCGGGCTTTTCCAGACTTTTTGCTGACAAGCTTCTTGTCCGGAAAACTGCAGCATTTTGTTCAAGAGTACAGCCATGATCTTGGGTCCCTTGATAACTTACCGTTCAAAAGTTGGAAAGCTCAAGTATAATTCATTTTCAATAGTGCATTTACCTTTAACTTTGTCAAAAAATGATTGAAGAACCTTAAGAAAGCATAAGGAACCCGTTTCATTCAGTTGTAGATTTATTACTGCTGATGATCTGCAAGAAACATAACATTTTTAGCTGCCATTTTGTAACATGCCATGCCCAGTCAGTTTTGAACAAGTTTCCTCACTAAGCTGAATGTTTTAAAAAGCTGAAATCTGTTTACTTATAAAGAAAAAAGATACATGTGTTTTTGTTGTTGAATATGTTATAATTTGTAAGATCACTGATTCATTGATTTCTTTAAAATGGTGTCGTAGATAACGCATCATGTCCAAAAACTTTGTCGGTTTAGAACATCAGTAGCGTCAACAGAATTGAAATTTAAACCCATAATCATGTTTATATCATTTACTGTGCTCTTAAGATCGACGAACTTTAACAGTGTGGGGGGAAATTTCAGGGATCTGCTTGGGGGTTGCGAACAAAGCAATTTAAGTTTTTGACTGTCAGCTCAAAAATAATGTTCTGATTGCGACTAAAGTTGTGTGATTATAGAATTGTTATATTACAGTCACGGCAGAAGGATCTATTAAGAATTTCATGCTGATGTACTTCGAATAGGTAACAGTTTTTCAAATTCTGTATTGAAGATAACAAAGACTTGAGATCGTGCACTTCTTCTTCCATATACACCCACGGTCAACATTTTGACCATTATTGACATTTTTTGGGAGTGCACCACAGGTTGTGTTCGATCAAGTCTATGTGATCAACGAAATTGTGTGCACTTCATTGCAGCATTAAACCCATTTGCACAGAGTTGATTTTAAATGTTTTTAAAAAAAATATTTTTAATCACAATAACAGTTGGAATTGTATGATTTGCCATTTAGTGACATTAGGTGGTATTTTGATCAGATTTCATATTTTCTGTGTTTTTGATAACTAGGGACATGATATTTTCAAGTCTTTGTTATCTGCAGTGTCAAAAATTAACCAGGCACAGGAAATAATAAAAAGCTTGTGATTTAAATTATCTTCAGTCATATGAATTTTTGAGCATAATTGAGTAGGAAATGTATGCTTTGCTGACTATTATTGGTATTAATAATGGCTTGTATTTTTATCTGATTTTCTCATTTTCTGTATAACAAGGACATAATGTTTTCAAGTCTTGGTTATCTCCAGAGCATGAATTAAAAAAAAAAGAAAAGAAAAAAAGAGAAAAATATGTAAATGATGTATACAAAATGGACTAATTTCCCAGTAATATTTCATAAGATTATTTTTAGTGATACTCTTCACTGACTTGTGAAACTGAACTATTTAAAAATTGAAATCAATCAAACTTACATGCGTAGATCACAAGGACATGATATTTACAGTCAAAAGTTTTGTTCATTCCTGTCTTGACTTTTCTACGAAACATAAATTATGCATAAATAACTTTAGGATACATCTAGCCTCAGTTAGATATTACAAGAGCAAATTCTGTTGTTGTTTTTATTTGCTATGTTGAAATTTGAAGTGAATATTATGGGCTTAAAACATTTTCTATCTTTTGTTTTGTCTTTTATCCCATTGATAACCAGGACAAATGAAAATTTCAGGTCTTAGTTATCTGCAGAACGAATGGTAATGTTAACTGAATAAAACATTGAGAATACAGTTCTCTCCTTATTCTTTTTTTATGTTTGGCTTGGAAATACATTATGTAATAATGCTGTACAGAATCTTTTGATTTAGTGCCACCAGAAACCTTAAAAAAGTTTCTTAAATTCAATCGTAGATCACCAAGACATTGGAAATGAAAGTTCTGACACAGCTTCCTGTGTCGTCTTGTTATCTGCAAACTGTGAGTCTTTTTGACAGCATTAAAATTTAGCTCACCTTAAGTCAGTTATTAATGTATGGGCCATTTGGATACAGTTTGTTTCATAGACCCAAATGTCCTGTTTCAGTTTGTGACTTAGTAATGATGTCAAAACATCTTTGGTCTCAAGAGGTTGTTATGTATATAAACAGGACTTGAATGTTTTACATCCTTGTATGCAGAACAGCAGCTGCTCATTAATGTTACAAATCATCAAGGTAGCTTTCTTTTTTCTTTTTTCTTTTTTTTTTACATGAGTTTGTGTTAAAACTTCTCAATACTTTATATTAAAAATCGAGAATAGGCTGCCTTTTATATAAATTTTGTTTTGTGTGTGTGTGCGTGTGCAGATAATCCAGGACATTACATCCAGTAGTATTGTCATTAATGACCTTTCTGTAGTATACAACAGTTTCCTACAGTTTTTTAATTACAGTTCATTATATATAAGTTAGCTTGCAGATTCTTAGTTGACTTTTTTTTTAAACAGGCGTTGCACTAGTAAAGGTAGATAAAATACGTAATAATCAGATTTGATAATCATCATAATTTATCTAGGAAGTATTCAGAGTCTTAAATTTGGTGGCATAAAGTTTATATATATATATATATATAGATTTTTTTTTTTTTTTTTGTAAAACATTGGAAGAAGTTAGCTTACAACATTTTTTTTTCCTAAATGAAAACTGATGCTATAAAGAAATGTAATAGAAACTTGTCACGATTTAAAAAAAAAATCACATTTGTGTTAGCTCATTTTCTCTTACTTAATTGCAAAGCATTTTCACTGTAAGAAATGACAAGCCTACTCATATATTTCTTGGGTACTTAAAATACTTTTACTTACATTTACATCTAATACCCAAACAGCTTGTTGGCCTTGTAATTGATGAACAGTTTTTTTCTTTTTTTAATTTTTAAGCTGTGGTGTGCTAAATTTTTTTTTCCCCTGTCAATTTGGAATGGTGGATTTTGTATATCACTGTAAAATTGCATTCTTTTCTTGACTGCACAATGGAAGAACTCCAGCTATTATCTAGACCAAAGCGACGATGTCAGTCAGTTAAACCTGTCAGTGTCCCTGACAGTGCTCCAGTGAAGAATAAGGAGAGTGTGAAAGACAGATCAAAAGAGTATAGAGACAGAATTAAAGAAGATCCAGAAAGATTCTAAATCCACCAAGCTGCTGAGAGAGCAAGATTTAAAAAATATTACAACAGAAGATCAGAGGATGTGTTTCAAGTTAAAAGAGAAAAACAAAGAGAAATCCAGCGTCGGTACAGGGAGAGATGCAAAGAAAGAGCAGCGGAAAAACCAGAAAAACCAACTATTATCAAGACAAGAAAGTCATCTGAAGAACAAAGACAGAAATGTCGAAAAGTTAAGAGAAAGCAGAGACAAAATATGAGGCAGAAAAGAAATGCAGTCAACAAAAACCAGAGAGAAGCTTATGCAGCTAAAAAAAAAAGGCAAAGAGTGATGTCAGTGTTGTGCCTACAGAAGAAACAGAGAAAACATCATCATGATGAAGCACAAATTGAGCAATAGTCAGTCTGCAAAGCGTACAGCTCTGTCACGCTTTAAGAAAAAAATGAATGCTGCTCTCCCAAAAGAGTCTTCAAGGCGTGCTTCTGTAATAACAGGTTTCATTAACAGTATTCTGTTTGAGCCCAGTTACACCTGTACCCAAAACTAAAAATGCAACAAAACAGATTATTTTAAGTGATATGAGTGCTAAAGATAGTAAATTATATGAAAATTGAAACGACAGACCTTAAACTTGAAAACGTAGACTTTGAAGAGGCCTGAAAATTATTAAATGATTTTGTGACACAGATAACATCATGTCCTATTCATTTAAATATTATCATGAATAATAACTACAGAACAAAACAGGTACTATATACTGCTTATTTGTAATGTCTTTCAATAGTTTATGAATCAGTAACTTTTGGGTTAATGAAAACTGATTTTATGAAATGCTCAAAAATAGACACTGTTATCTGCGCAACACGTCACACTTTCATTTTTCAAAAATGCTCTTCCTTTTCAGTTTTTTATACTCAAATCCAAGTGATCAATTAAACCTGATATCTAGATAGCCTGCTTGATGTTATGTAATTTTTACTTATTTTTATCTTCAAAGAACTGGAACACAAGTTTTTGTTCTGCAGATAACACAGACATTATTTGTATTGGCTTTGATTAAACCATAAACAGTAAACAAGTGGGGTATTTTTTGCTCCCATAAGAAAACCTAACACAGAGTAACTTTTATTCAAGACTGGCACAGCCTTTTAAACTTGAATAAAGTCAGACAAATACATAGACGAACAATCTAATAGTGGGGGAAAAAAACAAGCACAGGCCAACAACTGAACTGTCTTCATAGTAATGACCTGGCAAAGATTTGGACTTGACGGGGGGGGGGGGGGGGGGGGGTTAAGATGGAGAAACTGGGAACATGAAATTAAGAAATATGTTACAGATATGAAAACTCTTCACTAGCTGCATAAGGGAACCATCGCAATCCCTTTTGAAGGCAGATATATTTGTATTGCCTGCTCCGAGGCCTTTCGTCCGCTGGGTCGGAACTCATCAGGGAGACACAGCTGGTTGTGTCTGCGCTCCAAGCGTCAAATAGAGACACACCACAGTCCATAATACTGTGGTGTTCTCACCACCAAGGGTGCAAAAAAGAATCCAATAGCACCCCCAAAGCAGCCAGCGAAGAGTAGTAAATGAAAACAAACGAAAGTGTGGGGAGGAAAAAAGTTGCTGAAAAACTAAAGACATTATGCAAATAGTATAAAATGTAAGGGACAATCTTTGAGCCTACGCTTGAGGATCCAACCAAAGATGCAAGGGAGATCAAAAGACAAACACACAGACGGACAGAAACAAATACAAATAACCTCAATTTAATCAAAACAAAATCGGAAATGAAATGAGGCAGGGAACAGTAAACGATAAACAGTAAACAAGTGGGGTATTTTTTTGCTCCCATAAGAAAACCTAACACAGAGTAACTTTTATTCAAGACTGGCACAGCCTTTTAAACTTGAATAAAGTCAGACAAATACATAGACGAACAATCTAATAGTGGGGGAAAAAAACAAGCACAGGCCAACAACTGAACTGTCTTCATAGTAATGACTTGGCAAAGATTTGGACTTGCGGAGGGGGGGGGGGGGGGGGGGGGGGGGAGGGGGGAGTTTTAAGATGGAGAAACTGGGAACATGAAATTAAGAAAGTATGTTACAGATATGAAAACTCTTCACTAGCTGCATAAGGGAACCATTGCAATCCCTTTTGAAGGCAGATATATTTGTATTGCCTGCTCCGAGGCCTTTCATCCACTGGGTCGGAACTCATCAGGGAGACACAGCTGGTTGTGTCTGCGCTCCTAGCGTCAAATAGAGACACACCACCTTGGTGGTGAGAACACCACAGTATTATGGACTGTGGTGTGTCTCTATTTGACGCATGGAGCGCAGACACAACCGTCTCCCTGATGGGTTCCGACCCAGTGGACGAAAGGCCTCGGAGCAGGCAATACAAATATATCTGCCTTCAAAAGGGATTGCGATGGTTCCCTTATGCAGCTAGTGAAGAGTTTTCATGTCTGTAACATATTTTCTTATTTTCATGTTGCCAGTTTCTCGATCTTAAAACTCCCCCCCCCCCCCCCCCCCTCCCCCCAAGTCCAAATCTTTGCCAAGTCATTACTATGAAGACAGTTCAGTTGCTGGCCTGCGCTGGGTTTTTCCCCCCACTATTAGATTGTTCGTCTATGTATTTGTCTGACTTTATTCAAGTTTAAAAGGCTGTGCCAGTCTTGAATAAAAGTCACTCTGTGTTAGGTTTTCTTATGGGAGCAAAAAATACCCCACTTGTTTACTGTTTATCGTTTACTGTTCCCTGCCTCATTTCATTTCCGATTTTGTTTTGATTAAATTGAGGTTATTTGTATTTGTTTCTGTCCGTCTGTGTGTTTGTCTTTTGATCTCCCTTGCATCTTTGGTTGGATCCTCAAGCGTAGGCTCAAAGATTGTCCCTTACATTTTATACTATTTGCATAATGTCTTTAGTTTTTCAGCAACTTTTTTCCTCCCCACACTTTTCGTTTGGTTTCATTTACTACTCTTCGCTGGCTGCTTTGGGGGTGCTATTGGATTCTTTTTTGCACCCTTGGTGGTGAGAACACCACAGTATTATGGACTGTGGTGTGTCTCTATTTGACGCCAGGAGCGCAGACACAACCAGCCGTGTCTCCCTGATGAGTTCTGACCCAGCAGACGAAAGGCCTCGGAGCAGGCAATACAAATATATCTGCCTTCAAAAGGGATTGCGGTGGTTCCCTTATGCAGCTAGTGAAGAGTTTTCATATCTGTAACATATTTTCTTAATTTCATGTTCCCAGTTTCTCCATCTTAAAACTCCCCCCCCCCCCCCCCCCCCCCCCCCCCCCCCCCACAGTTCAAATCTTTGCCAAGTCATTACTATGAAGACAGTTCAGCTGTTGGCCTGTGCTTGTTTTTCCCCCCACTATTAGATTGTTCGTCTATGTATTTGTCTGACTTTATTCAAGTTTAAAAGGCTGTGCCAGTCTTGAATAAAAGTTACTCTGTGTTAGGTTTTCTTATGGGAGCAAAAAATACCCCACTTGTTTACTGTTTATCGTTTACTGTTCCCTGCCTCATTTCATTTCCGATTTTGATTAAACCAGTCATATATCTCTTTTATTCACCAACGACACGCTGTCTTGTAATAAATGAATATATATCATCTAACATTAAACAGTAAGTGTGTGTGTGCTGATCATGGAAATGTTAATTATGTTGGAAAAGGATCATTGGGTAATACGTCAAAGACTGATGCTATAATAAAGAAGCCAAACTCATCCTCACGCGCAATCAACTGTAAAACAAGAAACAAGAAGAGCCGGTAGATATTGATTTATTCAAAATGCTAAACATTCCTAATGAAATTACAAAAAGCAAACTAACAGAGGCAGGAAAGGGGAAAATGAGGGGGAGGGAGGAGGGAAGGGAAAGCCAATTGTCATATTAACCACTTCCATCCCGAGGGTATACTAACCACCACCACCACATCGTATCATTATAAAGAGGAGGCTATGTGCATCATGTTTAATTTCTTTTATTAGCGATTTTCATACATCATTCGTGAAAAGAAAGTTGTACACAAACTCGTAACAAAATGGCGGCATAAAATCAGCGTGGTCGATCACATTATCACATTTTCTTTAATACAACCAAGCGATCAACAGTGTTTGTTCTGTGCATAGTATTTATGTAATGTATCTGCCATGATGTTCAGGTAACTGTGTGTAAAATGAAACAATAGATTGAAAAATACACGCATTTGAATAATCACACCCCCATTTGACCCCCTTTCCACACACACACGCACTTGCATACACACACACACACACACACACACACACACACACACACACACACACACACACAAACACACACACACACACACACACACACACACACACACACACACACACACACCACACACACACACGCACACACACACACACGCGCGCGCACACACACACATACACGCGCGCACGCACGCGCGCGCACACACACACCTTCATATGCACACTGTTCAAAGTTTGTTTCTTGGTTACCATAAAGGATGGTAAGTATAGTGAAGAAATGGAAACGAAATGGGAGTGCCAGCCTGATACGTCATTTCCCAACCTGTTACAGAAGATGGGTCCAAAAACTGAACACAACTAGACCAAAGCCACACGTTGTAGTTTCTAAATTATTCGTTTAGCTGGGTCCAAAAACTGAATGCTGCTAGACCAAAGCCACACGTTGTACTTTCTAAATTATTCGTTTAGCTGGGTCCAAAATCTGA
>CM065729.1:51785241-51787741 GCA_033310375.1 Conus canariensis
CGTCATCTTCAACGAAGAGGTCAGAAACCGCTCTAATAAAAACTCCAGTATCCTTCATCATACGACGTCATCTTCAACGAAGAGGTCAGAAACCGCTCAAATCAAACTCCAGTATTCTTCATCTTACGTATAGAAGTCGCCCGAACTGGCTTGTCTTTGTAGCACGTCACACACACACACACACACACACACACACACACACACACACACACACACACACCTCACCCCCACCCCCTCCCCCTCACGACTGGCGAACCAAACACACTGGACACCTTAGGAGGAGAACGAAGACGCCCAAAGCTGAACTGTCAACAGACGACACCGCATGACCTCCAGATCATTCACAGGGGCCGGAGCAATATCAGTGCGCTGACCGCTGACCGATACTGGTGGATAGTGATGACCGCCTCAGGCTTCAGACAACGAGGAAGCTTTAGAGAACGTTCATAAATATACGAAGATACAAAGACATTGAGAAACGTATTAAATGTAAGTTTACAATCAAAGCACACAAAACTGGTGAATTCAATGCACGCTGTTTACAACCCAGTCGGCCGTTCAGTATCATATCAGGTTGTCACATCGTCAAAATCAATTCCATTTAAAAATTAAAAATAAATAACATTCAACGATTTATATGTGCACCGTTCTTTAGAAACAGAAGTGCAGTTACGTGATAGAGCGCGTTATTTAGCGTGAGTCTCTCTCTCTCTCTCTCTCTCTCTCTCTCCTCTCTCTCTCTCTCTCTCTCTCTCAATTCTTTTGTGTGAGCCAGCAAGTTCTATCTCATAGCTTGGCAGATTTATCTGCATTTCGACTCAGTAATAGCAAAGTGGCAGAAGAATTTATGTGCCGACAAAACCCCGTTTAAGAGTGTTCTGTTCACTCGGAGCATTAGTTCAACGTCTTTGTGCTCATAAGACTTTGACCATGTTCCCAGTCCTACGCAAACGTCATTTGTTGGTGTTGGTCGATTTTGATCTGCGTCATGGGCACGGTGACGTCATCATTGAGCACAGCGCTGACGGGTTTCCGGTAGCGACGGCATGCCGTCACTCCCGCCACAATGACCAGGACGATGATCACCACGCCCATAATGCTGCCGATGACGACGTAAGTGGTGGCTGTCTTGGAGTCAGACTCCGCTTCATTGTCAGGGCCACCAGAGGTTGTCCTGGAAACCTGAGGCGTTCCGTTGGAAGTTGAGGATGCCGGGGGCGAAACTGTCCTCAGTGCCGACGTGTGTCTGCGAGAAGGCCTTGAAGAGGGTCTGGATGAGGCTTCTTCCTCTGTGGAGTTTGACGTGGAGACTGCAGGGAAGGCGGTGGTCCTCGGCTTCTCCCTGGATGTTGTAGAAGAAGGGCGTGGAGATGGAGTGCCGAACCTTGACGATGTGCTCGCCGACGATGACGTCATCAGAGAGGTGGAACTCGGCGTGGTTGCCTTTGAGGTTCTGTCGGAGCTAGTTGTAATGGAAGGTCTATTGCTGTCGTTTCGGGGTGTTGTTCTCAGGGTATATGATGGCGTTGTAACTGATGAAGTGGGTTTTGTACTGGGGGGCGATGGTGTGGCATGGGGTGTTGGCGTTTGAGCAGGGGGTGTGACTGGATTGGGTGTGGATGCAGAAGTGGGCATTTCAGTGTCTGTGGCTGTTGTCATGGGTGATCTTGAAAATGTGGGTGTTGTTGCAACAGGTGTCGGTGTCCCGCTAGGTGTTGTAGTCGTGCTAGATTTGGTTGCAGCAGTTGATGTTGGTGTTGTAATGGGTGCTTTGGTTGTAGTGGGTGTTGTGGTGGTGGTGGCTCTTGGTTTCGAAGATGGTGTTGTTGCCGTTGTAGATTTTGCTCTTGTTGTAGTGTACGTTGTCATTGTGGATGTTGTAGTTGGTGTTGTTGCTGTCGTACGTGTTGTTGTCGTTGTTGTTGGTACGGTTGTAGTCATGGGTGTTGATGCTGTAGAAGATGTTATCGTTGTGGGTGTTGGTGTTGTAGACGATGTTGTGGATTTTGTTGTTGTGGTGGTGGTTGTTGTATTAGTGGGTTTTGTCGTTGTCGTTGTAATGGGTGCCGTTGTTGCTGTGGGTGTCCTTGTAGTGGGTGTGGTTGTTGTTGGGGTTGTCGTTGTGGTTGTGATTGTTGTAGTGGGTGTTGTTGTAGTGAGTGTGGTTGTTGTTGTGGGGGTTGTTGTAGAGGTAGGTGTTGTTGTCGTTGTGTGTGTTGTTGTTGTTGTAGTGGGTGTTGTTGTTGCTGTGGGTGTCCTTGTAGTGGGTGTGGTTGTTGTTGGGGCTGTCGTTGTGGTTGTGATTGTTGTAGTGGGTGTTGTTGTTGTGGGGGTTGTTGTAGAAGTAGGTGTTGTTGTCGTTGTGGGTGTTGTTGCTGTAGTGGGTGTTGTTGTGGTTTTGAATGTTGTAGTGGATGTTGTTGTGGATGTCGTCGTTGTTGTTGTTGTGGGTGTTGTTGTTGCTTTGGGTGTTGTTGTCGTTGCTGTTGTGGATGTTGTT
>CM065729.1:51797741-51800241 GCA_033310375.1 Conus canariensis
CACACACACACACACAACACACACACACACACACACACACACACACACACACACACACACAGGGGCTAGTTATATGTAATGGAGGCAATAATTTCATAGCGGAGTGTTAAGTTTAACATTTAAACACAGCAAGGGAGGGGTGGGGAAAGAGAGGACGAGGAAGAAATGGGTTAACTGCAGAGAAAAAACAAACAGACACAGCAAGGGCTCAAACGTGAACATTTGAAGTGCTCCGAAGTTCCATCGATAATACTCCTTTAAGGAAGACATTAGTTAGATGTGGAATGTTAATACCGCTGGAAGTTAAAATGAGCCACAGTGACTCCTTGCTCAGCGTCGCAAATGTACGGGCTGGAAATTCGTGGATTCGAGTGTTATCAAAAGCATTAATAGCTGTGGGATTTTTCAACCCCGACCGGCTCCTACCCAGAACTGAGTAAGCTATGGGGTCAATTGAGAAGACTGAAACCACACAGTCCACTTTCATCTCCTCAGTACATAGGTCTCTGCTTCTCGGATTTCCTGACCAAAACTGCAGGGGTCTGTAACACCCGGGCCTGGTAGGTGCCGCTGTCATGCAGCCTCAGACAGGAAGGGAACTCCATACAATCCTCTTCATCATGCTCGTCTTCATTGATCAGCTGTAAAAGTGTCAAATTCTGTGGCCATTTCTGCTGTGCTCTCGTTGGCATCTGTTTGAATTTCGTCCCGATGTCTTTGCGTAAGGTGAGAGAGTATCATGGTCGTCGGTATAGACAAGTTGGGACTGTCCCTGGATGGACGTCTCTCCCTGGAGAGAGAGAGAGAGAGAGAGAGAGAGAGAGAGAGAGAGACGAGAGAGAGAGACAGAGACAGAGACAGAGAGACAGAGAGAGACAGACAGACAGACAGACAGACAGACAGACAGAGAGAGTATGGAATGAGGGGGTAGGGGGAAAAGGGGACGGGAGGAGATTTCCATCGCATCTAAAGCGTGGTTACACAGCAACAGACATTTGAAGAACTGAGACCGGGTGAATTTTAAATTTACAAACATGACTGACATTTTACAACACTCATCTCGAACTCGGCGCAAGAGACTCTACCCTACTGACAACAATTTGACACAAAATATATAAAACTGGGATTTAATCAAATCCACGCTGATCTTTACCTTGTATTAACATTACCACCAGAACCAACGACAATATCCCACAGAGTTTCCCGTCGTCCATCGCTCGCCACAGGAGAAGACAGACAGCAACACACTTCTCCAACCAGATCGACCTCAACTGAATCTGAACAGAGCAGGCTTTCCCAGCTTCTTAGGGCGGTCTCACCCACACAGGCGTCCAGTGGACAGGCGCTTTATCAGCAGCAGGAGTGTGAACAGGACTGACCCACGGGAGAGGCCACATTGATAATGACCAGAGAGCGGGCCACCGACTGATCAGCCAATCACCATCATCATCATCATACGAGGTAAGCCAGGCCCTTGGTCTGAAAGCTGGACGCAGTAGTTGTTTATCCTCAAGAAAGTGCCCTTGCTTGGGATGAAGTAGGTGATGATGGTGATGGTGATAGTGGTGGTGGTGGTGGTGGTGGCAGTGGTGGTGGTGGGTGGTAGTGGCTGTGGTGGTGTGGTGGTGATGGTGGTGGTGGTGGGTGGTGGTGATGGTGGTGGTGGTTTGGTGGTGATGGCGGTGGTGGTGGTGATGGTGGTGGTGGTGGTACGGTGTGATGGTGGTGGTGATGGTGGTGGTGGTGGTAGCGTGGGGATGATATGGTGGGGTGGTGTGTGGCATGGTGGTGGCTGTGGTGTAGTGGCTGTGGTGTGGTGGTGATGGTGGTGGTGGTTGTGGTGGTGATGGCGGTGTGGTGGTGATGGTGGTGGTGGTGGTAGCGGTGGTGATGGTGGTGGTGATGGTGGGTGAAAGAGGTATCAAATGATAATGAGGCCTGCCAGAAAGAAAAAGAGGAGATAATGTGTTTTATGTTGCATACTGCTGAAAAACACCGCTTCAAAGTTCAAAGCCTAATGGTCACACAGACCTGTAAGAGGTTCACTATGTCTGGGACAGTACATGATGAAAGGCGATGCTCATTCCTCTCCTTCAGCCGCTTGAATCATCCCTGGCCTGAATCAGGTACCCGTTTACTGCAGAGTGAACAGACAAGAATTCAAAGCCGTGAAAATCGGACCCAAGGAGTGGTTCGAACTCACGGTGTCCGCACCGCAAGGAGATGTTCCAAGCCTTTGACGTCTGGCCCCTCTACGGGTTAGACCGCATCGTTACACGGATTGACTGATGTGACTGTCGAGCGGTAAGAATTCTGAACCGTACACCCGAGGGCCGGATCTGGTTTCTTACAGTGCCTGGATATCTTCAGGGAGTTATGTGAACCATGACAACGTCTTGAACTTGCCGGAAGACCTGTTGTGTGAACCATGACAATGATGCCTGTAGGGTTCACATGAAGACCTGATGGTATGCGAACCATGACAATATCTAGTACTTGA